>OX465033.1:997179-1014679 GCA_949841015.1 Aplysina aerophoba
GAGGGACAGCACACCTGCGCATTGAAACCGGTAGATGGAAAGGGGAAGGTAGAGAAGAGAGAAAATGTAAAGAATGCAGTGGGCAAGAAGTGGAGGATGCAAAGCACTTCCTTCTAAAGTGTGCAAGATGGCAGGATGAGAGAGAAGAACTGATAGGAAGAGTCAAGAGCACCCAGAGAGGGAGGGAATTTGAAGCAGCGGATGAGGATGGGAAGTTGGCAATGATCTTGGATGGCGCGTGCAAGGAAAGAGGAGTGGGGATGGCGATCAGAAAGATGTGGAAGAAGAGATTTGTGTGACAGTCAACAATTCTTTGTAGCGTCTCAGTAAACTTTTTTTTTCTTTTTTTTTTCTTGAACAGTGCCTCATGGGGAGCAATCCCTAGTGCTTGTCTTGTCCGCTGCATGTGTGCACTCAAATATATAATAATAATAATAATATAGATTACAATGCCCAAACACCCATTTCCCACTCCTCTCTTGCGCTCCTAGATACAATGGGAGAACAGCTGCCACTAACAGACAGTGACTTTTTGCAGCAGAGAAAGAAAGCAACATCACTGACAACACCAATGACTGGGCGTTCCCCATAGCAACGGATCAACCACCTCCTTCAGCCACGGCTATCCAGGAAGAAGCAAGACCCTGCCCGGAGATAGACGAGCTTGTGTGCATCACACCTCACAGCACACTGCACCTCACACAAATGAGGGAGAGAAGGCGGGTCCTTCCAGTGGCCACACCCCCTCTACCATTGCAGGACACCACATAACAGGCTAGCTGTCTAGACCTGCTAGCCTGCCCCCCACTCCCAAGGGAGAGGGGAGCAATTGACTCAGTTCAACCTAGCAGTGAAGCAGAGAGC
This sequence comes from Aplysina aerophoba, assembly GCA_949841015.1. NCBI lineage: Eukaryota > Metazoa > Porifera > Demospongiae > Verongiida > Aplysinidae > Aplysina > Aplysina aerophoba. The sequence goes on from OX465033.1 coordinate 998,044, forward strand.
ACCCTTGAAAGTGACGAACACCTCACACCCCACTACATAGCCCTCCTGATACCTCTGGAGACAGCTAACGTGTGTGTGTTCATTACACTGAACATCAACGTCAGTTACCCCTTGTGAGGACAGTGAAGTGGAGAGCACACAGATCAGTGAGGACCCGCCAGAAGGTGGAGGAACTGAATGTAATGCATGCTGGAGAACTCAACTCCATCCACACAGCTGTTTGTGTCAGGACAAATAGTGTTTTACGATGTGACTTGAACTATGTAAGTCTCGTACTAATAATGTAACAGTGTGTACTGTACTGTACTGTACTGTACTGTACTGTACTGTACTGTACTGTACTGTACATCCAGTGTGCAGTAATGGGTGCATGTGTGACATTTGACACTGCATATGTCACATGTTCAGTTAGGCCTACAGTAATGGGTGCAAGCTTAGTGCACATGAAATAGACACCACACAACTCACATTTCAACCATTAATGCTTGTACTTCAACAGCTGTTGAATGACTCGACCTGATCAAATGATAATAAAGTATGTCTGTCCATACAGTACGTGTGTATTGAGAGGCCTGTGCATGACCCAGACTCTGCGTCTCCTAGCTAGAAGCTCTCTCATAGCCTATGGCCAATGGCTCTCCAGGTTACAATTGATTCTGATCTACATGGCACATTGTTACTGTATACAGTAGAAACCATATATGGACATGCTCCCGTTGCATGTTATGAGTGTGGTGTGTGTGTGTGTGTGGACAGACGTTCCTGGAATGTGTATTAACTGATTACAAGGAGACAAAAGACTCTCCGTAGGTGTGTCAGCAAGTTTGTGGTGATTGGTGTTGCACTGTCTGCTTTTCTGCTCGTTCTTGTAGGCTAAAATCTATCACAATGACTTTCTTTGCTGACCCTCATTTGGAGCTGGGGAACCTCCAATTTGGGATAGGCAACCATTACATTCCCTCTTGTATAATTAACTATGAGTCTCCCAAAGTCAAAATGTCTCACAAATTTCAGGTCTTCACTAGGTACATTGTGACAGGTACACACACGCTCAGTTAGTAGTCACAGTACATTCATGCTTCTGTATAAACACTTTATTCATAATGCCCAACTGTCCACAATGCAATGTCATTAGAAGGCGTAACCCCCCCCATACACACAGTTGAAGTTTGCTGCAGAGGATCATAGTTACGGTGCTATACCGTTACTGACAAAGACCCTCTCAAGTGGAAACATTCTGCAATCAAGTATACAAACACCCTTCCAGGAAACAATGAAAGACCACAAGGAGACTCATTCCCGGGACAAGGAACTTACTTACATATGTACAACTGAGTTTCACTATATCTGGAACAGGTATCTTAATCAATATGTGTTATGTTGCAGTGGTAATGCACATTGTTCAGATATACACCAGTGATATCAATGCACATGTGTGTGCACGTGTGTGTGTGTGTGTTGTGTGTGTGTGTGTGTGTGTGTGTGTGTGTGTGTGTGTGTTGTGTGTGTGTGTGTGTGTGTGTGTGTGTGTGTGTGTGTGTGTGTGTGTGTGTGTTTGTGTGTGTGCTTGTACTGTGCAAACGTGTGCAGATGGAATGTTCTTTATAAATGTAATTGTCTTATTATAGAAAAGCCTCTATGAAGGTATTACAAAGAGGATCTAAACGTAACACCAGGACCTCACGGATAACACGTATCTACTCCAAAATGCTAAGTTCCATGCACCTTCCTGGTATCCTTCCTAGTCCTACTGTAGCACTGTTTGCCAACAGGTGACAATGAGATCATGGTCATCAGTAGTCTGGCCCGCTAGACCCTACTTCTTGCCCTGATAGAAATTCCCTTCCTCCAAATGGGGAGCTGGGTCTAGCGGGCCAGACTAGGTCATCAGAGGAAGCATGGCCCTAATATATAACAGTTTCCGAGTTCATTTGGGTGCAGTGCCTCCCACATGGTAACTACGTATGGGTGCATTCCACTTGTGTAAGCACATGTAGACCATAATATGATAAGTACACTGTATGTAGCATGTACAAGAAATGTGGTGTGTGTACATACGCACATGTACGTACATCATAATAGCTCGGCATAACACACTGCCCCATTACAAGGTCACTGTAAGCGAGGTGTAAGCCGTGTGTCACCTTGTCAGTGGACAGGTGGTGCTAATTCCACTTCACTCTCCATGGTAGTGGTATGTGGGCATGTTAGAGTGCATACATGCCCATACATCATTGCACTCCCCAAACCCAAAGAGGTCACAGCAAGTGAGAGGTGTGAGGATGTATTGCATGGACAGCTAAAGGTAATGCTGTAATTCCACGTCACGCTCCACTGCTACTTTACTGTCAAACACAGAAACTCTCATCTCAATTATACTTTTACATGAACACATGTTCTTTGTTTTGTTTAATCCGCTGACAGCAGTGCCAACTTGTTGTATTATGATTGACTTCCCAACTCCTAAACAGTGAAGTATCCTACGTACATGCACAGCTGCACACACGTGTGTTGTATAATAATTGTAAGCTCAATAATGTTCACATTCAGCGGTCAATGACACCAGCCAACAGGCATAGGGCATGGTCTCTGTAGTGAGACTATGGAACCATGTGGGAAAATGTAATGCAACTCTCAATGTGCAGGACTACCTGCTGCAGAAAGACAGTCGGATTGCTTGCATGCCAGACCAGGTACGTAGCTATGAGGTTGGGCTAGCTCCACTCTAGTAGACATCTTTGGTAGGAGTAACCCAAGGTTGGGGGCTTGCTAGGTTTGAACTGAAGAGAATAGTTGTGTGTCTATACAAAATCTGTGTGGGCTCTAACTTAATTTGTAACCACAGGGGTATTCCTCCACATTTGGGTGTACAAGTTAGCAAGAATACCTGGCAACACGTTGCTACTCACTGGGGATGGCACCAATGTTGAGAGGTGAAGTGCCTTGGTTGAGTTGGCGCCGCTGTCTGCTGGTTCTGTCTAGTCACTGTCAACTTCAGTACTGTGAACATCACATACGTACAGCAGGTAAAAGAGTAACAGTAAGTGTTAGGCATTAAAGTAATTAGCTATACCCCACAGGTATCAATAAAACCTCAGAATACTTGATCTGCATGTACACACATGTGTATGGTGTGTGCAACACATGTTGTTGGGAACATGTGGAGAGTTGCTCATCCACAGTTACGTGTATGTGCACATGTTGCACACACTGGAATACCACACTCTCAAACCACACCAACCACAACTCCACAGCACACCACCCATCAAGTAAATGCAACTTAACACAGGGTTAACTGCAACCAGCCACTGTCACAAAACATTTCTGTAGTATAAAGGACTTTAGGCAGGTAGGTGGGTACCTGGTCAGCTTCACTCCTGTATATAGCAACAAAGTGCAGCGTCAGAAGGTCATACTAAACCAACTCAAATGGACAGTTGAATTAATACCACAGTTCAGTGCTGACAGGTCACACTAGCCTCACAAAGAATGTCCTATGTATGTGCAGGTGCCAACTGTCCAATTAGGCAGTAACTAATGCAACAGCCCTACACTGACTGCTCCTTTTATGGGACACTTGCACCTAGGGCCGCCTGTCTTACAGTACTTCACCAGTGAAACTCGTATGGAATGTGGCTGTGGGTGTGCACACATGATAATGTATTGGCTAGGTAGAAAGTAGATGGACAGACTGCCTTGTCATAATACACATTGGCTACCTGGCTGCCCATGCAGTAATGAGTTAATACGTAAGTCAGAACGCACAAACCCACTCAAACACCACACAGTATGCACATGGGTTTGTACGTATGTATGTACGTAGGTACCACTGCAATGTGCATAGCAGTCATACCAGGACACTCTTGGCAGTGTTAATGCAGTAATGATGCTATAACATGCAATATCACATAACAACACAACAAGATCTGATGGCATGCATGCAATGGGATGAACAGCAGACAGGGACAGAACACTTCACCAACCATCTCCTAAACAACAAAAAGTGAAAGCTAATATGTATACTAGTACAATACTGTACATTACACTACACCAAAGTGTGGTGCATACACGATATATACATATCTCCTGAGGCATACAGTAAAGGGGATATCACATATACAACACACTGGATTGGTGTATATACCATTTCAGCAACATGATATCCCTACATTAAGCTACTAAATGAAGTGCCCAGTACCCAGTACCCAGACACATCACATTGGGGTGGTGTATATACCATTTCAGCAACATGATATCATATCTCTACATTAAGCTACTAAATGAAGTGCTCAGTACCCAGTACCCAGACACATCACATTGGAGTGGTGTATCATTTCAGTAACATGATATCATGTCTCTACATTAAATAAGCTACCAAACACACTGAAGTGCTGCTGGGGGACTTTGATTTCAATGTCTGTGAGAGTTTACTGAGATGCAACATTCTTTTTCATCACAACCTCAGGTAACCCAATCAGTACACAGACCATTGGATGGTCATATGAGTGGGTGGTACAAGTGCTATACAAACACCACTAAAGGGGCAGGCTCATTTCCATATCACGAGTCGTTGATATGCAAACCTGGGGCCGGGGGCGTCTTGTGGTTGACATTGGAAAGTCACCAGCATGCCATGCATGTGAGTTTTGCCATACATGGTTAATTAGTTTTGGGGGTAAAAGCGTTCTGCTACACTTGATGTCGATCACCTGCAAAACTGTCCATGTTAAGAGTTTTCTCCGTCGACCCTGGAAGTACTGGAGCAAAAAGGTGAGCAGAGGGAAAGGGAGGAGAAGAGCGTTATATAGCCTCTAGACGATTTATATGTCACACCGTTCAGCACGCTTGCAAGGAGGCAGACGTCGCGCGGTGAAGAGCAGCCCTATTTTATAGAACAACTGGGAGTTCCTTGAATTTTCCACCCGACTTTACCACTCCGCACACGAAACTTTCCAAACTCAATCAGCTGTCATTCGCGCTTCGAGCTAACTCCGTGCGCCGCAGCGAATTCCCTGGCATTTGGCGAAAAGAAGTGAAGTTCCCGTTGCAAGGCCGCGTACTGACACACGATTCCATCAGTTAAAGTCTCGCTGCGAGTCGCCATTCTTCGCCATTCTTCGACTAGTAGCGTGGTTGGTTGCGCTGCTTTCGTCACGAAACAGGAGGCCTAGGAGAGGGCAATTCTAGCGGCTGTTTTCACTCGCTGCGTCGGCCTGATTTCGACAGTCCAACCGGGTCGCGCTAAACATCTCGGGCCGTGCGGTTTGTACTGCTAGGCTACTGTCGGCCCAACGAACCACGTTCAGGAGCGGATACATCAGCTTCCAACGGCTGTTCTCCTTGGTGGGAGCAAACAGCTTCTGAGCTGCGTTCTAGCTCTAGCCAGCTCCGTGCTATCTATCGCCATTATGCTATCAACGCCAGTACACGGCGAGGGAGTCAGTAGTGAGTGGGGAACTGGCGGAAAAGATACAAAAATGACCTCCGATGGCGGTAACCGGTTATCCATCTGCAAGTCTCCAACAATAACAGCGAACCTCCTAGGCCCTCTTGGCCCGTCCGTGGAGTAAATCCCTAAACGGGAATAGAGCTAACGCACAGCTCAAGCATCTCGCCGCCCTCGGCTTGCAGAAGCACGACTACTCGTCGCGTGCGTAGTACGTGCATAGACCCGGCACTCGATCTCACACCATATTACGTATGTAGGAGGGTATTCCCCCAATGGCAGTGCCTCCCTTACAAAATAACCCTGTCGCACCTACCAGAGGGTTAATTCATAATAACTTCCCCCTTCCACTCCTATCCTGCACTACCCAGATCAACAAGCAAATACAACAGAAGAGAACAACATTCACTTGTGATTTCCTCACATACCAATGGACCAGCCCCTTCCACTGGTAGTAGCCCTGGAAGAGTCAAACCCCCACCAGGAGAGGGGAGAGCTTGTGTGCAGCACTCCTCAGATTCGTATAATGACAGAACAGCTGCCACTGACGGACCCGTTCTTTGCAACAGAGAATGAGAGCAACATCGTAACCAATATGGCCCAAGAATCAAGCCCCCACCAGGAGACAGTCCAACTTGTCGTCAGCACTCCTCACAGACCACGTCGGAGGATGAAGGATGGGGAGATGGTGTGTGGGGCACTTGGGGAGAGGGTGTGTGTCCTCCAGGAGAATGTTCTCCCCTTCCCAGTGCAGGCCACCACGCACCTTGGAGGCCATCACGATGAGTTAGTCTGCCCACCACTTTCGCAGGATGGAGGAGCAGAAATGTGGCTACAACAAGCAGAAATGGTATGTGGCGTTCTTACAAGTCCCTTCATCTATGAGGAGGGAAGTGAGGTGGTGTGTGGTGGGGTGGGGTGGGGGAGGACAACACAGAGCCCGTCTCACCAGACAAGCAACACAGCCGTGCCCAGCAGTGTGGTGTGGAACAACCTCGGAGCAATTGGAACACTGCAAAACACCACACACCACTACATACCCCGACTGCTGCCGTCACCAAGGGAGACGACTACACCCAACGCACCAGTGGCAGTCAACGCACACTTCAGCTACGAGTGCCACAGTCTGGAGGAATACCGGCCTAAGAGTGGGAGACCCAGGGAGGCTGTGGGGGATCCCCCTCCCACACACCAGTTAGTGACGGGAAGGATGACATGAACATATCTGTTTGAATTGAACAATGAGCTTCGCTTCACACACTTTGACAGCCACGGGTGGACCAGCTTGTGATATCGAATTATACTTCGATATAAATGCACATGTTCTTTGCTTTGTTCAGTGTGCTGAACACTGCCAACTTGTCGTATTATAATACATTCTTCTTCATAACTTGCTGTATTATCATTCAATTTTCCTTCATATATACGTATTGATCAGATCATGTATCCTACATGCACGGCTGGACATGTGTGTTTGTATAATAACTGTATGCTCAATAATGTTCACAGTCAGTGGTCAATAATACCATGAGCACCAGCACCAGCATGTATTGTACAAGGTTAGCCTTTGCAACAGTGAAGCATGACCTAGGTACAAGATCAGGTAGTAACCCAGTGCAAGTGCAATTCTCTGCCCATTTAGCAGTGGTCAAAACAGGATGGAAGGTGTTTCATTGGTGGGTTTCAAAAACGAACCATGCATCACAGCCAATGGGAAGTCACCACTACCTGTGTGACAGCACATGTCTTTATGCTTCCAAATAAGCATCCATATCAAAGAATAGTGTACATGTTTTGTGTACATACATGTACACAAACATGTACATACATCATGACACACCACCCAACCATGAGGTCACAGCAAGTGAGCGATGGTGTGAGGGGATGTGTCGCATGGTCAGTGAAAGGCAATGCTAATTCCACTTCATAGTCCCCTGTACTGCCAGATGTAGCAAAAGTGAAAGCTGACACATGACATTACGCACATTCCTCTAAGTCTCTAACAGGTCCTGCTGACCTGGGCCATGGTCTCAATCCCCTCACAGTGTAAAGGAACAGTGCACACGGTCTTGTGTACACATGTGTGTACCAGGCAGTGTCACTACATGAATATGTACAGAAAGCACTGCACCCAAACAAACATGCTGACCCACACATGCACTTTTCCACCTGCCCACTCACACAATTACTTCTCTCTCTCATACACACACAGACACATGCGCGTGCACGCGCACACGTGCACACACACACACACACACACACACACACACACACACACACACACACACACACACACACACACACACACACACACACACACACACACACACACACACACACACACACACACACACACACACACACCTCCTGACCTGGACTGCACAGAGTATCCCCACTGCTAAGGACACGCCCACTCCAAGAGTGCCTCCGATGATGGCAAACAGCAGCCAGTACTCGTTGATGGGGAAGAAGGGAGGGTTGTGACGGTAGGCCTGCGGTGGGGGAGGGAAAGGAGCAGCACTCAAAGGACAGTGGAAGTAGATAACACAATTCAGTTCTGTTTGGTCTGCTATATTCAATATTCAATATTCAGTATTCAATAATGATGTAAGTGCCTCATGGCATGCACACTAGCCCATGTAGCACTAAACAGATACATATACATAGTACTAGTGCACAAGTCAAATTAGGGGGGGCTGTGGGCACCAATAGGCCTGTCTGTGGCTACTCTGAGGAGCACACACTCACTCAATGGCTTTCCCTGCTATATACGTGTAAGGCAATGTTCCCATGTATTCAGGGCTTCTGGTGTTGATGTCCAGCTAATGGTGATGTGGTTACGCACCAGTTGTACTGAACTCAAGCTCCAATGCATACCAAATCATGCCATACAACAACCAGGCTAGAGACTAAAACAATCACAAGTTCCATGCAACAACCTATTCAGTGAGGTTACCAGTATGAAGTATATGCATGGCTGGGCGGCTAGTATCACATGTAGCCCAAGGGAGGACACAAAGTTTGCCAAATGCACAAACCCTTAGCACCTGTGTCATTAGCAACTATGTACACAGAGACTTAGGATCTGTGAGTCACAAGCCTTAGGAGTGCCAGAGTATTCCCTGCAGTAACTATGTATGCAAGGGATGGTATGGGGTAGAGTGTTCCAGTACCATCCTGGGTCTGCCACTGCTACTGTGACATACCAGCGTACACTTACACACAGTCCTGGTATCGTCCTGGGATTGTCAGAGTTACTATGGTACGTACGTATATACTGGAATAAGGGTGAATAACCAAGGATAGTCACAGCATCGATTGTCTCCAGAGTGAACAATGAATGGCTCATGGCACCATTGGATGTGCACATACGTTACCAGAACCAGAGGAGGTTCAACTAAAGCTAACTACACTACACATATCATGTGACCAGCATTATTATCACACACTATGCTGGTGGCTGCAGAATTTAGTGGTTATCACTGACAAAGATTAAATGTATACGTCTACACAATCATAGTTACCTACGTCTGGAAGCAAGACACCACATTTGCTATCAAGTACAGGCAGGTGGGGGATACCATCACATTCCACAAGAGAAGTTACTAATTTGTGTACATTCCAAACTGGTAACTAGATGCACAGTAGGTTCGTTACTGGTAAAAGTGAGAGAGAGAGACTGGGCCTACAGTTGCTACAGTGGTCCATCTGAAGCCATTGAAGTCCAAAATATATGTTGGCAGGAGCTGGGCCTACAATGGAGTTACACCCGAGAGTTTTTCCTACAGCCAAGCATCTTTTGATGGTCGCTAACAAATACACGTTGCTAGAAGCACAACAATATACAATGGAGTGCCATTAGAGGCTTCTCGTATGGCTTCCCACTCATTCACAGCATTTTCTCCATACTACATACGTATACTATCAGTGCCACAGTGGACGTAACGTGACTGGAGCCTAGGCACTTGGCAACCCCATCACATGCTATGCATGAACACAGGTAAAATGCCTGGTTTAAATGAAACTGTACAAATGAACACAGCACAACTCCTGACACACAACATGAATACAACAGCCTTGTTCCATCACACCATTGGCTTAGCTCGCAGCAGGTGCCTGGAGGCAGCATGAAGAGGAAGTGTGAGCATCCTTTCCAGCCCATGTGGTGTATGCTCTAATTGTCATCATGATGTCTATGATATTCATAGTACGTATGTTCTATAGTAATACTTACAGTATAAGACGTTACCTAGCTACGTACATGGGTACTGTACTTTGTACCCCACTCACTTTACCCACTGATGGTAAGTGTGGACGCGCGTGTGTGTGGAGGGGGGAATGAGGCTTTACAAGTTACCAAGTATCAAACACCAACTTTTGTGTGCTGCCTTGCAGCATTGACAAAATGCAGACTAGGGAAGAGAGGAGAATGGAGACAACTCTTTATTTAGACCTTCTGTAGCACTCAGTGGACCAATGACCAAGTGAGTCTGGACATCATGTATAGCAGTACATGAGAACAGCACAGCATGGGCAGGGCAGTGGCTGGTCCAATAAATATAAGCTGAGTCTCATTAGGTGTCATGGGAAATAGAAGATAGTCTACTAGTAAGTAAAAAAATTAGGAGCATTCCTGGGACACTGACCACCTGACCACGATGCATCTTGGGGGACACCGTGCAGGTTAAAGTGCTACCTGATGCCACCAGGAGGATACCATTACTACTCTCTTTCTTTACTTGTTATTGTGCGACTGTATTTGGGCATGACATTTGTTTAAGGAACACTCAACATATCCAATGGTATGTATAATTGCATGGTTGTCAGCATCACCTTAGTGTGCATACCACCACTACTACCCCATGTGAGACAGGAGTCTGAGAACAGTACATGCAGGTATCAGGTTTCCACACCACAGACACCTGTAAGCTGATATATACTGCCAACTGGACCCCTGCAAGAAACTTGTCTAGACATTCCAAATGTGTAACATGAGATAGAGATCAACTGAAGCACAAAGGTGAGCGCTACTGTGTCTAGTCTAGTGAGTGCTCATTCAGTAAACAATAAGAATAGAGACATTACACCATCATAATGGCCTACTGATTACAACTACATACATTAAGGCTACAAATTTAACAGGTACTAAGTTCAGCATTTTGAATTGGCTGGTATTTGGCGGGCAGTACTTTTAGCGATTATGCAATTTTATGCTTACTGTGTGTATTAAACAGAAGACGCCACATTGACTGCATGGAGCAACTCGTGTGACTATAACAAAAAGGCAAAATGCATGCAGGGGAAGACGATGAACTAGGAATCCAATTTGCTAAGACTTTAGTAGAGGATTTGATAGATTAATCAAAGTACCTTACTTTTTGATAATTTGACATTACCTAGCTACGTGGATAATGACATAACACTGAATATATAAACACTAGCAACTAACCTAAGTGCAGCCAATGATAGAACTGCATAATGTAATCAAAACCATTCATTGGTTGATTTTACAACATAAACTTCATACCTGCTACCACAAAATGATATTCATCACCCACCACCCTATACTACAAGCATGAATACACTTTTGTGGTTTGAGGCTGCAATGACTACAAACCAACAATGGCCAAATTGATCTTGCCTTAGGGTTACTGGTCCCTTGGCACACACACACACACACACACACACACACACACACACACACACACACACACACACACACACACACACACACACACACACACACACACACACACACACACACACACACACACACACACACACACACACACACACACACACAGGCGGGAATGCGCTAGCCAGGTGAGCAGGATTAGTTAAAGATGCACCTATTGTCATGGAGATGCACTCAAGAGGTGGAGTCAGGACCACACTCTTTACCTGTACACACAACCAGACACAAAAATAGTAACATAATTAATTATTCAGTACATCACACCTAGCTGTGCAGTGTACTCTGCAAACACTCCATCACTCTTGGTCATGTAAACTTCAGTACCTAGTAGCCCTGTATTAGCTACTATGGTGGTCCTGATAGGGTTTAGGAACACCATCAAATGTGGTTTGAGTAGACTTCCTTTTACACCATTCAAACAATTCAAACTTCTACTCTCAACTCCACTTAAATCAAGCAAGTAGTGATCAAGCACCCATTTGGATGCATCAGAGTAAGACACAGTGTGAGACTTACATCACAAATGCAACAAAAAATACGCATACATATATATATATATATATATATATATATATATATGTATGCGCCGTACGTACGACTCGCCGTATATTTCCATTTACACAGAATGGACAAGATGGCTGCCCTTTGCGTGCTACTCAAATATTCGCCACGGACAGCTTCAAGCGAGAAGGAAATCGTACGACACGAAGCGGACACTCCAACCTCTCACCCAGGCAAGGACACAGGCGTCGTACGAAAAAATAGCGCCAACTAATCTTCCTCCACGTTTGAGAATTTCACAGGACCCTAAGCGAAGTAGTCAGCAGATCACTCCTTTATACAATGCCCACAGGAACGCCACTAAGAAGAACGTTCAGCAACACAACCGCTGCGAGGGTTCTGAGAATAGCTCTTCACCTGGCTTACGACAAGATCATGTGATTCATAACATTGCTCCATTACAACATCCAACTTTCATTAGCATCAGTCTTAGCCTCTACATATCATTCATACAAGCAAACACTCGGTCCGTTTCAGCATCTACCATGTACGCTATGCAGTCCAATGCAAATAGCTTAGGCACCTTTAGCTCGCTCAGGCTCGCCCCCACGATGCTGTAAGCATCTGCCTAGTTATAGTAACAATGTGCTGCTAGACACTGCTGCATGGAGAGTACATGCAGGTGCAGTCCAAGGGGGTCACAGCAGGAAACCATCCATGTGTACATGGTTTTGGTGCCACCTCCGCACCACCAGGTGCAAAATCCATTACTGCATGAGCACTACACCCTAGGTGCAGTTGGGTAAAGGGTCACACAACTGCTGACTCAGCACTAACCAGAATGCTACAATGATACAATGATGATGAGTTGAACCTTTCCCTGAGCCAAACACATCAGTAAGCTGTTGTAAGCAACTGACAAAGACTGCATTCCATGTGCAAGTTAGTCTGCCAGTTTGAGTGCAAGGTGTTCCACTACACACTCTTAACTGACAGTATGTCCCTTGGGTGGGTCATACTGTCACACACAACTGCTGACTCAGCACTAACCCAGAACCCAGAAAATATAGTTTGGTAGTGAGTGCACATCAAGTGCGCAGGGGGGCTGCTGGATTACAGCAGCCGACAAATCGACATGTCAGTCTGAATAGCTGCTTTTCTGCAAGTTCAAGAGCAAAGAGTTGAGCAGAGGGAATGGGAGGAATGGGCTTGCAAGACCCATGATACCCATGAGATAGGTGGAACGGCCTTGAGTGATGGCATCAGAGTATCTGTCCTGGACTCTAGGCCGTAAGATTCCCCACCTCTACACGCTTGGTAATTTCTAGGTGGCTAGCATGTGAGCACAATCAGTGTCAAACACTGGTTAGTGCAGTAGCACCTAAGAGAATAATTACACAAGTCTTTACTCTCCCCAGTGGTGCATGGTTCACAAGTACGGCTACACTTGCAATCAAGCAAAAGCTGTAATTTTCACCCTTCCGAATGCCAGACCTGTTGGCTGCAGACCTGTCACCCTTCTGGCCTACTTACTCAGCTTCTGCACCAACTGGGACACACGCACACACACACACACACACACACACCTCCTTCCAAGAGCCACACCAATACCAGCATGTAGGACAGCATCTTGTTTAGTGCACCTCCAGCAACTCCGGAAAAGGGATAGGAACATGAGTGATGGTGTATCTTAGGCTTCAGTGCTGGCAGTGTTTGTGGCAGACATGACATTGTATGGATGAGTGGACCTGCTTACACCTTAATAGAGTATATCTGCCAAAACCAGTAGAGATGCAGGGATGGTGCACCCACCAGGTACCTTGACATTTCAGGTGCTGTGAAAATGCTGTGTTAGCAGCTTCCAGTCACCAGTCTGTGGGACACGTGAATCTTATATGGTAATGGATACTCTAGTAACTCTACCATTCACAAATATATTCATGGCATAACACCATAGCTTTCATAAACCATGAATATCAATATCAGGCATGCAAGTTGTGCAAATGTGTGGGTGAAGTTGAGCAGGGATTACCCTACTACCCTGCTTGGGACCTCCCTATTGAACACTGTGGGTGCGTTGCAATACACCGAAACAGCAGGGTTAAATTCTTTGAGAAGCCACAGCTGTGCACGCATAGCTGAAACATACACAGAATGCTCGAAATCCAGTCACTATACACATCACTGATGTTTGATCGACGTTATCACCAACGGTGGACTGTATCTATTACTACATCACACACACAGAGAGAGAATGGAAAAGATAGATGATGCTTTGTGACACGGCCTTTTGTGGTTGAAACTTCATACAGTAACAGTTGCTGCAGGACATCACAGGTTAGTCTACAGTGTCTAACATATGCATTGTCCTACTGTGTGCTTTGTTACAGAATAGAGACCCTCATTCACACAGGGAGTTCCCGTCAATCATAATGCGCATTTAGGGCCCCTCAGATTGTAGGTATGTTACGTTCAGGTCCATTCTTGTAACATGGCAGTCTTGCTGATAAGAAAGGTAGAAGTGGAGTGGAGGGTTTGTCAATATGCTATTGACATTATATACTGTATGCAATACCTGAGTGAGAAGTTGTGAGGATTACAAACATGGCAGCCTTAATGAAGAGGACTACATCAGTGAAGTAGCAAAGTCAAAGCAAGTGTCAGGCAATGCATGTGCATGACGAACATTGGCATCAGCGCACAAATCTCATTACATGGCCACAAGACTGGCACACCATGTTCATCTCAAAAGGCCATGCTGAAAGTTTGATTAGGCACAGACCAAGGACTGTGATATAGTAAGAACCCTAAAGGAACAGCCAATTCACATTTCAGGCCCGGTTTACACAAAAATGCTTTCTATTCAACCAGTATCATGTTGTTTCAAACCATTTGAGATAAACAATTTATAGTACAGATGTTACACAAATGTACTCATGTGTGTAGGAGTGCATGTATTTGTGTGTGTGTGTGCGTGTGTGTGCACGTGCATGCTGAGCACATGGGCACAGTGAACCTGTGAAGTAGGACCACGGAGGTCTTAATAGATAGGTGCACAGGTTCAAAGGTGAGGCTGGGGGAGGTGAGGCATACTCAGTTGCTTGAAGCAAAACAAACAAGTGGTCTGCACTAGCAAGGGGTGTTCCATGGTGTTTGCCCTGACAGTATTCATAGTCACCTGATAGTATTCATAGTCACCACTTTGGGCTATAAAAATTAATATATAGGTGTGAAGTGGCATCACAGATACTCTAACCTATATACGCAACCTGGATAGAATCCGCCCACGCGCCTGCGTATAGGATATATAAATACCTCGTGAAGCTGCATGGTAGGGAAGCCAGCAACCGTACAATGTGGTCAGGTGCGAGTTCTACACTAGACAAACAGGAAAACATGTCATGAATGTCATGAATAGGTCATGAATTCCCTCACTGGCCACTCCCATAGCTACAAATATCAGTTCCAAGACCCACCCACCCAGTTTGCTGTGTCACTCACCCTTCATTCTTTGGCTTGACCATTGCTTCTACAGGAAGGAAGGAGGAGGTCAGAGGTTAGAGGTCACTCCCTTAGCTTAGTCAGGCAACTGAAGCATCAAACATTTTATACAGAACATACAAAGACCAGGTTCGACTGTGATGGACTAGTCTGTGTACTATGATCTCTGCTACAACAATACACACTGTAGCAGTAATGAGTGTAGCTTCCTCCCCTCAATGGCATCAGTGGTGCTTCTAACACAGCACAAGCATCCATTCAAGACTCTGACTCTTGACATAAAAACAGGGGGCACAATATGTACGAGATGCTGGGTATTAGGAGATCTTATGAGTCACACAGTTACTGAACATTATAAGGGAATGTGCACCAACACACATCAACCCAACCCCACCACACTACATGTACACAACAAGAAGAGTGTCACAACCAGCAGAGTGGTCGTCACATGTAGCCATGTGGGGAGGACACATTGTTTGCCTAATGCACAACCCCCAGCACCTGTGGCTGCATTGCACAAAGATTAGGACTTCTCATCACCACTGTGCTCAACAGTCATAAAAGTTATACTAATAGTATTGGCACTGTGATACATCCTATCACTGTTACACTCGCAGTGAATGAAGCTTATCAAACATGTGCCCTGGAGGGTGGCCTGCTGACAGTACTGCCAATTAGGCCTTATCACACCATGCACACAATCACACAAAACTCATGCTACCCACACATGTACAACAAGAAGGTATTCGCACCCGTGTAGGGAGACACTGAAGGCGCACGTGTGATATGGTCACTTCACCCACAGACATGCTAGTTTGTATCTGCACTGTGGTACACTGTACTATCACCCTCTCCGTGTGTAGCCTGGAATGCCTCCAGGTGAGCTGACAACACTGCCTATTGGCCCTCTTATCAGGATCAACCTAAGCTAACCACACTACATGTACACAACAAAAAGGTATTCACACAGACAGTGGTGGTCCATCTTCATTACACACCTGGTGTGAGAGGGAAGGATGAGGGAGGGAGGGTAAGGGTGTTCCTCTCTCAATGAATTGAACAACAGCAAGTGAAAACATATATTGCTAGGTGTGCTCATCATATAAATAGCCATTCAAGATTTCAAATACTCAACTAACCACATTATTCATATGCTGTAATATTGCAGTAAGCTTCTGTATAAACTGCTGGAGTATTGTCACCTCGTCTCTACATGCACATATCTGCCCTTTAACATATACAGGACTAAGCTTCTGTACAAAGTGCTTTTTAACTGCGTGCTTATATAGTAACCATTAATTTGATTAATTCTCACTTGACCGGTACCTGTGTACACACCAGTAAGTTTGAGGGCAGTCATGCATGACCAAATTCTTCACATACCTACCCACAGGCCTGCTGTATGCCTACCCACAGATCGGCTGTATGCCTACCCACAGATCGGCTGTATGCCTACCCACAGATCGGCTGTATGCCTACCCACAGATCGGCTG
>OX465033.1:1019679-1039679 GCA_949841015.1 Aplysina aerophoba
CCCCGCCTACAGCGGCATATTGCACAATAACACAACATTGTTGCCATATTTGGAATCAATGTCAATGGAATCGCTGCTCTCTCTGGACGCAGTAGGGTGTGCTGGCCCTCAATCTCCGCAAATCCTAGCTAGGTGAGTTGCGTCGTAGCCTGTCCACTGTTGTAGGCGTACAGAGGGTGGTTTGAGGAGAAGCTGCAGCTGTATCACCGTATATTTGGATCGCCCATTAGCGCGCGAAAGTGGGAGCGATTGCTGAGGGGTGACGTTGTAGCTTGTGTAGGCGGTAGCGCGGCACCTGGCCATTCCTGTCAGGTGCTCAATAGTCCGCGCACTTGGCTGTACATACACATTTTACCTTTCTACCAATGGTGTATTTCTTAAATCAATGTCATTTCACAGGAGACAATATACCCTGGAGACTGCTGTACCTACAGTCATATATACCTACACACACTGTCACAAAAATGATTGCCTTGTGGCATCTTCGATTATTCAAAACAATGGTGTGGTGTAATTGTGTAGTATACACTAATTTTGTTTCCAGATTTGTTTAATTTTTTTTACATCGCACTACATGGTGTTTGTGCGCATTGGGTGGTCCTTTTGCACAGAGGAGAGGAGAACATCATGTATTGTAAATGCTTGTGGATGTGGATTACCAATGTACTCCTCCAGGTTTTATTGGTAGATGCACCAAACCAATGTACTGTGTCACTCTAGTCCAACAAGTGGTGGGAGGTAACACAAGTAGTAGTCTAGTCGTCCACTGCCTACTGCTGATGGCCTGAGGCGGCTATCAAGTGTGGCTTGTGACTGACAAAGACACTAGACAAAGACCCTAAGGTCAAAATGTTTCACAAATGGCACGTCACAAATGTGTTTGCTTGACAGCTACCTCAGTTTGCTCAACACCTATACCCAACCATGTATGAGATGTCCATGCGAGATTAGAGTCCTTGTTTCCACTTAAACCTCATGGACACCAGCATGCCTGTAGCTCTGAATGGCTCAAACAAGAAACACTTCGCTTTAGCACAACTCATCTGCAATCTACTCAGATAGAAAAGTGATTGCTGGTTACCCACACAATGCTGACTTGCTGTTTCCACAATTACAAAGTCTACACAAGTCCTCATTTCCTTAATAGAATTCTCTGCATGTAAACATTGGAATTGGCTAGTTCCTAAACTCAATTCCCATTGTCACTTGACATTTCTCCTTCCCTGCACTCCACACTACAGGAATAGACCTTCCTCACACACCAATGGACCAACCCCTTCCACTGGCACTAGCCCTGGAAGAGTCAAACCTCCACCAGGAGAGGGGACAGCTCGTGTGCAGCACTCCTCTGATTCGTATAATGGCAGAACAGCTGCCACTGACAGACCCTTTATTTGCGACAGAGGATGAGAGAAACATCATAAACAATCTGCCCCTTCCACTGGCAGTAGCCCTGGAAGAGTCAAACCTCCACCAGGAGAGGGGACAGCTCGTGTGCAGCACTCCTCTGATTCGTATAATGGCAGAACAGCTGCCACTGACAGACCCTTTATTTGCGACAGAGCAAGAGAGCAACATCATAAACAACATGAACGACAGGGTACTCCCCATTCCCATAGATCCACCCCTTCCACTAGCAGTGGCCCAACAATCAAGACCAGACCAGGAGATGGCTCAGCTTGTCTGCAGCACTCCTCACAGACCATGTCGGAGAATGGAGGATGGGGAGATGGTGTGTACAGCACTTGGGAAGAGGGGGCGTGTCCTCCAGGAGAACATCCTCCCCCTCCCAGTGCAGGCTACCACGCACCACAGAGATGAGTTAGTCTGCCCACTACTTGTAAGGAATGGAGGAGCAGAAATGTGGCTACATCATGCAGAAATTGTGTGTGGCAGCGTTCTTACAAGTCACCTCAGTTATGAGGAGGGTAGTGAGGTGGTGTGTGGTGGGCTGGGGTGGGTGAGGACAGCACAGAGCCCACCTCATCAGACAAGCAACACAACCATACCCAGCAGTGTGGTGTGGAACAACCTCGGAGCAATCGGAACCTGGCAAAACACCACACACCACTACATACCCCGACTGCTGCCGTCACCAAGGGAGACGACTACACCCAACGCACCAGTGGCAGTCAACGCACACTTCAGTTACGGGTGTCACAGTCTGGAGGAATACCGGCCTAAGAGTGGGACACTGAGGGAGGCTGTGGGGGATCCCCCTCCCACACAACAGCTAGTGACGGGAAGGATGACATAAACGTATCTGCTTGAACTGACCGATGAGGTGAACTGTACACACTTTGACTACTACAAGTGGAGCAAACTGCTTGTGTGAACCACACAAACCTTATTGGACAAGAATTGTACTTTTACACATGTTCTTTGTTTTGTTTAATGCGCTGAGAGCACTGCCAGCTGTTTGTATTATGATTAACTTCCCAACTCCTAAACAGTGAAGTATCCTACGTACATGCACAGCTGGACACGTGTGTTGTATAATAATTGTATGCTCAATAATGTTCACAGTCAGCGGTCAATGGTCGATGGTCAGCGGTCAATGACACCAGCCAACAGGTACGTATAGCCGTATAGGGCATGGGCTCTGTAGTACAATACTCGATCTGCATGTGCACACACGTGTATGGTGTGTGCAACACGTGCTGTTGGGAACATGTGGAGAACTGCTCATCCACAGTTATGTGTATGCGCACATGTTGCACACACTGGAATACCTCACTCTGAAACTACTTCAACCACAACTCCATATATAGCAACCGACATCAAAGAAATGCAACTAACACAGGGTTAACCACGCCAGCCACTCAGCACAATACATTGCACTGCACACAGGTAGGCAGACACCTCGGTCAACTTAACCCTGGTACACACATGGTCCTTGGAGGCTGCACAATACATTGCACTGTATACAGGTAGGCAGACACCTCGGTCAACTTAACCCTGGTATATGCATGGTCCTTGGAGGCTGCACAATACATTGCACTGCACACAGGTAGGTAGACACCTCGGTCAACTTAACCCTGGTACACACATGGTCCTTATACATAGCTACGTGACTTGTATGTAGTGCTGACCTACAGGACAGCGTGTGTGCTTTACATGTGTCCATAAATGGACTGTATACACCTCACAGCATTGGATATGCATTGTAATGGGAAGCTGGTTCCCACACGAATGTGAATTGGAGTGCCCTAAGGATGTGAAATTGGAGTGCCCTAAGGATGTGAAATTGGAGTTCAAACTGACCAATGAACCCTTAAGTGGTGATTCAACTTTAAAAGACACAACCACACCCTCTTCACTCTCACATTACAACCAATAACTTTAGCCATCAGTAGACTTCAGAGGAAGGTTTCCTGGACCAAACATAGCCTGCCAGAGCATTGACCAGAGAAGACAAGTACTTCAAGCGCCAACGCACACTTCAAGCACCAACGCATACACTCAAAGCGCAGGCAGCCTTGTTGCAGAAGGGCAACATCATTCATGCAAGCAAAGCCAAGCATCCAAAGGTGTGTTTGGTGAGGGTGCACTTGGCTCAGCTGTATTGATGACCAGTGACATTGGTGTGTAGTGTAGAACTGGGTAAACCTCTGCACTGCTTTGTCAGTGTGTCTCTAGTGTCTTGTTAAAGTCTATTAGAGGGTTAGCAAACGTGTATGGCTGGTGCAAGAATTTACTGTCTGTCTTGAGCAAAGAGAACATGGAGACATAAGTTCAAGCGTGTGAATATTCACAACGTCATGGCTGTGCTTACTCACCCACTCTTATACGCTGCATTGGGTTAGGTCCTTCGCTGTGTGACTGGTGATAATAGTATTCATCGTATGTTTTACATGTGACTATACGTAAGTGGACTGCATATGTACACCTCACAGCACCGGATATGTATTGTAATGGGATGTTGGTTGCCACTCGGATGTGACATTGGAGTGCACTAAGGATGTGAAATTGGAGTTCAAACTGACCAATGAACCCTAATATGGTGATTCAACTTCAAAAGACACAACCATGCCCCTGTTCGTTCTCTGTTACTTGAGCCTCAA
This sequence comes from Aplysina aerophoba, assembly GCA_949841015.1. Classification (NCBI taxonomy): domain Eukaryota; kingdom Metazoa; phylum Porifera; class Demospongiae; order Verongiida; family Aplysinidae; genus Aplysina; species Aplysina aerophoba. Next base: position 1,023,744 of record OX465033.1, read on the forward strand.
CACGTATCCCTTGTTGCACACTAGCCAAAATCAACACTTCTTCAGACAGTTTGGTGTGTAGCTGCCAACTGCTGCCTTCATCAGTGAGCATCAGTGAAACTGGTGAAGGCAGCAGTTGGCTACCAAACCATCTGAACAAGTGTTAATGTTGTGCAATAGGTATGCAACAAGTGACGCATTGAAACCACACCTAGCCACTCAGGTCTTTAATCCAGTCAAATCATGGCAACCATACCACGAGCAATTTATGTGCACCACAGCATCATACAACAGACAGTGTTAGTGAAGAACATGATTCATTCTTTAAATGGAGTAGCCATATTGGCCAATGCCAAATACCACACTCATTGTGGAACCGCCTCTTCATTCCATTCTAGCACTCCATTTCCCACATGGTGCCTCTCCCACTAGCCACTTCATGTCCCTTCACCAACTGCCCCTTCAATCTTCATTTGAAAACTGTCTCTGAAGTGCTGAGCGTCAGTTTTAACCACTAACTCACTATCATCTTGTCAAGTTTTCATCAGTTTCAATTGTGTGACATTCAACCCAAAGATGGCTGATCCTTCAACATGGCACAAAACTGCACTTTCCATTAACAGTGCCAACAGAGAATAATGCACGATTTGAACCAGGTTGCTAGTCTCTTTAGCGGTAACTCCACAAGCCTCTTCAACCATCAGTCGTCCACATACAACCCAATACACGCCCACTACGTACGTACACCAAACACTTTCAAAACCACTCTCAAAATGCTTGTAGTGTTACTAACGCTGAATATATGAAAATACGCACACACAAAAAACTAGGTAGGTACGAAACATAAAAAATAGGCACAAACCTGAAAGAAGTTCTTTAGAATGAGGGCGATCCATGAGTAGCAGATTACATTGTGGATAGATTTAAATACGACCACGTTGGGTAAAACTGACAGCTGAAACAGGCAATAAGTGCTTGAGGAGGTCACAATGGTCACAAGGGATAGAGCAATGATGGGTCCCCAGTGGCAGCTTCTCCAAGCGAGCATCAAAACATTCAGTCTCTGGGCGCATTGTCGCCATCTTTCTAGCCCGCGAACCGCAAGCATGGGGGCGGGGTTCTACTACATACCAGGCAGTGTATGTGTGCCTATGTTGTACATTGTTTATTATCCCGTTCATAAAAAGGGCGGGGTTCTAGGGAAACTCGCGCGTTGCCATAGACGACACCACAACGAAATGTCCGCCCTTTTGTTCTGCACGCGCAGCTGGTGCTGCTGAGAACAGCGTGGACTCTCAACACGAGTATAATGGTTAGTGGTCAGGACAACTTATTTCACTTCTTTGTCTTCTGTCTGTTTTCCTAAGCCTAACTTAGTCTGTCACGTTATGACCCTGTGTCCCTATTCTGCTGTACATGTACACAACACCTCACTGTGCATGCACACACACACGCACATATGTGCATACTACACGTCAGGCTGTAGTGGCACAAGCCATCCCAGAGCACGTGGAAGACCGTGTCCGTCTGGCGGCACTGGGAAAGAGAGTGAGGACAACTGAGTTCTTTAAGGATTTTGACAAGCTGAGGACAGGCTACATTACAAGTGAGTGTGTGTAGTTTGTGACTGTGTGTGTGTGAATGATCTTTATGCATATGTATGCAAATATTGTTAGTGTGCATTGTGTATGTACGTGCGTGCATGTATGAATGGTGCTATCACCAATTTCCCAGCTACAGATCCACACTTAAGATTATAATTTATTAATGCAACCACTTCAGTGATCTTAGGCCCATTGCTGCAACAATGTGAGGTAAAAGGACTAAGGCGAAAGACGCTCATGTTAAAAACGCCATGTACCAAAAGTAAAGGTGATATACAAATAACTTTCTGAAAGTCACTGACTCAGCCATGGGTGCCTGAGTGTATGCACACAAGAAGGCTATACAGATGGGATATCAGATAGAATACAGATCGGGGAATCTTCACTTTACAAGCTAACGCAGAGGACAGCCTCAGCACCTCAACTGCAATATTGATATGATGCTCTGTGGGAGTTCATTGTATTCTAAAGCACCTTGGAATTCAACGGGATGACCAGTGTGTTACTATGAGGTTTGCTACTATGCAAACTTGTTTGGACACATACACATCTTCAGCTTGTCTTCAGACTTCAGCAGCATAAACAACGCTACATCTTCAGCAGTGCACAATCAGCAGTCTTCTCAATCTACAGTCTAGGGAGGTATACACCACCTACGTACCATTTCTACCAATTTCCTATTGTACTCCACATTTCACACATTCCACACACTCCAATCTTGAAGCAAATCTACAAATGTACAGATGTCAATGCTAGACATTTCTCCTGTTTACTATACCAGACTCTATTCCATCACCACCCCTCACCCCACCACCATCCCAATATTTGGTGCAGCCTTTCTGTTTATAGGCAGTGAAGGTACCCTTTCAGGGCTTATTTCATCCTCTCCCCCCCCCCCCCAAATGGCTTGTTAAAGTTGGATCATGATGGCAAAACACAATCATCTTGTGAGAGTGGAATATGCAGCAGTGATTGCAAGTACAGAACAAAACATTCAAATTCAACACCATGTGCATGCAGGAAACCAGAGCATACAACAAAGGAAATAAAAGCAGGGCAGTTACGTGTTGTGATAAGTTCCATGTGCATGGGATGTTACATGTTACAAATTGCAGCAAAAGATATTAACACAAAGTTCAACAAGTTAATTTCCACACAGCCCAACATGCATCGCTGAAATTCATTGTACAAAGGTGTTCTGCATCATTAGGGTGGTGGTACAAGTGTGATGAGCGGTACCACGGGTGCTCAAGGTACTCGGTCATCTTACTTAACCCCTTCTGACTGGAGGTGGGTTGGGGTCACCGTCACTGGGAGGCAGCAGCCTTCGAGCTGAGGGAGGCATCTTGGGACGCTCTGCAGAAGATTCCTGAACAGGGTCAAACTTTGGCGTCTCTTCTTTGTCGTTCTGGTCAATTTCAGCAAATTGTTGAAAATCAGCCAAAGTGGTTTGCTGCCTAAAACTCCTTTCTGTCAGCTCCTGTCTCTCCCTCTTCTTCCTTGTTTTGCCAGTGACTATTTCTGCACGTTCCACCATCTGTGGCACCTTGTCAGTGGAGGTGACTACTCTCCCTGGTCCCACTGTTGGCATCTTGTTGGTGATGTTCACAAGCTGGCCTTCCTGTGTGGGTTCTGTCTCCTGCAATGCTTGCTTTGGATGCCGTCCAAACATACTGATGAGCCACGTGTCCGCTTCTCTGGTGATGCGTGTGTCCCTGTAGGAGCGAACAAAGTGATCACACCCACGCATCGGCAATTTCACTCCTTCACTTGTATTCCGTATAAGGTCGGCAGCCCAGTTTCACCACTCAACCGAGGCGCAAAAAGTAGGTGTCGTGGGCATGGATAAGTATCTATGGTTGGGTGGGACATGCTCGCGTGTGCTTTTCGTTCAGCATGCAAGTCGTTTCCTCGGACGGACAATTCGCTGTTCACCCGAACCTGCAAATGGTCCTGATTTGTCTAGCGAGCTAGGTATAAGAATCGCTTGGACGATCAACAAGTTGAATCACCTTCGCTTTGATTCCTCAAGCCTACGCGTGCACCTTCAGGCGGCAATCAAGGTCTACCTCGCTGCTCGCCGCTGCGTTTGGTCAGCGGTTTCAGCACCATGCAGGCCACGCGGGGTACGGTACTGAGTTAGTAGAAGGGACAACGATGCAGTACGCAGTGAACGAGTCGACGTCCGTGGCATTTGTCTATGGGCTCCGACCAGGGCATTCCCGGAGCGGCGGCGATTTCATGCTGTCCTTCGTTTTCTCCCTGTGATGCGATATAGTCCTACCATAGGACAAGAAACTGCACACTAATCTATAATATGACACTGCTGAAACTCACCAATTGAAACTTCTTAGCTGTTTTGTATTTGCTTACAAATGCAATGCGCAGGCACTTATATACCCGCGATCGGCCAAGGGCAAACATAAACATGGCTTCCACTTTTTTTTTTTAATGATCATAATAGGCACACATGCGCACTGCCTGTAGCATGCACCATGCACTGTAATGGAAAATGAAGAAGAAATCATAAGTGGTTACGTTTAATGGATAAACAGTCAGTGGACTAGTCAATGGCATTGACCTTCAGCGAGCTGAAGGTCAATGTACTCCGTTGCTGGGTGGTGTCGAGATGATCTGGCTCCCCTGATGCACATGATGGAGCAGCGTAGCTTGGCCTGGCTTCCACACCCACAAACGCAATTCCGACCCGACATAGACGTAATTAGCATGTATCATTCGTATGGGCTCACTATCTCTGTCCTCCAAGTTGTGGTTGCATTGTGTACGTGCAGTTGTAGGATATTGCATTGGTATGTCTTTAGCAGGTGCTGTGCAAGCAAGAACATGTCATTCCTGCTCAAAGCCACTTACTTCATTGTAGCGTAGAGGGGTTAAAGCATATAAAAATAAAATGCCAAATGACGAAAAGTGGTCAATATAATTGGTCCTACCCTAAATATTTTGGTGAAACATGTGCTACGTTTTGCAACATAGCCATAGGGACCTTGCAAGTAATACTCATTTTAAGGGGGCGGGTGCACCTTTCGCGCTAAAAATAACAAAATATTTATTCGCTCCAATCTTGTTCTGTATGGAACGAATTCGTAACATATATATACAAACAGTAGGTTTTGTACATCTATATCACTTGTGCAGACATTTCGTACCCTCTGAGCCAACCGCTTCTTGAGGGTTCCGCAGAAAAGGAAGCCCACCACATAGGTCTTTTTACCGCCTAGTACAGCCATTTTCTTCTGTACTAAGCTGGTAGCGCTTCTAAATGCCTTTTCAGGAAGTACATTATGACTGTACGAGAGCGATTTCCTGGATTGTGACAGGAAATAGGCTAGCCAGATATTCATGATATTGAATTACAGATTATGCCGCCATTTTATCATATTATGTACTAAACGGAGAAATTCCTCTCGTGTAATCAAGCCATAGGTCACAAAGAGCATTTGTACAAATTATCAGATACATAGAACAAAGCATGCAGGAATAAGACAGTAAAATATGCAAGTTCAAGTGAAATACACGACAATATGCTAAATGATGACGTCATTAACGGAAGTTAACTCTCTATTTGGCTGTCCACGTGGTAGTCGCGGAAGCGCGAGCTCTGGGAGAAGAGCTTTCCTGTAGAAATTGAGGAGCTTTGGCTTTGTTTCGGCCCAGAGATCTACTTCAAACTTTATTCGCTCAACGGACATCCCCTTTGGTGACCAGACAACAAAATCACACCAGGACCGTCTCGTTATGGCCATCGTTCCTTGCACCTGATAAAAGTAGTCGTGTCTTCGTTTCAGCTCGAGATTCCCTGCGACGCCAGCTTTGCAAAAGAACGTCTTCAAAGTCGACGCAGCAGAAAACGGATCTAGACCTTCCTTTGCAGCCGCGTAGGGACACTTGATCTCCACAACACCACCTTCTTCCCCAGGGATATCGACTAAGCCATCTGGACTGCAAGCCAGACTTGGACAGTCGTTGTCAATCACCAGACCCGACTCCTTGATGGTTGCTGCGTGATATCCACTTGATTGCAAGTGCTCCAAGTATTGCTTCTTGGCGTCATCTTCATGCTGAGTACCCCAGCGTGTTGCCTCGGTAGAAAATGGCTTGGAGTACAACAAGGACTTCACCAAATTGCCAACAGGTGTGGTGGGACGCCGCTTTGCAACTCTGCCAAAGTTGGAAGCTGTGAGTCGCAACTTGCGCTGTTGGTGCCACAAACTGTCCTCAGACTGATGTTTTGTGTGTTGTTCGATGTAGCTGCGCTGTTGCTGGGTGATGTTTACTTCCCTTTGGTGGAATTCCTGGCAGAGCTGTAGCAGTTCTGATGGTGATGCATCATCCTGTTGGGAGTTTGGGCCGTAGTGGTGGTCAGTGCTGGCTGATGACTTATTTCGCGATGACTTTCTTTGGGCTTTGTACTCCATTGAGTCCTTTCTCTTCTTGTCGAATGCTAGCTTCTTCATCTTTGCTGATGTGTGAGCACTCAGTACTGGCCCTGCTTTCCGTTTGGTGGCTATAGTCCAGAAGGATGTCATCCAGCTTGGGCCATGCTGAGTTGCAAGGCCTGCAGCCGCACACCGGTGTTCAAAGGAGCCACTCTGGATGCGGTTGAACTGCTTTCCCCCGTCCATAACACATCTGATGGACATGTAGCTCTCTGCCAGATTGCTGGTTTGGTTGGTGATCAGCTGTGGTGCGAGAGACACGATGCGATCAGCGCATTTGGCAACTGCATTTAGCAGACCGGGAGCAACATGCAGAGCCAGAGATGGATGTCCGCCATGGGTGGCATCATGTTCATCTTCAGGAGTGGTGGTGTCAGTTTCTTCCTGGATGATTGTGTCAATCTGCTGTTCAATGTTGGTGTTGGCAGTATCACTGGTCGGTGGTGTGTTCTGTGATTCGTTGATGTCGTTATTTGTCAGTGTGGTGTCAGACTGGCGAAAAGTGCAAAACTCTACACTGCAACGGCTGTGATCACCGAAGACATGTGACGGGCCATTTCGCAAGTCTTGTCGCAACTGTGACACATTATTTGAGGCACTGTGCTTTGCAATTGCAATCCTGGCACCAACTGTTAGCCTCTGAATGGCTTTCTTGGTGAGCCCACCCTTGCCACGGAACTGCGGGTTGTCCTTTGCAAGTGCCTCGAGGCGACTTCGGTATGCCTTGCAGGCATCATTGGCACACTCAATTTTTGAGACGAAGATGCCATAAGGCACAGCTTGTCGTATCGTCGCCATCACTGAACTGTCACCGTCACCAATGACAGCCATGTATCGCAGTCCATACATTTGCTCCGACAGGCTGAATCCCTCAGCAATTATGTCGCTCTCCATGGCTGCTGAGCTGCCTGACCAGTTACGGTAGCATCTGTGCTGTGGAGCATCTCTGCCCTTGTTTGCTGCTACAGCACACACTGCACAGAACTTGTTGCGCACTCCCATGAACAGCAGTTTCCGGGTGTGACTCCCAAAGATGACTGCAACCCCGCTCTTGGCGTTGTAGGAGTGCTTGTGGGCTCGTTTTGACCAGCCGCCATCCACAACAACGGTGATGCTGGGGACTCCCTGGTGGAAACTGTTCGTGACAATTGCATGCTGTTTCTCTTCCTCGGCAATTTCCAGCATAGAGTGAGCAAGATGTTGTCTCATTTCTTTGCCAAGAAGTTCTTCTGTGTCAGAATACATGCGTTTGTGCATGCCAGGGACTTCCATTAGTGCAAGTGTGGAATTCAAGCGTGTCAGCCCGCCTCCGGTAGACATCTCTCCGAGAACTGCAGCCAGGTTCACTGTCCACTGTTTTCCACTGCCGGTTTCTGCTCGTGGAGATGTTCGGACGGAGAAGACCTGACCACACTTAACACAAGACGCTTGCAGGATCACTGCCAAACCCGAGTGCATGGTTTCTCCTTCTAGGGTACACTTCCCCCCGCACTGGGCACTGTGTGCTGTCAGCATACTAATGGAGTCACGAAGCTGGTCCATGTTGACAATTCTGCAGCCACTGATTGGAGAACAAACTGCTTGCGTTGTTGTGACTGTTTGTGTTGCATGTGGTGTGTTCTCTTTGTTGAGTCGAGCAGAGTTAGCCTTTGCAATCGTTGCCTTTACTTTGCTGCTCTTGTAATGAGCTTTTTGCAGAGTTTTGTACCTTGATTTCCGCTTAGAATTCATCTGTTGTGTGAAGCAATGTAATACATATTATATATTATTATTGCGGCTTGCACTGTATAAACAACGAATCAAATGGTCTTTTAACTGGGAAACAAACGTTCGTCCCACCTTTGAATTCTTGGAAGTGTTCGTACTCAAGGGAGTATCTTCTAATATAGTTTGAGCAGCGTCCATCGTTCAGAACAGGTTGGGGAGCAAGTTGTACAACGAGAAAAGCGAATTGTAGCTAGATGCGATGGTTTTTATACAAAACTATTCCCGCTTTTTTCATTTGTGAGATAAAACGCGGGTATCTAGAACGTTCTGGACGAATTCAGGTAGGATATTTCAGTATTCCGTCGCTTTCTTCCCGGCCCGTCGATTATCCGTGGGCGATTTGAGCGGGAGAAGAAGATTCCAGATCGAAGCTCGGCGCCATTTTCACTGGGGATTTCCGGTCACTTTTCACGTGCGTAGTTGTGCTATGAATATAATTTGTGGTCATTGAAGCTATGAATATGCAGGCGCGATAATTAGGTGCACCCGCCACCAAGTAGAAAGACTCAAAATAAAAAAGCTATCCCCATTCAACTGTCCCAAACATGTCGTACCGTCAATAGCTGCTGATACAAATACAAAGTACACACCCTAAGCACCTAACAATACATAGAATGCAGAAGGGACTCACTTGCGTTTGCTTGGTTCTCGAACGACAGAATTGAGTTAACGTCAGAGTAGGTATGGCCAATGGGTTGCTCCAGATGGAGGTAGAGCTCGTGAAGTAGAAAATGCGGGACCGTCAAGTTTTGCATGTCCGTGCTCACTGCTGCGTCGCGACTGTCGCTACGTTTGTTCGCTTCCATTTATACAAAGCTAACCGGAAGTTAATCGCACCAATTAAAAAGTCGGAAGCTACATAATACCGCAACGGGGCCTACTACCGTTATATAATTGAAAAGGCCCTGAGGTGACACATATACGCATACGCCACATTTATTGGATGGCTTCCCGCCAGTCCACAGGCTGCTCTACTGACACTCAAAAGACACGCACCACACACTTGAAGAAGTTGCAATTTGACTCCACACATATAATAAGCTGCAACATGTATAGAGAAATAGTGGTGGAATATGGAAATAGCTGGTGTTACTGGAGACTATATGTACTACAGCTACAGCAGCTTATCTTAATCTAGTCTGTGGACGTACGTATACAAACCACCCACCATTTCAACCTTTCCTGTTGTACTCCACATTTCTCATCTTGGAGCAAATCTCTGGTCCGGCCGAACACAAGCACACTGTACAGATGTCAATGCTAGACATTTCTCCTGTTTACTATACTATTTACTATTTACTATTTCATCTCCCCCCCAATGACAAAACACAATCATCTTGTGAGAGTGGAATATGCAGCAGTGATTGCAAGTACAGAACAAAGCATTCAAATTCAACACCATGTGCATGCAGGAAAGCGGAGCATACAAGGGAATAAAAGCAGGGCAGTTACGTGTTGTGATAAGTTCCATGTGCATGGGATGTTACATGTTACAAATTGCAGCAAAAGATATTAACACAAAGTTCAACAAGTTAATTTCCACACAGCCCAACATGCATCGCTGAAATTCATTGTACAAAGGTGTTCTGCATCATTAGGGTGGTGCTACAAGTGTGATGAGCGGTGCCACAGGTGCTCAAGGTACTCGGTCATCTTACTTAACCCCTTCTGACTGGAGGTGGGGTGGGGTCACCGTCACTGGGAGGCAGTAGCCTTCGAGCTGAGGGAGGCATCTTGGGATGCTCTGCAGAGGATTCCTGAACAGGGTCAAACTTTGGCGTCTCTTCTCTGTCGTTCTGGTCAATTTCAACAAATTGTTGAAAATCAGCTAAAGTGGTTTGCTGCCTACAACTCCCTTCTTCTGCCAGCTCCTGTCTCTCCCTCTTCTTCCTTGTTTTGCCAGTGACTATTTCTGCACCCTCCGCCATCTGTGGTACCTTGTCAGTGGAGGTGACTATTCTCCCTGGTCCCACTGTTGGCGTCTTGTTGGTAATATTCACAAGGTCTCCTACCAGGAAGGGTTCTGTCTTCTGCACTGCTTGCTTTGGAGCCCGTCCAAGCATGCTGACGAGCCGCCACGCGTGCGCGTCTGGTGATGCGTGTGTCCCTGTAGGAGCGAACAAAGTATATAGTTGGAATAATGGAGTGACGCCGACGCATACTGACATGGCTACACAGTCCCTGACTCTACAGAGCGCCATCAGCTCTCTAAGCAGTTTTATACACTTCATCAGTCAAGCCGTAAGCCGTAAGCCGTCAGGTGCGAATGGTGTATGGTGCGTGGGCGTGCGCTCCGTCGTTTCCTCGGACCAGATACTAGATATAAGGTCTAGTATCTATGCTCGGACGGACGGACAGTCCGCTGCTCTACCCGAACCTGCAAATGGTCCGAATTTGTCTAGCGAGGCAATTATAGGAATCGCTTGGACGACCAACAATTTGGATCGCCTCCGCTTTGATTCCTCAAGCGTACGCGTGCGCCTTCAGGCGACAACCAAGAGCTACCTCGCTGCTCACCGCTGTGTTTGGCCAGCGATTGCAGCACCCTCAGTCACTGTGGGGTACGGAACTGATGCGGTACGCAGTGGACGAGTCGAAGTTACGTACTTGCCAGTGTATACGCACCCGCCAATTGAAGCTTCTTGGCTGTTTGGATTTGCTGCAAATTCAAATATACTCTACATACTATAATTAGACTGTCCTTCGTTTTCTCCCTGTGATGCGTACATACTCCTACCGTAGGACAAGAAACTGCGCACTAATCTATGACACTGCTGAACTCACCTGTCAACTTCTGTTGCTGTCCTTACAAATGCAAATACGCGGGCACTTATATACCCACCATCAGCTGACCAAAGGGGGCAATGTGTTCCAACAACAAACACCCACAAACTAATTCATTCCATCCCAAAGCTGTCCCCAACAGTTACCGGCTGATCCCATACAAATACAAATGCTGTGGGCACTTATGTGCGTATGACAATGGCTTCCAATTCAAATTGCTTCAACCAGCACCAACAAATGTAATACACAACCCCACAGCTGTCCCCCTAGTTTCTCACTATCTCTGTCTTCCAAAGCTGTGGTTGCATTTTGTACACAGCTGTTACACATGCATCGCCTCCTATCCTGTGCATGTGTGCCATGCATGGCTACCTCCTGTCTCTCTCCACTTGCAGGCTCCCAGTTCCAGCGCTGCCTCAACTCCCACTTTGGTGTGACCTTGTCTGAGGAGGAGCAGAGAGGAGTGCTGAGGAAGTACGACAAGAGGGGGACAGGGATGGTCAACTACAGGGAGTTCTGTGCCACAGTGGACAATGGTGTGTGTGTGTGTGTGTGTGTGTGTGTGTGTGTGTGTGTGTGTGTGTGTGTGTGTGTGTGTGTGTGTGTGTGTGTGTGTGTGTGTGTGTGTGTGTGTGTGTGTGTGTGTGTGTGTGTGTGTGTGTGTGTGTGTGTGTGTGTGTGTGTGTGTGTGTGTGTGTGTGTGAGTCTGGGTTCTGTTGTAATTGCCACTTACCCCCTTTTCCATATGGCTGGCAATGCGCACATCTGTAACATTCCTTGTACAGAAATGAGACCTTGCACAAAACCAAACCCATGTACATACCATCCTAGTCTAGTGCGCCAGACCCTACCTTCATTGCATTGCTATTACTCTACAAGACCAATACAGACCCCCCAGCCTTCAACATATCTCTGGCATGTCTTGCAAACATGTTGTATATACGTACGTACGCACATACTCCCCATACCATACCATCCCTCCAGCCTTCAACCCTGACCTTCTCGATGGCAAGCCCCACACACAGCCCATCCCCACCCTCACAAAGACCCTCAGGTACCTCCCTGGCCGCTGCACCACCTGGGACGACAGCAGCGCTGGCATCAAGGCCCTTCTAAAGCGCTGCCAGCAGTTTTACAAGTACCAGGGGGTCAGCATCAGGGCGTGCTACGAGGACTTTGACAGACACAACAGAGGACTGATCACAGAGAGCCAGTTCTACAGGAGCTTCCCTGGTGAGTGGATACACACACTGGTGGAATACAGGCAGACAGATGTGCACACACGTGCGCGCGCGTGCACGCACACAGGCAGACAGATGTGCACACACATGCGCGCGCGTGCACGCACACAGGCAGACAGATGTGCACACACGTGCGTGCGCGTGTGTGCACACAGGCAGTTGTCCAATCTGGCAAAGTCACTTACAAGAACACAATAATGCTTCAGGACACACACACACACACGCACACACACACACACACACACACACACACACACGCACACACACACACACACACACACACACACACACACACACACACATACACACACACACACACACACATGCACATACACACACACACACAATCTACTATACAACACAATCCTAACACAATCCTATTGACAGCACTGTGGGTGCATTACACCGTACATGGAACTGCTGGGGTAGGAGGGTTAAACCTTAAGAAGCCACAGCCATGCACTCACATAGATAACATTGGTGCACGGAATGTGTGAACTCCAGACACTGTACACTTCACCCACTGCTGCAATTACATGCTGTTTGGTGTAGATCATCACTACAGGGCTCATGGATTGACTGCCTCTATAACATCATACAGTTGATAGAGTAAAGATTCATTACCACGTCTATAAATAGACAGTTCCTTGGTTTTTGAGCGTAAGACACGTGGTAGATATCTACCACGTGTCTTACGCTCGAAAACCAAGGAACTGTCCATCATACAGTTGTTTGATACATCACACATGCACACACACACACGCATGTGGTAATGTCACTGTAAACTAGTCTTAATACTACTGGTAGACATTGCTCTAAAATTGTGAATACAAACTACATCTATGCAACTTTTGCCTTCACTCCCGCCCAGGTCCCACTGATGTGAGTGAAGCTGAGCTTCAGGCCCTCGCCCGACACTACCTGGACCCTTCCACTGGCCTCTACAACTACCTCAGGTTCCACGCCGACATCAAGACCCTGGAGAGGGAGGAGGAGGGAGGGGAGGGCTCAGAGCCACCCAGACCTTCCTCAGCTAAGGTACTGTTCGTACGTACATGCCACGGGGCACACCTTCTTGTTAGGCATCATCAAGTGTACATAGTTGTATAGGGTGAAGACATACATGTGGCATAAATATCCATCAGTGTTGCAGTCTCTCTCTGTGTGGATTTCATAGATAGGAGGTGGTGACTCATTCCTGATTTCATGAATCATGAGTTTGTACATTAGTTTGTACATGAGGTGAAGCCACGCCTCCATACCCCAATGGCCACATATGGTTGAGGGAGTGACCTGGGCTAGTGAACAGTGACCATAAAGTGTGGATTTCCACCAGTGAGCATGTACGTATTACGAGGTGTATGAGTGATGTTGTTAAGCATTCACTTGTACTCGTAGTAGTGAACTCATTTTGGAGTGAAGCCTGTGTTATATTGTGTACGTATGTACACGTGACGTTTTCAATAGGATTTGTACGTACCTATATTTTTCCATTATCCTGTCAGCTAGATACAGCAGGGTGAAAGGATCACTAGTGTTTCCCTGAATTCAGCTACCCTCACCAAGAAAACCAATGCGGTCTTCACTGGAATACTGACTCAGGAGACCTTAACCCTCTACACCCGACGCTCCACTGAACCACGGTGCAACGGCTATAGACGTGTGTACATAGCTATGTATGTGTTCACAGGTGCTAAAGTACGCACACCTCAAGTACACCTCCCAACGATGAAAGCCCATCCTCCTACGTAGACATACCGACTACCTACCCACTAAACCACAACAGGTGCACGCATAGCCTAACGTGTGTACACAGCTACATACACACATACGTACATACGTGTGTAGCTATGCATACACATTCTGTGGGTTGTTTATGGGCTATGGTTATAGCTACATACGTATGTATGCCATACAGACTGCACCCAACACAGTGGATGTACTCCTTTAGGCACCACAAGGGTTACATTGCAGAGTCAGGCAGGGTTGGGGTTAAATGTTCTCATTCAGGAGTACATTTCCAGGAACTGATCACTGGTCTGTTTTGCAGTGCACTATGATCCATGAACTGTCATAGCACTCTGTCTCTCTCTCTCTCCTCCCCCACACAATGTCCTTCATCTGCCTGATGTGTTCTCCTCATTCAGGTGCATTTGCCTCCCCTCCCTCTCCCCTCCCCTCCCTCCCCTCCCTCCCCTCCCTCTTTCCTCCCCTCCCGTCCTTTCTCCTCCCTCCCCTCCCCTCCCCTCCCCTGACCACCCCTCCCCTCCCACCCTGCAGAAGGCACCCACTCTCTCTCTAGATCAAATATTTGCCAAAATCAGGGACGTGGTGTACAAGAATGGCATCCGGACCACAGAGTTCTTCAAAGACCACGACAAGCTTCGAAGTGGTGTCATCACAGAGAACCAGTTTGTGTGTGGTCTCTCGCTGTGCTGTGGGCAGTTGGCCCACCTCAACAGAGAGGAGATACAAAGGATTGTGGAGCAGTTCAGGACAGGTGAGCCCTTAATGGGCTTTAAGTGTAAGCATAATTAGCTGACTGAAGGGCATTTAACGAATTTCATTTGTTGCTAATACGTACGTATGTTATTTGTGGGATGAAGATAGATTAACTAGGTGTACTAGGTAATGTCTTAGAGAGGTGTGTCCCTAATCGGAACCCAGCTAGCTGTCCTGTACGTGTAGAAAGGTATCCCTATAAGGTAGATTAGTACACAGCTCTATGTGGTTGGGACTGCACACAGTGTCCTCCTAGAGAGGTTTCCCCTAATTGAGAATACACAGCTCTATGTGGTTGGGACTGCAGACAGTGCCCTCCTAGAGAGGTTCCCCCTAATTCAGAGGTAGATTTGTACACAGAGCTCTATGTGGCTGAGGCAGCAGATAGTGTCCTCATTAGAGAGGTGTCCCTCTTCAGAGTGTCCTTTATAGAGAGTTTCCACTGTATGTCTACATAATATGTCTGTGTCTGTTCATGTGTGCCTGAACCTCATTCAAAGAGGACGGTCGTGTGCGCTACAAGGGCTTCTGCGACATGATGGAGAACAGCTACAACGTGCCACATTTGGAGCAGAACCCAACACTGCAGGTCCACCGGCCACTCAAGGGGGAGCTCTCCAGGGTAGGTGTGTGTTAGTGCGAGTGTGGTGTGTGTGTGTGTGTGTGTGTGTGTGTGTGTGTGTGTGTGTGTGTGTGTGTGTGTGTGTGTGTGTGTGTGTGTGTGTGTGTGTGTGTGTGTGTGTGTGTGTGTGTGTGTGTATGCGTGTGTGTGTGCCACATCATAGTGCATTCAATACACACACACACACACACACACACACACACGCACGCACACACGCATGCATGCACACACACACACACACACACACACACACACACACACACACACACACACACACACACACACACACACACACACACACACACACTGTACTATACATGTATTGATCTCTCTCTCTCCTTATGACTGTCCAGCAACTGAACCTGCTGAGCTCTCCTGCAGAGGAGCAGCGTTTGGAGGAGGTCCTCTCCAACCTGCGCAGCGAGGTGAAGAAGAGGAGGCTGCTCATGTACCCCTACTACAGGGACTTTGACATGGTGGGTGGGGAGGGAGGAGAGGGAGGGGAGGGGAGGGAGGAAACGGTGAGGGGAGGGGAGGGAGGGAACAGGGAGGGAAGGGGGGAGAGGGGAGCAATAGCAAACGTAAGTATCTACGTATGTATGTACCTACGTAACCAGTATGCTCGGAATTAGGCATGCACTATGTCTTCTTATGACAGTGAGGCCTGATATAAGTACACATGAACAAGCTGCACGTTAATAATGGGCTGAAGTTGGTGCACTGTGTGTGTGCCCTATACAAACTTTGTTTTTTCATGTATTTACCCATAACCATTTGTCTACTCCCCCTCCCCTCCATGTAGGGAAAGGGCTACACCCGTGGGGTCACAAAGCCACAGTTTGCTCGGCTTCTCCACTTCCTCTCCATCCAAGTGTCTCCAGAGGACCTCAAACTGATTGAGAGGAAGTTTGAGAGCCCCGTCCGTAAGTGGGAGCAGGGCACTGGTAGGGAAGGGGTCGTTCCCATCCGTAAGTGGGAGC
>OX465033.1:1044679-1059679 GCA_949841015.1 Aplysina aerophoba
ACCTTAGCATTTGTTATGACCTAATGTGTTGAGGTCAAACTTCAAAGCCATTTGGTAATTGGTGGTTGATAATGCAGTACAAGTGTTTGACATGCATTCTTCCAATTCCTTCCCACGCTTTTGGTCCAAGTAATCAGGTTAAGTTTGTAAACACAACTAATCTACGGCACGCAACCATATATGGAGTACACGGAATATCCTATCAGTAAAGAACAGGTGCAATGATTGCTACTAATTGGGGCCCTGGGGTGTGGCCTTGGGGTCAGAGTACAGAGGGTTAAGGGGTTAAGTGAGTGGTCCTGTTGTGGACCTGAGGGGTGCTTTGCAGGGCAGAGTAAGGGCTGAGTGGGCATGCCTGATTGTGTGGGCAGAGTGGGCACACACACACACAGGTTTGCATATATAGCCTGATTGTGTTTATGCTATGTTGCCTTCATCTCATCCATTTGGATGCACACACATGTACTGCATGCATTTCACACACACACACACACACACACACACACGCACACGCACATGCACACGCACACACACACACTCATGCACATGCACACATTGAATGACTTAGGACTAGTCAACGCACTGGAGTTTGCTGTCATCTACTTCAAGTTTGCGATTGAGGTTGGAGGACGCTACGACGTGAACTACATCAGCTTCTGCAAGATGGTGGATGACTTTGCCCTCACCCGCTGGGACGACCCTTCACTCAAGTAGTGCACAACCCAGTCTGCGCCTATCACTGCATGCAGCAGAGGTCCCCTCACACGGGTGTGTCATGTCTCCTGTAGACCTGTAGCACAGTCTTGTGTTTATATACACTCACATGTTATAATTATAGAACAATATGCTGTAGTACTATTTGTTAAATGTTGTATGGCATAGTGCATTTTAGTGTGTATTATATTACAGTGGTGGGGAATGGTTGATATCAATGTAGACTGGAAAGGCTCGGCGCCAACACAGCCTCCGATATGTCATTTTGATCTTATACTGTAATGTGTGCAATCCTGCCATGTTTAGATTGATTGAGTGTGATCGATGCTGTTGTCGATGCACATTCCCAAAAGGGCCTACATAGCCCTTTCCCATGTAATTGCACATATATCTATGGAGTAGAAATAATATAATAGCTAAATTATGACTAATTCAATTATGATGCTATAATCATAATATAATATAATCATATGCTACATGTCGCGCCTATAATATACATAATATTATGTTTGCATTGACTCACAACTGTGAGATATGTCATATACTACATAGCTGTTTTCTGCCTGAGATCTAGAGTATAAAAGTCATGAGTGATTGATGAGTGATCGACTTATTCCCTAAGTCTCAAGCTCACACATATGTATACACATAGAGGGACAATGGAACTGACAGCCACTTCATACTTCAGTGAGACTGGCTAGCCCACTGCATGATGCAATACTACTAGAAGATTTCACCTTCAAGCAATAATTTGCTGCTGGTCAGTCAACCATATATATAATACACCTGCATGCCTAACTAGCATCGCTGTGATATATATGTGTACACACACACACACACACACACACACACACAGGCGTATATATTACGTAATGGTACAGTAACTTGAACTTATTAATCATCATGACAATATCCCACACATTGCACCATAATCTCAGCAGGCTGACGGTTATGTATGCATATACTGCAGCGCATGTCATTACTTCAAAACTATTCAAAGTTCATCTATCAGTTCGTATTCAGAGCCAAGGGTGATGAGCGAAGCCTCGCTCCCTTGGTCGAAGGATGGATGGGATTGCGAGGGAGACAGCCACTGATCGAGAGTGTAGGTCGCTCCCACCTCTTCGGCCAGACAAATAGGAAAGGAGCTGGAGTGCGAAGTTGAACCTGACGGAAGGAGCCATTTCTCAAGATGAACGCCAATTTGCTGATGGTTGCTGAAGGGGAGGAGGAGGGGGAGGGAGCCTAGTGTCGTTGGTGGAAAGCCTAGCAGATCCTCTTCTTCTTCTCCACTCTCATAATCCATCGGGGTTGTGTCAGCGTCATTGTCCTTGCTGAACGGGTGGGCGATCCAGTTGATGCCTTCTTGGAAAGTCTTCCATGTGGAGAGAGGGTCAAAGGAAGATGTTGGAGCCAAGCGCGGTTTCTTCGGCTCCACAAGCCACTTGGCGAAGTCGCTAGTTCTCGTGCCACGCTTGCACAGCCACTGGGAGGCGGGACTGGAGAGGATGGCAGAGAACTGGGCTGTGACGGCATCAACATCATCATGTGGAGAGTGTGACATCAGCCAAGGGGTATTCTCGGACGAGACAAACAGCTTCGCCTGCAGTTGTCCAGCGAGAGCGTCCGCAGTGGGTCTAATCAGCCACTTCTCCACCTCACTCTTGGGGAGAGGGACGGCCACCTGGTGCTCCCTGGGGAGCGCGCTGAGCGTGTTGGACTGGTCAGACACGCGCGAGGCCTCCAATAACCAAGTCTTACTCTTGGAGTAGTCGACCCAAGAGCGAATGCCCTCGAACTCTTTGGGTACAGGTTCCTCTTTGCCTTTGGGCCTGTCCATGTCGGAAGTTCCGCTGACAAAAGACTCTAAAGAACTGGACCGTTCGTCGCGTTCTTGTTTCTCGCTGTACAGCCACTTATGGTAGTCTCCTCCAGACATCATCGATCGTTGAGAGATCGCTCTGCGTCACGAACGGACAGTAAATTTACAGTGTACAAGGAACAAGCAAACCGCAACCACTCGCTCTACCTTTACGATGAAAGCCCTCACCCTGGGGTCCGTCTGGGGTTAATTCGGACTTCCGGTCACGTAAATCATAAATCTTCGTATATCTATGACCTTAACCCTCCCCCTGGGGTGGCTGATGGGGTCATAGACGCACTCTGATGGGGTCCACTGCTTTAGAACCTGGAATTATGCATGCAATTGCAACCCAGTTTGGCTCAAGCAATGATGAACATTGGGTTTAAGTACCCCCTCTCCCCCTTCCCCTCCCTCAAAGTGTGTAAGCTTCTTCTGTCTATGAGTTATCTCATATTGATGCCCAAGCACAGAGGTCTTGTTGGTTATTATCACTACATGGATAATGTACCAATCATTTGAGTAACGTCAGGAATAGCTATAACACAATTCAGTGAGGCTCTGATGAAGATTGAAGCCCCATTGAGTTAGAACTACCGTATATGCATGCAGTGATGGCCGCCCAATAGAACCATTGACGAACTCAAGATGGTGTGTGATATACCAACCAATATAGAAGGCAAGGCCACCAAGAAGAGGAGTGACACCGCAGCTAGCAGTCCAGACGATTGGAGTCTCATCCATATATACAGTGGAACGTCTCTATAAAGGTCGCCCCTCTATGAGGACACTGTCAGCAGTCCCAGCCACATAGAGCTGTGTACAAATCTACCTCTGAAGCAGGGACACCTCTCTATACATGACAGCCAGGAGGATCCCAGTAGTGTCCACTATAGAGAGGTTCCACTGTATATATGCATCATAGTATCTGGTCGTGTGATGCAAGGATTCCTCTCCCGTCACTGTACTAACCTCATGCCAGGCTGTGCGTGGTACATGGGTAAAATTAGTAATAAGGATGGTCAGTCTGGAAAGGAGGCCATACTGCGGTATGTACCACACATGCCATCCTTCCTGGTTGGTTGAGATAGACAACACCAACTACACTTTCAACTACCAACAAAGTGACCAAAGTCTGTTTGAAGTGTTTATAGAAAAAACCCACAGCACATATATAAGGCTTGCAGTACCTAGCAGTACCTTTTTGCTGCATATATGTGAAGTCAGCGACTTTTAGCTGTGCATAAGCGTATTTATGTATGTATGTACATAACTTGTAGTGAAACAAACAGATGTGCTATTCAGATAGGTAGCTTTCAAAAGTGGCAATGCATGAACAACACACTCCACATTAGCATAATGTAATCTGAAAGAGTATATTATACAACCCCAAAGCACAAACTGCATTGCACAAGAGCCAGAACAGACGTGCTGTTGGCGGTAATCTCAGCCACGTCAGCTCTCTAGTTTAACGGACTTCTTTGGACGAGTGACACAAGTGAGCATTCACTTTCAAGCGTGATTGACTTCATGAACTGATAAATAACAGTTGTACACAGACACAGTAAACACTTGAGCAACTCACACTACATCTAGTCTCCATATTGACTAGCTGTATGCAGTTCTAATCATGGCTTAAAACACATACATCATAGTTCATTAACAAGCTCATATTCAGAGCTAAGGGTGAGCAGGGAAGCTTCGCTCTCATGTTCACTAGGAGACTGTGAACGAGACAGCCACTGGTTGAGGGTGCCAACCCCTCCTACTGGGTTAGTGGGTTCAAACAACGGAAGAGACGAAAACGAAGGCACAGCAGATGGAAGAAGCCATTTGTCAATGTCGACACCCATTTGCTGGGGGCTGCTCAAGGGGAGTGGCAGGGAGGAGGGAGCAGATGAGGGAAAACCTAGCAGATCCTCTTCTTCTCCACTCTCATAATCCATCGGGGTTGTGTCAGCGTCATTGTCCTTGCTGAACGGGTGGGCGATCCAGCTGATGCCTTCTTGGAAAGTCTTCCACGTGGAGAGAGGGTCAAACGAAGATGTTGGAGCCAAGCGTGGTTTCTTCGGCTCCACAAGCCACTTGGCTAGGTCGTCAGGTCTCGTGCTCCGCTTGCACAGCCACTGGGAGTTGGGACTGGAGAGGATGGCAGAGAACTGGGCTGTGACGGCATCAGCATCATCATGTGACATCAGCCAAGGGGTATTCTCGGACGAGACAAACAGCTTCGCCTGCAGTTGTCCAGCGAGAGCGTCCGCAGTGGGTCTAATCAGCCACTTCTCCACCTCACTCTTGGGGAGAGGGACGGCCACCTGGTGCTCCCTGGGGAGCGCGCTGAGCGTGTTGGACTGGTCGGACAGGCGCGAGGCCTCCAATAACCAAGTCTTGCTCTTGGAGTACTCGACCCAAGAGCGAATGCCCTCGAACTCTTTGGGTACACGGTCCTCTTTCGGTCCTTTGGGCCTGTCCATGTCGGAAATTCCGCTGACAAAAGACTCAGTAGTGAGGGAGCCGTAGGTTGCCGAAACATCCGAACACGTACGGACACGTACTTTGTCGCTCCTGTAAAGCCACTCTTCGTGATTTCCACTAGACATCTTCTGAATCCGTGTCTTCCCAAACCGTAACCCCCAGCCGAGACAAACAATGACGTTTGCGGTTAGCGCGCCAGACATAATCGTAGCCACAGTGCACGTGACCATTTGGTTGCCATGGCTACCGTCACTCCCATTCGTCCTTCCCCCTCAATGTAACGTTCGTTCTTCGCTGAGTGGCTGACGGTGCTACAGCGCGAGATGCCCGCCAGAAGAGGGAGGTACAAGCAACTGATGGACGTCAATAGTTTAGGAGGACCTACAGCGAAGACCACATATGCAGATTTCCTACAGTGCGTGCGTGAAGTGTGTTTGTAGGCTTGAGTCTATGCTGGAGTGTTGCTATATATTGTATAGAACGCGCGCGCGATTTCCAGTATGTACTATATATATATGTACTATAAATTGTTCATCATTGTGTCGTGAAAGGTCCGTGTTGTTTGGGTTGTCTCGTGCAGCTATTCCACTTGCTACAAGCAAACACGCTAAACTACCCACACGTGCACAGCTCTGTTGGAACGAGTCTGCTTACTGGCGGCTATTTCCGTTTTGTTTTCAGGACTTTGAGGCAGAATCGTCGTATATACTCTAATTGTGCAGGACCTTTTTCACATTTCCTGATTTGATCTTGCGTTTGCAAAGTCTTGTGAACAAACATTCATTACTTCAACGATGTAGACCTGAGTGGCTAGATAGACTCATCTCGATCGACCCGTTGCACTAACCAGAACACTAAAATAGTAATTCTTACATTTCGGCAACCTTTGCGCAGCTGCCTTTATCAGTGGATTTACATAATTACTGTGGTCTAGCCACTGACTTCCACATTGGCATTGCAGTGATTCTCAGTGACCTCCACTTCTCCCTAGTTTGGTGTTCCCATCACTCGTATGCATGTATTAGCAAGCAGCCAGGGTAACAGCTGAATTGGTGCATGTCCCTTGTGTGTGTGTGTGTGAAATGGAAGACCACTTGTCTGCCCTGTATAGAGAGTCGTCCATACATAACTCAAAGTAGTCTTGGACACAGCTCTATATACATAGTTGAGACAGTAGGTAGTACATCACTGGAGTTGACCCTCTCACGGTCAAGCTGCCCTGTGTAGAGAGGTCCCTGTATAGTTTGTATGCAGTGGGACCTCTCTATAGTGGACACCATTGCGACACAGCTGCATGGCTGTCCTGTATAGAGAGGTGTCCCTAGTTCAGAGGTAGATTTGCACACAGCTCTATGTGGTTGGGACTGCAGACAGTGTCCTCATTAGAGAGGTCCCCTTTATTCAAAAGTGCATTTGTACACAGCTCTATGTGGTTGAGACTGCAGACAGTGTCCTCATTAGAGAGGTGTCCCTTATTCAGTGTCCTTAATAGAGAGGTTCCACTGTAGTCATGCACACGTGTCAATCTGTGGTACTGTTATCCCTCTGTTTATCTTCAGGGAGAGGGAGAGAGGTGGGAAGAGTGACGAGGGGGAGGAGCTTGTCTACCGCCCCCCTCCTGTGGCTCCTCGCTCCTCCACTGGTGAGCCGCAGAGAAGAGGGAAGACAGTGGTGGATGTCGCAGTGGACACGCAGCAAAGTCTTGAAGGAGGAGAGAAGATGTTGAAAACGATTGAGGTGTGTTTCATTATTAATACACCTAGTTTTAATGTATGTAGTATTAATATACGTACGTAGTATTAGCATACGTAGTATTAATGTACATATTATTTATATATGTAGTATCAATATACGTACGTAGTATTAGTATACGTATTTATATTATTATTATTCAATTATTCAACCAGGCTTTTGTCTCCTATGCAGGAGGTAGCCGCTAATACACATGGCAACATTATATGACTGATGAATGGGTAATATTGTCAGCATAGTAATTACATACTATGAATGGGGTATAGTACTTCAATTTAAAAGTCCATGCAGCCTATTTAAAATTATCATCCCATCTCTTCCTTGGGCGTCCTCTTGGTCTTTTCCCAACTACATCACCTTCATACACCTGCTTCACCAGTCTACTGCCATCCATTCTCTCTAGCTTCTCCTTCCACCTCATCTGCCTGTCCTTCATCATGTCCACCACCGCCACTTGTCCTAGGGACTGACGAATGTCCTCATTCCTCATCCTGTCTAGCCTTGAAACACCCTCTATTCTTCGCAAACACATCATTTCACAAGCTTGCAACCTACTTTCATGTCTCTTTTGCACTGTCCACGTTTCGCAGCCATACAGAAGAGTAGGCACTACCATCGCATTAAAGACCCGCAGTTTCGTTTCTTTCTTTAACTCCCTCCGCTCTAATACTTCCTTCCTCATCGCTCCCACCACCCTCGTCGCGGCACCTATTCGTTGTTCAATATCCTCCTCACTCGACCCATCAGCACTGATACTTGACCCAAGATACTTTAAACTCTGCACCTCTTCAATCTTCTCACCGTCAATTGTCACACTGCATCCCTCTTCTACTCTGCTTACAACCATCACCTTAGTTTTCCCCAAATGCATCTTCATCTCCCACTTATCCATAGCTGCCTTCAACACTTCAAGGTTCCTCTGTATGTCCTCCTTCCTCTCCGTGACCATTACAATATCATCAGCAAATAGTAACACCTGTACCTTTGTGTTAGATAACTGCACTCCCCCTACAAAATCGTCCATTGCCTCCCTAATTATTCCATCTATGTATATGTTAAACAACCATGGTGACATCACACACCCTTGCCGAACACCTTGATAAATAGGGAACCATCTTGACAGTTTTCCATTGACCCGTACACATGCTTTACTCGCCCTGTAAAATGACTGAATAGCCCTCAGTAAGTGTCCACCTAGTTTATACCTCACCAACATTCTCCAGAGATTCTCCCTGCACACTTTATCGTAAGCCTTTTCCAAATCAACACACGCTATTATCATTTGCTTATTTTTCTCTAGAATCTTCTCACTCAGCTGCCTGATGGTAAAAATCTGATCGACGCAGCTTCTCCCACTTTTGAAACCCCCTTGCACTTCCATCACCATACTCTCTGTTCTACTCCTCAGCCGACTATCCAGGATTTTAGCGTACACTTTACTTGGTATACTTAGCAAGCTAATCCCTCTATAATTGCTACATGCCAATTTGCTGCCTTTCTTATGCAGTGGTATACGTATTTATTAATGTACATATTAGTTATATATGCAGTATTAATATACATACATAGTATGTGTTAATACAGTTGTTCATAACTGTGTACTTACATACGTGCATAAGTAGGGACAATGCATAGCATAATAAGCTGTCCTCTCCTACCCACTTCCCTCCTCTCCCCTCCCCTCCCTTCTCACTTCCCCTCCCCTCCCACCTTCCTCCCCTCCTCTCCCCTCCCACCTCCCCTCCCCACTAGGACCACATGTGGCTGCACCGTCAAGAAGAGAGAGATCTACGGAGGACAGAAATGGACATTAAGAGGAACCAGAGACAAGTGGAGAGGACCCTCAAGAAGTATGAACAGGGTACGTACGTGAATAGTAGAATGGTCACATGACAGTCACATGACCACTGAGAAGAGCTATTTGCATGCAACTGTCTGTCCTCCACTGCTGACACAAGGATTAGTGAAGAGCGCGCAACCTGGTACACATGTACATACATATATATACGTACATGTACATACGTACATGCATACGTACGTATAGATGCATGCGCATATACATATAAATTATGCATATGTATTGGTACATCGTTTGTACACAGCTTTTTATGCTATGTAGTTGGAAAGGGCGGGCAGTGCTGTTCGTAGCAAATTGATCTTGATCCACAACATGGCAATGAGCCTCTGCGATATCAGTGCTGTTTGTAGTGAGGTTTACTGTGTTCAGGAAGTCGCTTATAGAGGGATTCGATTGTAAAGACTACAGACGTGTGTCTTGCAGTGGTAATGCCAAAAGTTGTGGGTGTCGAGTTGTGTTCATGTTTGTGTTGTGTTGTATAGACCTTGAGAAACAGCAGAAGAGTGAGACGGAACGGTTGCTACAGAATCAGGCCCTGTTGCTACAGCAACAGCAGCAAGATCAACATGAGTGTGAGCGTATCACCAAGGAGAGGAAAGGGGTCCACCAGATGCAGCAATCAGTGCTGAACGAGCATGGGAAGGAGTTCGTGAAGAAGGGGTGAGGGAGGGGAGGGGATTTGTGAAAAAGAGGAGAGGGGCGAGGGAGTTTGTTAAGAAAGGGTTAAGTACAGTAGGGCAGAATTACATTCTTAGATATGGCGTACGTACGTATGTACGTATGTACATATGTATACTCTTATGTACTGTATGTATGTATACTTATGTATGTACGTACGTATACTTATGTATGTATGTATACTTATGTACATATGTATACTTATGTACATATGTATACTCTTATGTACTGTATGTACAGTATGTATACTTATGTATGTATGTATGTATACTTATGTATGTATGTACGTACGTATGTATGCCCTATGTATGTATTTATACTTGTGTATGTATGCACATATGTATGCTTATGTATTATTCTAACTTCATTGCTGTTCTTCTTCTTGTACATCACTTCCACTCCCCTCATTATGACTCTGTCAGCTCTCTTCCTAACAGATCGCTTCATATTCTTGTCCCATCCTTTAGGATACTATGTATCCTACGTATGCGCTGGTTGTCTTAGCGTCCCGCAATAGCGTATTTGATCGATTATTCCAGAATTTCGCCCTCTCGAACGCATTCTTCATGGTTATCCTCGCTAATTTCGAATTTACGATTGTTTTCGTTCGAAGAAACGCCGCGTACAGCTTGTATAGCCGTCGCGCCCAGCTACCGTTCCGGCCATTTTAACGGGGCTAATTTGGCAAAGCGGAACCTATTCGGCAAGCGCTCCGTTGCCGTTTTAGGCCCGGGGGAACTAATTCGGCGGGGGAACTTTTACGGCATGACATGTATGTGTACTTATGTATGTATGTATGTACGTATGTATGTCCTACATATACCCTCTGTATGTATGCTTTGCTGCCTCACTGTATAATCTGCCTACTTGTTTCCTATACGCATACACACATACACACACACACACACACACACACACACACACACACACACACACACACACACACACACACACACACACAGTGGTGCTCTTTCCTACCAGTATCGTCAGTTGACAGACATGCTGGACCACAAGCGGAGTGAGGTGGATAGGATGAGCAAGGAATTCGAGGCTAAACTGAGGGCCAAGGAGGTGTGTGTGCTGTGTGGGGGACATGTTGCTGTCCTCAATCTGCCATGTTGTGTTTGTGTCCAGTGTCACATACATACATACATACATACATACATACATACATACATACATACATACATACATACATACATACATACATACATACGTACATACATACATACATACATACATACATACATACGTACGTACATACATACATACATACATACATACATACATACAGTATATTCTTGATTCAGTTAGTCACATTTCACTCTGTAAGTTTAGTAGCTACCACTCACGTATGTACGTATTTCTCTGTATGTACGTACGTATGTCCAGTGAGTGTCGTTGTACTGCTGCTGCTGGCGTTGTACGTACTACTGGTAATGGTACTAGGTGTAGGTCGGTCTAGGTTCATGCAACCCTCTATGCCTACAAAGTATGTACGTATGTATTTCTCTGTACATGGATGTGCATGGGTAATAGCAATACCATTGTGTAGGGTACATACGTATATATGTATGTATGTATGTATGTATGTATGTATGTATGTATGTGTGTGTATGTACGTACGTATGTATGTGTGTATGTACGTATGTATGTATGTATGTATGTATGTATGTATGTATGTATGTGTGTGTATGTACGTACGTACGTATGTATGTGTGTATGTACGTATGTACGTATGTATGTGTGTATGTACGTATGTGTGCACTGGTGAATAGATCTTGATGAGTGTCCTCTTTCTTGTACTGCGATGGGTGACACTCCATGACCTTCAATGTGATGTAGTCTAGATGTCGCTGTAATAGTCCTTGACAGCAGAGTCAATCAATAAATAGCAACTGATTGCAGGACGTTGTGGCCACGTAGGCCTTCGTCAACTGCGAACAAAACTATATACACGTGCGTATGTACGTACATACGCAAGATTTTTAGGGGCTGCCTGCCTATATTGTTTTCATTTTGCGCTCGTTGTATGGCTTCATGTTACGGAAATATAGATATATATATAATGTTGATGCGGTGGTAGTATAACTGTACTGACATTTATATTGTAAAGCACAGGCAAAGTATTGCGTACGGAAACATTTATATTGTCGGCCATTTCTTGTGTCTCGCTAGGGGGAGAAAGCTACAGAAAGACCTCAGAAAGCGGCACAGGTCGCCGTTAGTCGTCGCTTTGAACGTCCCGCTCTGTTCATTGGATGCCAAAATCAGCGTTGTTGCACCATTGCCTCAGACAAAGGACAGGAGCGGCGCTAAGCTCAGAAAACGAACCGTATCGTTTGCTGCGTGTTCAATTTGTGGCTTGCCGACTTTCTATCTTCACAATGCTGCCGAGAACAATTGGCAGGAGTAACGCCAAGCTTGGTGAGGGCGTGAATTCTCTCTTCTTAGGCTTGCTGTGTTTCGCGTAGAAACTCTCAGTTCGCAGTGAAAGCCTCTTTTTTTACTTTACAATATAAATGTGGTATTACATTATAATGGGCACACATGCGCACTGCCTTGTACAGATAAGGAAAAAATTGTTTGAAGAAGAATGCATAAAACACTTTAATGAGCCAATATTATAGTGATGGTATTAGTGATGAAATGCATGGGCAAGTGTGTTAGCTAGCTACAATTGTCTCCAGTGGCGCGCTGTTGGTACTCGAACGAATCTTTTTGTCTGCCTCGGCCAAACATCTCCTACTGTGTCCCTCTGGGCTGTGTGTGTGTGTGTGGTGTGTGTGTGTGTGTATGTGTGTGTGTGTGTGTGTGTGTGTGTGTGTGTGTGTGTGTGTGTGTGTGTGTGTGTGTGTGTGTGTGTGTGTGTGTGTGTGTGTGTGTGTGTGTGTGTGTGTGTGTGTGTGTGTGTGTGTGTGTGTGTGTGTATGTGTGTGTGTGTGTGTGTGTGTGTGTGTGTGTGTGTGTGTGTGTGTGTGTGTGTGCATGTGTGCATGTGTGCATGTGTGTGTGTCAATACCTTCTGATTGTGTTTCTGTCTTCAAGCAAGAAACACACTATGTGGCTAGGTATGAATAGCAGGATTGTTTGGTGCAGCTCCGAATGAGCAAAGGAAAGAAAGAAATAATTGCACAGTCTGTTCGTGCCTGTGTGCCCTTGCATGAGTGAATACTTTCTGCATGGGCAAGTTTGAACAAATTGTCATGTACCTGACTTGTGACTGAGTCAGCAAGTAGTTCGAGTTTTAACTCGAAATACTTGTTGTTCAGTATCCATGTGTACTTGCCATAAAGTGGGGAAGTTTTGCATGAGCTGTTCATGAATCTCCTTGCGTAGGCAGAACAGTACAAGATCAAACAGGAGTTGGCCAGTCTGGCCATTTCCCTCAACATGGAGGCTCAGAAGAAGAGAAGGGCTGAGGTTGAACTGAAAAGAGACAAAGAGAAATCGGCAGCAAGAGACATACAGGTGTGTGTGTGAGGGGGGAGGGGAGGGGGACAAAGGAGCAGGGGACAAGGAGCTTTGTGTTGTTTCAAGTGAGAATACGTAAGTGTCACAATTGGTGGCAATGTTTAAGCACACCAGTAAATGTCCATTTGATGTAACCAACACAGTAAGTCCATGGGTAGGGTATTTAAGCAATTTGAAGCACTTATTTTTGTTAAATTTTGAAGAAAACAAGAAATCTGATATCAAAGCCAAATAAAAAATGGACAATGACTGAACAGGTATAATAGTGTACACGATTACGATTGTCAGTGGTTGTCTGTATTCTGTATTTAGCAGCAAGCGGCGTCAAGCAAGCCGTCACTATCGAAATGTGCAGAAACAAACCATTTCAGAGTCGGCCTGACCGCCATTTGCAACTGCAGTTGTGTTAAGCTGTGAATGTAGTGCACACATGGATGGAGCCAGCGTGAATACAATTTCAGTACACTGCGTATACATGCATAGGCACATCAATGTGAAGTACAGTTTGTATAGTATGAATGTAAGGGTTATACATAGTAATGAGACACGTATTACTCCATAGTTTGCATGCTTCATAATTGTGTATGAAGAAGCAATTGGGGGAAATGTAAGAGGGAGGTGAGGCATTGAGAAGTGCTCTCCTTGTCTCCCCCCTCCCCCTCCTCTCAGGCCGACCTCGCCAGAGACTCCACCCGTCAGAAGGAAGTCAACACTTACCAGCACAGTGCCACCAAACACGAGGGCCAAGTGGCCAAGCTGACGCAGGACCTGAGAACAAAGCAGACAGAGACCGCCTCCAAGGGAAGGAGGCACGGTCGCTCACTGGCGACAGTGCATAGCCAGCTGGAGGGGAACCGCACGAACCAGAGGCTGTCTCGAATGGCTCAGGCCGAGGTGGAGGCTGAGCTGAAGGGGAGGGAGATGATGGAGAGAATGGAGGTGGGTGTGAGGGGAGGGGGTATGAGGTGGGGTGTGAGGGGAGGAGAGTGGGTGGGTGGGGGGGAGTTTGAGGGGAGGAGAGTGGGGTGTGGAGTGTGAGGGGAGGAGATTGGGGTGGGATGTGAGGGGAGGAGAGTGGGATGGGGTGTGAGGGGAGGGGAGGGGTGGGTGGGGTGAGGTGTGAGGGGAGGGGAGGAGTGGGGTGTGGAGTGTGAGGGGAGGAGTGGGATGGGGTGTGAGGTGAGGAGAGTGGGATGGGGTGTGAGGGGAGGAGAGTGGGATGGGGTGTGAGGGGAGGAGAGTGGGATGGGGTGGGAGGGGTGGGAGGGGAGGGGAAGGGTGGGTGGGGTGGGGTGTGAGGGGAGGGGAGGAGAGTGGGGTGTGGAGTGTGAGGGGAGGAGAGTGGGATGGGATGTGAGGGGAGGAGAGTGGGATGGGGTGTGAGGGGAGGAGAGTGGGATGGGGTGTGAGGGGTGGGTGGGGTGGGGTGTGAGGGGAGGGGAGGAGAGTGGGGTGTGGAGTGTGAGGGGAGGAGAGTGGGATGGGGTGTGGGGGGAGGAAAGTGGGATGGGGTGTGAGGGGAGGAGAGTGGGATGGGGTGTGAGGGGAGGGGAGGTGTCCTTGTACGTATATAGTGCCAATACTTCCCTCTCCCTCCTCCTTCTGTTTGCAGCGAATTGATGCCCAGCGTCAGGCCCGCCAGTCCTCCCTCCAGCGCCAGGTAAGAGAGAGGAATGCAGCGCAACTCAAGACGTGGGAGCAGAACACAGCCACCCAACTCACTGAGCAGGAGAGACTGAAGCACCAGGAGAGGGTGAAGCAGCTCCAGGTGTGTGCTAGGACTGTGCATGTGCATTTGTTGTACAAATGTGTAGGTACGTATGTACGTATGTACTTACAGTATGAGGTATAGGGATAGTTTGTACGTACGTACATGTTACACCAATGTGTGATACGTAGGTACAAACTGCATGTTCAGCTTCACATAACTGGTGCATTCTCCTACCTACCTACGTATCGAACCTTTATCACTGCTTGATAGTGTTGCTACGTACATTCACACACACTACACGTACCTCTACCAGCCCACTAACAAATGGGTCAAATTACGTATGTACCTGATATGGCCTTTCCTGCTTATCATGCACTTGCACCACTTCCATGAGGTGCATTGAGGCCGTGCATATGGGAAAGCCAGGCACACCACCTATGTATGTGCATACGTACATGCCTACGTGCATGTTAGACT
>OX465033.1:1064679-1087179 GCA_949841015.1 Aplysina aerophoba
TGCAAGTAATGTATATAGATAGACAAAGAATCGTGGCCAGATCGGTGGGGCTCACATGGTCGAAACTCTACGTTAGAGCGTAGCCGCGAGTTCGGGTGCCGGGTCATGCTTCTTTTTCTCCAGTCACCACTTTCTTCAAGCTGTGTAGTTGGTAAACTTGTACATGTATATACATACGCCAAGCAGCCTGTGTGGGATGTGTTGTTGTGTGGTATAGGCTACACTGTACAACTCCAATATTCCCAGCTAATTCATTGCTCCTAACATTTTTAAAGGTATGCAAACTGTAATGAAGCAGAAACCTGTTCAAAGCATGGCATGTGCCTGACAACTCGACTTCTCAATTACTGCTGTTTGTGGTTAAGTGCACATTAGGGGAGTGTGGAGGTGTGGAGGGCTACATCAGTTGACCACTCTGTCTTGTTTGTGCATGTATTGTGGGTCTGTCCTCATCTGTATGGATGGCAGTGTATACACTTGCAAATTGATGCGCCGTTACCAAGGGAAGATATATATACATATATATAATTATATATATATCAGAACCGAATCATATGGAACACAGAGTTACC
Organism: Aplysina aerophoba; assembly: GCA_949841015.1. Lineage (NCBI taxonomy): Eukaryota > Metazoa > Porifera > Demospongiae > Verongiida > Aplysinidae > Aplysina > Aplysina aerophoba. The sequence continues at coordinate 1,065,252 of OX465033.1, forward strand.
TTGGTAACAGGAATAGATTACCGTACACAGCTTACCTTCCTATCACCAGTACTGTAAACATCATGCAGTGTGTGGGACCACTTCCAGGAGGAAACAGGCTTATACGGGATGTTGAAGGAGGGCTTCCTCAACTGCTGTCAGAAGCACATGGGCCTGTGGACATGCTAGGAGTGGTTGGACCCTTGTGGTAATGAGGCATATCGAACCTGTTCAAAGTGTGGCATTTGCCTAATGACTCAATTATTGTGTGGTCTAAGTGCAAGTGTAAGGAGAGCATGAAGATGAGGAGCGCTTCTTCACCACTCCTACCACTCTCTCTTGTTCGTACATGACTTGTGGGTCTCCCCTTGTCTGTATGCACGGCTGTGTATGTATACAGTATGTGATGTGCCATTACCAAGGAACATATATAATATTATATATACCAGGACCAACTCATTCATCAGCAGAGCATTGATAACCATATACTAAGGTAACAGGAATTGATCGTCATGACAAAATGACATCGGCATGAATCGTCACTGACAAAATGTATGCTCAGAACTTACGGTCAATCTGTGGAATGACAGGGCAGACATTTGTTGTGTTATGTCCACATGCAGTTGGCTCCTACGTGTCTCTGTACACACATAGTGTCCTTGGGTGGCTGGAATATCAATTTTGTGTTCTACCCATGCAATTCTAGCTTTTTTATTGTATAAATATTACACAGCATGGAATCACTCTCTTGAATGTTATAAAATTATGGCAAATGTGGAAAACCATGAGAAGTGTCAGTGTAGAAAATTGTGCATTTCATTAATAATATTTTGTTTGGTACACACTAGCCAAAGGTTTTGATAAGCCCAGATGTATCACTGACACCATCATCAATGTGATGTATAGAACCAAAGACAATTACACAATTAACATTACATTGTGTAAAATGTCCCATTATAGGATGAATGCAGCTATACATTACATTGTGTATAATTTACATGTGTCTTCCTGTAGCATGACCACACTGCGTGACATTTCCGTCACCAGTACTGTAAACATCATGCAGTGTGCCGGACCACTTCCAGGAGGAAACAGGCATATACGGGATGTTGAAGGAGGGCTTCCTCAACTGCTGTCAGAAGCATGGGCCTGCATGTGGACATACTAGGAGTGGTTGGGCCGGCCTTTGTGACCGCCAGCCACATCAGAACCCACTCATGTCCTTCACTGTGTGCATAGTGGTAACAGTGGTTTGTAGGGTGCATCACCGTGTGGAGAATGTGATGTGGCACTTTGGTATATATCCAGCATGCAGTGTTGAAAAGAGTGATATATAGTTCATGTCCATCAATCTCCTTAAGTCTTGCGCAAACCACTCAACAGATCGAGGAGTTTGATGCTCTGCACTATACAGCTCACCGCAGAGCCTGAGTTTAATTACCGGTGATTAACCACACTTGACCACTCAACGGCTTGACTGACAGTAATGTTGATAATGACTTGTTGCACAAGTCATTGATGCTGTACGTAGGGACTCAGTCATTGCCGCATTTATGTCAACTTGATTGCCCAGTTTTCAGCGAGGAAGATCAAGGACAACTGCACATACACTGTGCATGCAGTTGTACATTTAGCTTTAATGTATATAAGACGTCAACGTTTGCACCTGATGGTCTTTATCAGTCAACTGCCCCAGAGGTATTATAGTAATGTCTTTTATAGTTATTATAATTGTAATATCTATTATAGTATGAGTGTGTCTTCCAATATAATCGTAACATGTTCACACTGTGACATTTCCGTCACCAGTACTGTAAACATCATGCAGTGTGTGGAACCACTTCCAGGAGGAAACAGGCTTATACGGCATGTTGAAGGAGGGCTTCCTCACCTGCTGTCAGAAGCACGGGCCTGTGGACATGCTAGGAGTGGTTGAACCCATGTGACCAGCAGCCACATCAGAACCCACTCATGTCCTTCACTGTGTGCATAGTGGTAACAGTGGTTTGTAGGGTGCATCACCGTGTGGAGAATGTGATGTGGCACTTTGGTATATATCCAGCATGCAGTGTTGAAAAGAGTGATGGTTCATGTCCATCAATCTCCTTAAGTCTTGCAAACCACTCAACAGATCGAGAAGTTTGATGGTTTGCACTATACAGCTCACTGCAGAGGCTCCAAGAGTTTAATTACTGGTGATTAACCACATGCACTTGACCACTCAACGGCTTGACTGACAGTAATGTTGATAATGACTTGTTGCACAAGTCATTGATGCTGTACGAGAGACTCAGTCATTGCTGATCGAATTTATAACGGTAGGCATTATATTATTAAATTACTAGAATTATTAAAAGGAGTGTACAAGAAAATAGGCATACGTGTGTAACAATGGAACAAAGAGGTATTGTGTTGTAGGCAATCATGTGACACATGCGCGTGAGTATGGAAGAGGAGGTGAATGATTACACATACAGGAAATGATAATTAATTAATTGTTACAGGAAATAATAACAACTCAACCACAAGCAATACGTGTTTCAGTTGACTTGATTGTTCAATTTTCTGAGGAAGATCAAAGATAACTGCACATACATTTTATGTGTTGTACATTCAACTTTATTGCGTCAGCATCAGCATTTGCACCTGATGGTCTTATTCAGTTAACTGCCACAGAATGATTATAATGTCTGCATAGCTACGTATACGTAATATTATATAGTTGGAGTTAACAAAGACATTTGAAATGAAATCAAGCACATCATGAAATCACTAATTGCCTCAATGCAACATTTTGCCCTCACGTCATTAGGCATACTGCACAGCTGAATAAGAAAAAAGGTGGCTCCCTATTATGCCAGCCAAACCCCGGCTGCGCCAGCCAAGGATGTTTCATGATTTCAGCTGTCCTTGCGCGGGAAACGCCTAATTCTTCAGTAGTAACCTGCTATGTGAGTATACAATAATATGTAGTTCATCTTATATAATGAAATTACACGTCTGGCTACCTCAATAATGGAGTGAGTGAGACAGGTACAGCTGTGATATGTGTGTGCTTACCAGACCACCATTTGGCATGGGCATTGTGTCCCCCTCAGGTATGTAATCGGGTTCAGTGTACATGTGATCCATCAAAGGCATGTACAACATTCCTCCCACTCCTGGTCCAGATTACGTGCACATCTTTGGGCTTCGTAGAGTGCAGGTTCAATGACGATGCCAGCAAAATGGCAAATTTTGGAGGAAGTGTTCGAATTACTCTCAATGATCAGTGAAAGATAACTTTGAATCTTGTTATCAGAAATTGAAGGGCGCAATCTGTCACATACTGCAGTTATATACGCCCTGATCATGAGATATGGTCGCCCTGATCATGAGATATGGTCATTGACACGTGCATTAGTTAGGCATACGTATGTTTAGTGATGCATACTGTACCACTGGGTGCATGTGACCATATTTTTGTGTAATGCTTTTTACGTATACATACATAAGAGTCCACTCTAGGAAACGTGCCTGTTGCATTATGTAAAAGGTCTGTATACAAGTGGCATTGGGGCCGGAGACTCAAGGCTAAGCCACCACTTACATACATGCATGTGAGAATACGACATATTGTTATATACATGCACTTATAATTCCACAATTAGATATATATAGTTGCAATGGGAATGGAGTGTACCCCAGTAGTCAACACTATGTGACACACAGTTTCATGAACACATACAGTATGCTCTTGTGAGAAGTGTGCACTTGATCATGACTGTCTGGCTTCCTCTAGCCCTGCTAATCTGGACAGAAGTCATCTACTGGTCATTAGCTGACAGAGAGCCACAAGGAGGAGGGGCTAGCAGGGATGGACAAGTTCACCGTGCATTTGGCATCAAAAGGAACAGCACAGATGTTGCGCTTGAGAGAGTGGCATTCATTCAATTGTACCCATGCACCGTTGAATGTGCTAACCGGATTGCTTACCTCAAGGGAACACTGGACACACCGCAAGTCAATTTATTCTCACTTCACTGTATGACCTCATAAGCAGACCAGCGAGAGTTCCATTAAAATTTCTTTTATAAGTATGTGGATAGTATCTGTCTGTACCTTTCACAACAATATATATTATTAGTGTTGGCAGCAGCTGCCTGCCTATATATATAAAGTTCATTATTATCATCACAGACTATATACGTATATATTAGTATTGTGGTGTGTTGTATACGTACCTTAAGAATTGTATCGATTTCATTTTAGTTTAGCCAAAGCCACCACTCCATAGTTAACGACATGCTAAAACAGGCACCCCAGCCCACCAGGATTGACTGAACGTGCAGCTGCAGACGTGCCATGCATAAGCAGCAATGAGTGAGACACTGTGATGGACAGTCGTGATTGTATAATATAGAATTGTATATGAATTTGGTGCAGTATACACATAATATATATATATAGAGAGGTGAATGTAAATAGGTTTGTACAGGAGCACACACATGGATGCACGAGTGGGACCTATAGAGTGTCGTGGGGTGTCTGTTCACAGAGGGATCTCTCAATCTCTGTCTACAAGATGACACAGCCTGTGGAAGGTGGGTGTGATTGGTTGCAGACCAGGTCCTGCCCACCAAGTGCTGTCTGAACATCACTACTGCTCCTGCTTGGGTCCTCAGGGAGAGCTCTTGGGTGCGACAGCATCATCATTAATCCCTGCCCATCGGTGAGGCACTGGATCGTTTTTCCGCCCAGTGTGGTGAAACTTGAGGGAGTGGGGTGTGATCGACTATACAGGAAGAGGAAAGAGGAAGGCTGGGTCTGTAGTCACTAAGTTGAAAAGTATCTACACACACACACACACACACACACACACACACACACACACACACACACACACACACACACACACACACACACACACACACACACACACACACACACACACACACACACACACACACACACACACACACACACACACACACACACGTGCACTGAGGAGCAAGCGCCATCCCACATGCACATTCATATGGATCATATAGTCAGTTGTACATACCTGCTAGACTCCATGTTATACTGTTAGATTGCTCTTCAAGACTGATGTGCAGTCTCCTCTAGCTAGCTTGATCTGATGCTGGGTAGCAGACTCGCGTTGCGCGTTAAAATTGGTCCTCTGTAGAATGCTTGATCCTTTATAGCCTCAGCAAGCTACTGCATGCAGTCTATATGGCTTCTCACATTCTGAGGAAGTGACATCACCATGTACCTGCATGCTGTGAGGTTTGTACACGTGAATGATTATAGGTGTGGCATACATAGAGACCCATCAATACATACATAGTTATTAATGTTAGATGGTGTTCATTAGAGCTATACCAATGTTGAATATATAAGCACCATCAGCTCGTGATGCAGCCAATGAACTTGGTACATATAGAGTCCAGACAATGTGTTGAGGTAGCTTCTGAACAGCCCACAGAGGCCAAATTGTTCTTTAGACATTGACATTTGGACAATCTAAGGTTGCTCTCCTTAGTAACTAGCAATCTGTTTCTTTATACAATGATAGAATGAGTGTCGGAAGTCACTTCACAAATACTCTTTGAGCTGTAGCTATATTATATTATAAATCATACTTTGTTGCAATTCCAAATCTTCACTGGTGCTTGAATAGAAACTGCAGCTTGCACACAGCATTGTAACATGCACCTACCACTGCAAACAATTAGCCAGCAAACCTCGCTATATACTGTACATACATATATGGTTTATGGACGAACATGTACAAGTTGTATCATGAACCCCCATTTGAACAAGATCAGAAGCCCAGGAATTTACAGGTTGCCAGAAATGATGCTTGATTGAGGCCTATGCAAATAGAGATACTACCGTAAATCATCTAATTTCGAAGCATGATAAAATTAAGGGAAGATCAAATTCAAGATATGAAAAGAACAAATGGCTACCCCATTTTAAATATGTGGTAAAGTGCAGAGGATTCTACCTTAATTGAGTTTCACCATGCCTCATGACAGCCAAATATGGCAGGTACAACCCCTGTAAGTTTCCCTTGCACAGGTCCAGCAAGGGTAATTTATTGGGGGATCGATCTGATGGACACTGAAATTTAAAGTATAATTATATGAGAACCCCCCCCCCCCATATAGGTATATCGTCATGACATGCATAACAACACTATAGTAATAATTGTAGAATATACGTATACCACCAAAGTGACCATATGCTGCCTCCTTGTACTCTCCACCTCCCCACGCAATTCATGCACCTCATCAGATTACTATGCAATTCTTGAGGAATCTGCAATTCAATAATTGTGCTAACTGGCAGTTAGAGACCAGCTTTAGATTGTCATCGTGTATAAGTATGCATGCAGCAAATAATATGCAGCCAGCTGCCTATCTAAGGCTATTAGTGCTTTAATAACATGCCATTGTCCACAGCAGCAGCAGCAGCAGCAAACAATATGCAGCCAGTTGCCTATCTAAGGGCATTGGTGCTTCAATAACATGCCAGAGTTCATTCATGATAGTGTTTTTCCTGCGATTTCTTCCGATGCAGCAAGGCCTTGACAGCTGCTCACATGATGCATGAAATCACTTTCGTCACTTCCCAGTTGACCAAAGTAAGCCTTACAGAATGGGCAGGTCCTCGGTGAAGGAGCGACTGTGGCCCTCACTACCCCATCAGCAAATGCCCTTGCCCTCCCAGCACCTGTCTTGTTGGAAGCAGTCTTGTAGGGGGCGATTGGGGGGCGTGGCTTGTCAAACACACCACACTTGCGCTGGTACTCTAGGAGCTAAGGAAGAAGAGGGGAGAATGGGAAAAGGGGGTGGAGGGGGTGGAGGGGGTAAATGAGAGAAGTAATCAAGAGAGGAAGGAATCATGCACAGAAGGGAGGGAGAGGGATCAGAGAAACGAAAGGAAGAGAAAAATAGTATGATAAAACGTCTAAACGTATACCAATAGCTCGCGAAATTCACATCTTGGAAGTGTATGCGAGTTACTCCCTCCCTAGCTCCCATGCCCCCTCATCTCACCTGATCCTGCACAGCCACTTTTTCATTCTCCACTTCCATCTTCATCTGTTCCAGAGTCTTCAGGGCCGCTCGCAGGTTAGAGTTCTCCTTCAGTATGGTGGCAATCTGCGATTATAATCAGAGAATCTGATGATACAGATAGGTATATACAGCCAGGGTGTGCATATAATCGCTTAACTATAATTTGTAAAGGCTTGAGAGACTAGGTCAGGTAGGTAAATCAATCACTATCATTTGGCAAATCCCATGGATGCACAGTAATAACATTTGCAATGTAATTGTACGGGCTTGGTATAATATATGCCGTAAACACAGCCACTATAAATATATAATTACACTAAATGGTATATGATAGCTACTGAAACAGAAGGGTCTGCATGTGTACATGTACCCATCTGTATGTGTGTACATATATCTTTTCTTACATCATAGCTTTGGCTGGTCCGATCTACTGTAGACAACTGGGACTTCAAGTTGGCATTTTCCATCACCAATTCCTCAATCCTGGATTCGTTTTGCTTACACATTTCTATCAAGATGGCCGCCTTCTCCTTGCTCCCAGATAATTCCTTCTGGACCTTTGCTAGTTCCTCCCCCAATGCTGGGAAGGGAGGGAGAAAGGTAATGACACCTCTTGTTTTGAAACATATATGGCTGGATTGGGTACACATGCCCTTGTGTCTGTTGAAGGCACAGAACAATATATAGCTTTCACATGCACTTTCAGCCATTGTGCTATAGCTACACCTCTATGTATAGAGAACAATTTGCCCTGAAAGGCGAGATATTATGTTCCACAGCACAACATATGGTAATGGTATTGCATAATAATGTGACAGTAGTATAAATTTGCTGACACAGCGCATTCTGGGATGTACCTATGTATTAAGGCCTGGCAGTGTATATAGATTGGCATATGCTAACACTGACTCAGCAAATCATATGCATGATAGCAATGTGCACCTCTAGTAGAAAGCTCAGCTTCCTCTCCCTCAGTGCCTTGAACCAGTTGCTCCTTTCTTCTCAACTGCTGGACCGCTTCCAGTTCTGACACTCTCAGCTGTAGCTCTTGCCTTTCCAACTCCCACTTCCGTTTGAAAACAACTTCAGCCTCTTTCAGCTTAACATCTCCCTCTACTTCTCTCTTCTTTAATTGCTCCAATTCACCTAGTAGCACTGATATTTGCCCATTCAACTGAGGCACCACCTTCCTTAAATGCTCTGCTTCACAACGTAGCTTCACATTTAGCTCTCTTATTTCTGCCTTCTCCAACTCAACATCCCTGATTCTCCTTCTCTCCTGTGTTAGTAGCTGCTTATTCTCTTCAAGAAGAAGCTCGAATGCTTCCTTGCGACATTTCAGACTCTCCACTTCTGCCACCAAAATGAGCTGCTGCTCCGCTAGCACAAAGATGAATTCTATAACTTCTTCCACTTTAACTATTTGAGGTAGTAGTTTCAGCCATTCTTCGATGTCCTGAGTAGCAAACAACTTCTTCAACCTGCAGTGAATTGCTTCACTCAGTGGAAATGCTGCCCTTATATCAATAACATTAATAGTAGAATGTTCTTCAAAATGCTGTTGAATTATTGGCTTGTTGCGTAGAACTAACAGGGAGATGACAGACAAAGCCACCGGCTGAAACAAGTGCCGTTTCTGTACAGAGAGAAAGTCAGAGCATCCTTATACAGCAATGACCAGTAGCTATTAGTAATGGCTGCACAGGGATACAGTACCCTACTATCCCTTCAAGCTAGTTAGAACTAACAACGTCGACAGGTGGTTAGCTGTAACGTTTGGCTATAGCCAGCTGATTACCTTCAAAGTTCTGTATAAAGCAGTATATATACTAGTGATAAATAGGCTACCTACCTGTAGAGGGTACAATCGCAACATAGCTAGCTAGCTACGTAGCTATACAGGTAACACTACGGGGCTAGCTACAGCCGTTCAACGGCTATAGGCCGACTCAACACAAGCACAACACCTAGTTAGCTACAGCGTCCGGCTATCTGGCTACTTACCTTCGAAATTCTGTCTAAATTGGTCAATGAAGACGTGTATTCTAGTGGTAGGCTATCGTCTTCCTCTGCAGCTGTCTGTTCTCGCGTGTCTCCACTAAGAGCCGCAGCGGGCCCTGTGGGGCCACTAGCACTTGGAGGCTCTACGTATATGCGCTCTGTAGTCATTGCTAACGATCGATTGAGCACAAACTGAACATGGCCACCTCTATCGCCCCTCCATTTTTATATAATGACGTCATACCGATGACATCCTTACATAAAAGGGGAGGCTATATACGTCTGGCCACGCGAGACTATATAGTGGTCTCCCATTGTTCGCAACTGGGTCCATGCACGTGGCTGTCAGCACATCTGATGCAACCTGCACCTAAATGTAATAATACAATGTAATTCTCCATAATGGGTGATATTATATAGTGCCTCTTCAGAGTTGATCCTGTCTTCTGAAAATGCATTTGCTATACACTTTAGAGCTTACAAGATTTGTTACACTACCTATGTTATTATATTAACTTATAGAGAGCTCAAATATAATTATAATAATAGCAAGGATGCTAGCTATATTTCTATCATTCGATATATAAATTAATTCTCTATAATGATACAATTATATAAAATCAATCTGATCATCATAGACCGAGGCCTTTTATAGCTATGGCCAATTCAATTCAATTTAATGATTAAGTTGCACCACCATGCCTGTGGGACCAATGTCAATGGACATGCCTGAAAATATAGAGAACAAGTATTTCGAGTTAAAAAACTCGTGGGACTATCGCCCCAACTCGAACTACTTGCTGTCTTCAGTCACAAGTTAGGACACAATGACATGTCAAAACAATGCAACCACATATGCCCATACAGAAGGTATATGAGCACACACAGTTTCACTCAGGCATGGGCACACAGACACAGATAGACTGTGCATACATTTTTCTTTCTTTGAATCCTTCCTCATTTGGAGTTGTACTGAACAATCTGGCTAGTCATGCACATGTTATACCGGCTAGCCACATTGTATTTCTGCATTTCAAGACATGAACACAATTAGAATGCAGTGACATGCACACACACAGGTCGCTCCTGGGCTCCCGAGTGGCTGGAGTGGCCCATAAATATTTTGAGACCAGTTGCTCCGTTCTTCTCAACTGCTGGGATACTTCCAGCTCGGACACTCTCAGCTGTAGCTCTTGTCTTTCCAACTCCCACTTGTGTTTCAGAACAATTTCAGCCTCTTTCAGCTTAACGTCTCTCTCCACTTCTCTCTTCTTCAATTGCTCCAATTCACCTAGCAACAGTATTATTCATTCATTCAACTGAACCACCACCTTCCTTATATGTTCTACTTCACAACGTAGCTTCGATTCTAGCTCCCCTATTTCTGCCTACTCCAACTCAATCTTCCTGATTCTCCTTCTCTCCTGTGTTAACGCTGCCTATTCTCTTCAAGAAGAAGCTCGAATGCTTCCTTGCAGCATTTCAGGCTCTCCATTTCTGCCACCAAAATGAGCTGCTGTTCCGCGTGCAACTGGTTTGAAGTGAACAGAGGTATCGGGAGACATTCGGCTTAACTGTGAAGCTCTGGAAGGCTAGGAGAACTTTGCTTGCACCTCAATACATGCCACAAGTTGCGTCCGTCTTGGAAATGTACATCTCAGAGCTCAGAGTGCAACCTCACGAGCGTGAAGTGGTTGAAACATGGCAGAACGGGTAAGAATCGTCTTTGTCCCACAATAGCAACTTTGTTTCGTGCTGCAGCGCAGTTAAAACTGGTCTGTGTGGTTGCAGAACATCAATATACGACATTAATCTGTCAAATCCGTTTCTAGAAGCTACCTCAACTTCGCAAAAGATCATTTCGGCAACTCTGCTATCTTCTCCAATCGCCCTCAGAGCATAACAGCTATATAGCACGCCGGAAGTGTGACCTCATCGCCAATTATTACATAATATACGCTATATAAACAATACACATTTATATTCAATACTGTCAGTTGCCAATCCGTATCTATGTTACAACATAGACACACGTTACAACGAACGTGAGGACTAGCTATAATTTCAACATAACCAGCGACTCGTGTCTAGCTAGATAGCTGTTTACCTTCAAACCTCTTTCAAAATGCAACAGTGAACAGGTGTGCTCTGACAGAGACAGGCTATTCACAGTGTCCTCAGCAGCCGTCTGTCTTTGCACGTTGCCACTTGCGCGGACTGCAGTCTCCTCGTCACAGACCTCTTCATCACGAGAGGCAGCGGCAAGGGTGTCCACGGTCGCGCTCGTGCGCTCTAAGCCTTCTGCTGCCATTAGCTATCAAACAAAGAACATGTGACTGCTGACTCCATGTCTTTCACGTGTGGCATCATCAGCACGTGATTTCATAGCGTATGTTACTATAATTATACGTACCTACAGGGGGACGGTGATACTGTATGCGGGCATAAAGAGATGAGAACTTTAGATAAGTGACAACTAACCATATAGAATGAGCATGATCACTGATGCAAGGTGCAGCACCACATGGACTTCACCGCCACTCGCACGCCCCTATCCCTCACAGATAACTCCTTCATCGAACTCTATAATTATGCATGCTCACGTACACATGTGTATAAGTAAGGGTGATGTAAGCCAATATGTATATTGGCTTACATCACCCTTAATTATACTCACGCTTCACCCTTTGTCCCACCATACCCCATAAAATGCCTCATAGACATTTGACAGGCAGGTACCCTTTGATCATATGTACTGAGTTGGTATATATGCCTGTGTCCGAGTGCATGTGTGTACAGTCATGTTGTAATAATGATGTCTGTGTCTCTCTCTAGTACTGTTTAGCTATCATCACATATCTTGCATGCGGTTGAGATCAGGCCAATCAGATGGGAATGGGAGTTCTGAGGGACCGTTGATCATAATCCTTAATAGTTACAGAAGAGGGCATGTGCATTGCTAAATTACTGACACTTTGTGCTATTTTAACAGTCTTTTCTGACCAATTGAGCATAGCAAGCAAGCAATGAAAGCTTCAACCGCTGTGCAATGCCTTGTAACTCATCAGCATTTATTGCAGGGTTGAAACCTGGACTGGAAGCTAGCTATAGCAGCTAGAAGGTAACATTTCGGTACGATCGAGGGAACCACACTAGCCAAAATCAACTTAGAATAGATTCCAAACGTTTCGGTCCAATCCAGGACCTTCATCAGTGGAATTAACACTTACAAAACTGAGATGGCAGACTTTATACACATAAAACGCGGGAATAAGGTGTGAATAAATGTGTTGCTAGGGGATGACAGCTTGCATGCATGAGGTATAAGTCCTGTTGTTAACTGTAATGTAATATAGTAGTGTAATGGAAATATAAAATAATTGAAACATGCTAACATGCAATGACACAATCTAACAATCAGGAGGGTGTGTAGAGGTGGATAAGTGGGTTGTACACCCCTGGCAACGGGCCTTCATCTCGGTTCATCTTGTGCCGCTCTGTTCGGGATGTGCCAGGCTTCAAGGGTGCATCTCTGGCGGTACCGTGGGTTGTGGTCCACCACTTCTGCATCATGGAGAGTGTAGAAGAGAGAGCACTGTCCACGTACCAGTCCCCAGTCCCCTTCTGGAAGAGGTACGTGGACGACACAGTAACTGCCCTGCCCCGAGACCAGGTCACAGCCTTCCACGCACATCTGAACACCATCGAAGCATCCATCCAGTTTACAGTTGAAGAAGAAACAGACAACACCCTACCATTTCTGGACACAAAGATCACCCACCACATAGACGGCTCCCTGACAACTACTGTATTTCGTAAGAGCACACACACGGATAGGTATCTAGACTTTCAATCGCACCACCCCTTGGCCCACAAAGTGTCAGTGGCACGCACTCTACTTCATCGAGCTGAGAAGATTTGTACTGATGTACCAGATAGGGAGAAGGAGAAGAAGCATGTTGCACAGGCCCTCCACAACAATGGCTATCCCAGAAGCCTAGTTGCTAGGGACTGGCACCCCTCAACGTCCCCACCTTGCGACCTTGACGAGGATGTGCCGAAGGCCACTGTAACCCTCCCCAACATCCGCCATCTATCGGAATGCATCCGGAGGATTCTCAGCCCACTGGGAATCCGAACATGCTTCCGATCACACTGCACACTGGTCAGAGTGAAGGACCCAACCCCGGCACCACAAAAAACTGGCGTAGTCTACAGGATTCCCTGTGGAAACTGCCCCAAGGTCTACATCGGTCAGACCAGCAGGACGTTGAAGCACCGCCTCACAGAGCACAAGAGGGCCCTGAGGTCAGGGGAGGCAGCCCAGTCAGCAGTGGCAGAGCATGCCATGGAGGAGGACCACACCATCAAGTGGGAGGATGCAGAAGTGGTGGACCACAACCCACGGTACCGCCAGAGATGCACCCTTGAAGCCTGGCACATCCCGAACAGAGCGGCACAAGATGAACCGAGATGAAGGCCGTTGCCAGGGGTGTACAACCCACTTATCCACCTCTACACACCCTCCTGATTATTAGATTGTGTCACTGCATGTTAGCATGTTTCAGTTATTTTATATTTCCATTACACTACTATATTACATTACAGTTAGCAACAGGACTTATACCTCATGCATGCAAGCTGTCATCCCCTAGCAACACATTTATTCACACCTTATTCCCACGTTTTATGTGTATAAAGTCTGCCATCTCAGTTTTGTAAGTGTTAATTCCACTGATGAAGGTCCTTGATTGGACCGAAACGTTTGGAATCTATTCTAAGTTGATTTTGGCTAGTGTGGTTCCCTCGATCGTACCGATATGCAAGAACCTAGCCACGCAGAAGTCCTTCAGAAGGTAACATTGCTATATACAGCTTGTGTACAATAATTCATAATTATAAATAGCACATCTGGGTACACAATGCGCAGCAGTATCATGTATTATATAAATCACACTGCATGCATTGATGTGGTATAGGCACGTACATATATTATATTACATAATACTATTGACCTTACTGTACATGTATATAGGCTACATATATATACATTACACAGCATAAGTGGCTGTATAAATTCAAATTCAAATACATTATTTGAGTGCACCATACCCGCACACACACACACACCACATGGTCCTATATATGTAGCACTGCACACATATTACAGGAAGAGGTAAAGCTGACTCATACAACAGGGTCAATAATGAAGGTATAAGTGACAGGTTGTTGGTAGCTAAGTATATGAAGACTGCAGATTACTTACTAGAACCTAGCTGACCACATAGAGTTAATGATAGATAAAATGTGATAGTTCCTACATGCATGTGATAGTATAAGGGCTGTTCTGTCTCCATCGTCTTCCCCTACATCGTCCATGGCTTCCAGAAGAGGTTGCCGGAGGGAATTCCATGCAGAGCACTGCAGTAGCCAGTGGCACACATCCTCAACCTCCCCACTGTCACACACCTTGCAAACCCGCTCCTCCCTCTTCAACCCATGCCACCTTCCCATCTCAATCTGAAATGCTGCTGTACCACCTCTCAACTTTAACATCATCCTCTTTTCAGCCTTTGACTTCAAAAATGCACAACTTGATCTGACCTCACACTTCGTTATCCGCTTCATCATTGACAACTTTGGCTTCTCATGCATCTCCTTTCTCCATTCATCCCTTACATTCCTCCAAGCAACACTCAGCAACATACCTTTCACGTCTGCCTCTGATAACTCCCTGATCACACTACCACTCACATCCTGCCACCCAAATTTACCTACACACCTACCAATGCTTCTCATCCAGCTTCCTTTTCCACACTCCACCTTCTTAGCAGCCTGCCTTCATACACCTTACTTGTCAATACCTTATACCAGAACTGCAAGCACCTCACTCTTGCCTCCCACACTACTGGTAGAGACTCCATATATATGTACTATATAATATAATTTATATAATTATAATTATATATAAAAGTGTACGTAGGTATATATATTATATTATATCATATACGTATACATATATAATTATAAGCATGTGAATGTGCTGGCCTTGCTACTGTAAGACTATTATATAAAAGTAACTGCCGCGGGTGCTGTTTATGTTTTGTTTCAACTCATGATCAGATGTTTGTGAGTATATCTATATAGTTGTTGCTGTTGTTATAATATATTATAGAAAATTTATAATTACTAAATTTATCATTCATATGCATGCATGGTGCATGTGCACTAGATCAGATGCCAGTTGACATTCTCACTGCTCAGGTCCGCCATCACCTGCAGCTGCATCCGGGGATCACGATCTGCAATGAACAGGCCTGGCAGATCACTTGAAATCAATGCATCAATCCCCACTTGCGGCCAGTGAAGGAAGAATACCTGGCTGCTAGACCAAACTTCCAATCCAATATAAACTTTCATTATATATCAATGAACTCACTGCATGGTGCACGACCATTTTCATTATTATTAATTATCCCCCCCCCCCCCAAAAAAAAAACTAGCTCACTATGTGTACCTATATACAAACAATTCATCTTACAAAACTCCTCCAAACATACATACAAAACTAAAAATGAATGTACATAGTAAAGAAGACAAAGTATCCGCTATATTGACAATGTCGATGGCTATACATTTTATAATAAGTAAGTAAACTGTCAGAGTCATGATTTCTGCATAACTGCATAATTATGTACTCTTAATTTTTCCAGACCACCTTAGTGTGTTTCTGGAGTCCTTGACAGCTGTTGACGTGATCCATAAAGTCGTTCTCATCCATTTCCAACTGAGCAGTTGCAAACTCAGTCTCACAGAAAGGGAAGCCCTCGGTGAAGGAGCAACTGTGGCCCTCACTACTCCATCAGCGAATGCCCTTGCCCTCCCAGCACCTGTTCTGTTTGATGCAGTCTTGTAGGGAGCAATTAGGGGGCGTGGTTTTTTCAAACACAACACACTTCCGCTGGTACTCTAGGAGCTGAGGGTGGAGGTGGAGGGTGGAGGGGGAGGGGTGGGAGGACAAGGGGAGTAGAGGGGGTGAAAAGCAAGGGAGGTGGGAGAGAGGTGAGGAGAGACAGAGTGTCAGAGTGGGGAAGGTGGATGGAAGGTGTGAAGCAAGGGAAGGGAAAGGAAAGGAAGGGAAGGGGGTAAATTTCTCTGGAGTATATATATATCCCACAAGTGTCTATAACAAAAAAATTCCTGAATTCAGTAAAGTGTACAGCCCCCAAAGGGCACACAGCTTCCGTAAGCTCATTCTCAAAAGGCACTCAACTTTGCCATGTGACTTACTCTAAAACTGTCACACTGTCTCAATAAAGGGCAATACTGCAAACTGGCTCATCGACATAGAGGTTGACTTGGAGCATGACACACGCCCAGCCAACAATTGCATATGAAATCAACACCGTACCATCCTAGCCCATGCTATAATATAATTATAATTCTCCTTATGCATTACAATGCTGTCCCAAATAAGGCAGACAATTTTCTGCTTCACTGTACTGAGTAGGGGCCACGTGCACATGAGGTGGAAGCGAACTTATATATACAAAGGAGTCTTCTGATGTGTGTGTGTGTACATGTGTGTGTGTGTATGCGTGTATGTGTGTGTGTGTGTGTGTGTGTGTGTGTGTGTGTGTGTGTGTGTGTGTGTATGTGTGTGTGTGTGTGCATGCACCATGATTCGTCTCACCTGACCTGCACAGCCACTTTTTCATTCTCTACTTCCATCTTCATCTGTTCCAGAGTCTTCAGGGCCGCTCGCAGGTTAGAGTTCTCCTTTAGTATGGTGGCAATCTGAGATGATTCGACAGAAAACACAGAGACAGTAGAACAGTTTGAAACACACACCTGCACCCACACATACAGTATACACAGACAGACATGTTTCTGCACTTAATGCTGTAGAGGTACACTAACTCCTATTAGACTATCATGTTTCTGCATTGCAACACAACACGGTGAGAGCAGCAACACCAAACATGGCTGAATCTCCCACGTTGACATTTCGACAATCTAAGGTTGCTCTCCTTAGTAACTAGCAATCTGTTTCTATACACAATGATAGAAGGAGTGTCGGAAGTCGCTTCACAAATACTTTGAGCTGTAGCTATATTATATGATATACTTTGTTGCAATTCCAAATCTTCACTGGTGCATGAAGAGAAACTGCAGCTTGCACACAGCGTTGTAACATGCACCTACCACTGCAAACAATTAGCCAGCAAACCTCGCTATATACTGTACATACATATATGGTTTATGGACGAACATGTACAAGTTTTATCATGAACCCCCATTTGAACAAGATCAGAAGCCCAGGAATTTACAGGTTGCCAGAAATGATGCTTGATTGAGGCCTGTGCAAATTAGAGATACTACCGTAAATCATCTAATTTCGAAGCATGATAAAATTAAGGGAAGATCAAATTCTCAAGATATGGAAAGAACAAATGGCTACCCCATTTTCAATATGTGGTAAAGTGCAGAGGATTCTACCTACATTGAGTTTCACCATGCCTCATGACAGCCAAATATGGCAGGTACAACCCCTGTAAGTTTCCCTTGCACAGGTCCAGCAAGGGTAATTTATTGGGGGATCGATCTGATGGACACTGAAATTTAAAGTATGAGAACCCCCCCATATATATATCATGCATAACAACACTATAGTAATAATTGTACAATATATGTATACCACCAAAGTGACCATATCATGCCTCCTTGTAGTCTCTGCCTCCCCACGCAATTCATGCACCTCATCAGATTACTACGCAATTCTTGAGGAATCTGCAATTCAATAATTGTGCTAACTGGCAGCTAGAGACCAGCTTTAGATTGCCATCGTGTATAAGTATGCATGCAGCAAATAATATGCAGCCAGCTGCCTATCTAAGGCTATTAGTGCTTTAATAACATGCCATTGTCCACAGCAGCAGCAGCAGCAGCAAACAATATGCAGCCAGTTGCCTATCTAAGGGCATTGGTGCTCTAATAACATGCCAGAGTTCATTCATGATAGTGTTTTTCCTGCGATTTCTTCCGATGCAGCAAGGCCTTGACAGCTGCTCACATGATCCATAAAGTCATTTTCGTCACTTCCCAGTTGACCAAAGTAAGCCTCACAGAATGGGCAGGCCCTCGGTGAAGGAGCAACTGTGGCCCTCACTACCCCATCAGCGAATGCCCTTGCCCTCCCAGCACCTGTCTTGTTGGAAGCAGTCTTGTAGGGGGCGATTGGGGGGGCTGGCTTGTCAAACACACCACACTTGCGCTGGTACTCTAGGAGCTAAGGAAGAAGGGGAGGGTGGTGGGTACAAGGGAGGAGAGAGGAAGAGAGGAAGGGATCATGCACAGGAGGGAGGGAGAGGGATCAGAGAAAAGATTGTAAGAGGAAGAAAATATATACACAGATGAAACGTCTAAGCTTATATTAGTAGCTCATGAATTTCATATCTTGCATGCGAGAGTTACTCCCTCCCTGGCTCCCATGCCCCCTCATCTCACCTGATCCTGCACAGCCACTTTTTCATTCTCCACTTCCATCTTCATCTGTTCCAGAGTCTTCAGGGCAGCTCGCAGGTTGGAGTTCTCCTTCAGAATGGCGGCAATCTAGAAGGGGTATAAAATTACAGATACGCACAGCCAAGCTGAGGGTGCGTATATAGTATACTTTATTGTAACTTGTAAAGGATTATTTATTATCATTTGGCCCACACCAGGCAGACTAGCGATGATGATTTACCTATAAGTATTATTAATATGCATATTGTGTGATCAGTCAACAGGAGTGATGGTGAGTCCCATATAGTGTGATGTACAAGCATTACACTATAATTATACAGGATTGATGGGCTACATATGTAGTACACATACGCATTATAAATGTATAATTATATTAAACAGAAAACGACGGCTATTGTGTCTGTCTGTATGTGTGCCCTCTCACGTCATAGCTCTGGCTGTTCCGATCTACTGCAGACAACTGTGACTTCAATTTGGCATTTTCCATCACCAATTCTTCAATCCTGGATTCGTTTTGCTTACACATTTCCATCAAGATGGCCGCCTTCTCCTTACTCCCTGATAACTCCTTCTGGACCTTTGCTAGTTCCTCCCTCAATTCTGGCGAGAGAGGGAGAAAGGTTAGTTACCTCTTGTACATCTTAAAGTATACATTGCTGGATTGGTTACTTGTGCCTTTGTCAATTGAAGGCAGCAATTCAAATAGTAAAAATGAAAATGAAACCAAAAGACAATATATCCTTCATATATACACTTTCACCACTGCTTCTAGAGAAGAATTCTCCTCCCAGAGAGGAAGGGTGGGGCACTGGTATGTAGTTCTATGCAATGTACCCTGTTGTCATAGTATAAATTACATCACATTGTATCACATTGCATCATATTGCTGACACTGCATTCTTTTGGCTGCCTAGCGCAGGAGTGGCCCATAAATATTATGACACTGATTCAGCACATTGGATTGTATATATAACTACTTATCAATGTGCACCTGTGCCAACAGCTCTGGCCTCTTCCTCCTCAGTGCCTTGAACCAGTTGCTCCTTTCTTCTAAACTGCTGGGCTGCTTCCAGCTCGGACACTCTCAGCTGTAGCTCCTGCCTTTCCATCTCCCACTTCTGTTTGAAAACAAGTTCAGCCTGTCTTAACTTAACGTCTCCCTCCGCTTCTCTCTTCTTCAATTGCTCCAATTCACCTAGTAGCACTGATATTCGTCCATTCAACTGAGGCACCACCTTCCTTAAATGCTCTACTTCACTACGTAGCTTTGATTCTAGCTCCTTCATTTCTGCCTTCTCCAACTCAATGCCTCTCCTCTCCTGTGTTAGTAGCTGCTTATTCTCTTCAAGAAGAAGCTCGAATGCCTCCTTGCGACATTTCAGACTCTCCACTTCTGCCACCAAAATGAGCTGCTCCTCCGCTTGCACAAAGATGAACTCGATAACTTCTTCCACTTCAATTGTTTGAGGCAGTTGCTTCACAAAACCTTTGATATCCTGAACAGCGAAAAATTTCTTCAACCTACAGTGAATCGCTTCGCTCAGGGGGAACGCCGCTCTAATATAAATAACACCCACGGTCGAATGCTCTTCAGAATCCTGCCCAATTTTGCATCGCAGAACTAACAGGCTGGCGACAGATAAAAGCAGCGTGTGAAACAACTTCTGTTTCTGCACGGGGAGAGATTTCATCGCATGTTACTACCTATAGCTAGTACAAACAGTTGAATCAGTATACAATCGAAGTAGGTACATCTAGCTAGCCAGCTCACTCACCAATGTTCTGTCTGAATTTGACAGTGAAGACGAGCACGCTGTCAGAGAGAGGCTGTCGACAGCTGTCGACCCTGATACATCTCCGCTGAGACACACAGCGAGGACGGTGGGTTCACTTGCATTTTCTACGCTTTCAGTAGACATCGCAGTATAGCTATCAAAGACCGACCAGGTTCTACATATTTTGTGATCGGTACACGAAGCACTGGTTCAAAGGTCAGGACACAAGGTGCAAAGGTCAGGCAGCACCAGCGCTAGTCGCTACGTGATGCAGCAACACCATGCAACTACAACCACCACCACCAGCGACCGGATAGGACCAGCACAGCACGATGCAGCATCAGTGCAACTTGCGTGAGGGCTAGGTTTGTGGAGGAAATGGGGGCACTCACGCAAGTTGCACTGATGCTGCATCGATCGTGCTGTGCTGGTCCTATCCGGTAGCTGGTGGTGGTGGTTGTAGTTGCATGTTGTTGCTGCATCCCGTAGCGATGCTGGCCCTGTCAGCTACACAACAAATGCCAGTGGCTACAACGCAGGAACACACACAGTAAGCGGAGACCGTCATTTACGCCTAAAACCTAACTCTTCGCATCTTATCTGAGGGCTAAGAAGCTGTTCGCTGGAGCGAGCTGTGGGCTGCACCCATTTTGACGACACTTGCATAGGCAGAAGACGGTGCAGGGCAGAGTGGCATAAATGAACGATATATAGATGGTTTGGTGTGAGGTTGCAGACGTGATGCAGGCTATCTGTAAGCTCACACCTACTATCATATTTGCTACACTATGGTATATACTTGAACAATCATCATGCACACATACTTCATTTGCACATGCAGTGGCTAGATTTCAACTTGCATTGGCCAGTGAGGGTATTTGAAGTCACAGGTGACAAATCATCTTATATATAGGCATATTGGTGGTTGAAGTAGGTGTGTGTCTCTGGTGCTTCACTGTCATATTTGGCTAGGATATTCTGCCTTTGGTGGGCAGGGTATGTATCATTTACTCACATGATGCTGTATATAGATTGTCCATAGCTCCCTTGTCTTTGAAGGCATGTTTAGTGCTGGTGGGCTAATCACATCACATGTATACACACACATGTGCATGTGCACACACACACACTTGTGCGTGTATGTGTTGTGTGTGCATGTGTATTGTGTGTGTTGTGTTGTGTTATGTTTTGTGTGTGTTTGTGTGTGTTGTGTGTGTGTTGTGTGTGTGCGTTGTGTGTGTTGTGCGTTGTGTGCGCATGTGTGTGTGTGCATGTGTGTGTGTGTGTGTTGTGTGTGTTGTGCGATGATTCTATGAGATTTAGAATCATCATTTAGACGCACGTTACCATGGCAACGGGATCTATCTATCTATCTATCTATCTATCTATCTATATATATATATATATATATACATTCAGCATGCACATCCAAACAATAGTTTCACTCTAAGGACAACATCGAATCGAAGCAATAAATTTTACATGATAATTTTATGTATACAAAGTCATATAAAATAATGATTGTATAATTATATCAAAAACATTATATATTGCATGCACAATGCACACATTATTAATATC
>OX465033.1:1092179-1152179 GCA_949841015.1 Aplysina aerophoba
ATGATGACCATTGCATAATGCAGCCACCTCTAAAATAAGATCATCTATAAAGTAGCCACCTGTCTAATCAGACCACAGAAAGTAGTATATTTTTTATAACGAAGGAGTGCACTAGCAATTGGAATGACATCATAATATATACAGGGCCATATATGCTAATGTTTCACAAATCTGCTGCCATATCTGCTTTCACTCCTAGCCACCACAGCCTCCAAATGGCAAAGGTGTGGAGTGGAGCAAGCCATCCAGGTAGCAGGTTGCGAGGTGGTGGTCTTAAAAGTATGTGTGCACACAGGGCTAGAGGTAACACTGGCTAAGAGGGAGGGTAGTGCAGCTTCTGCTCCCATGCCCTCAATTAACCAGGTACGTGGCTATAATGCTGGTTAATTTTGCTATCAGACCAGAACGTTTGAGTGGTTATTGTGGCCGTCCAGCGCCACTACGGTACAAGCCTCGACTTTTGCACAATGCCCACCCATAGCAACCTATATATTCGCCTTTAGCTGTAGGCTGATACATACAGAGAATAAGAAGGGAAGTCCCCTTTTAGCTATGGCAATCAATCAGCACAAGTACTAAGTGCCCATCCTATGCACCCATAAAAGTACCAATTACCAACCCATACAAGTGCCCAGGGGGGTCACTTTAATTGAAGGGAAATTTAAAAAGTCGCTCTGGTGAAACCTCCCACAATGGGGGAATTTACCAAAAATTCTTATGAATCTTTCTCGTAGGTATAGCTTCATTGCAGGAATGTAGGTTAATACTGGACAAATTTGCAAAAAGTAATTGGCTATAGTGGTTAAGAGAAATGCGGTGGAAATAATATAGGGTGTCGCTATCTCCACAAAATGAACATAACAAGTATTCATTATATACAGTATGTGCTTTAGCTGCAATAAAAGCACAAAATCTTCCTAAGTAGTTACTTAATTATGCCATTGCTACTTACAGGTGTTCTTGTACACAAGGTATGGAATGTAACAGGAAACAAGTACAAATTGGTACAAATTGTAGAAGAAACAGCTGAAAACGACCGCTGTGCTGTTGCATGTATCAGCGTATTGTATATAGCTGATGTTGCTAATACAACCCAGGCTTCACAGTACTAATGCAGCTGTTATCCTTTACTGGTTAATTTACAGAGAGAAAGGGTAGTAGATTTTCTAGAAGATGATGTTGCATATTCATGAATGTACCTGCCAATGCATGTGTGGGCTAGCTGGGGCTTGCCCTGTGGTACTTGGGAGATATGTCTGGTATGGTAACTGGTAGCTACAACCACACACAGACAGCAATAGGGTTTTAATTAGGGGAATATAGTGTCAGTTCCCCTGTATCTCTAAGGTGGTACCAATTAGTACAAAAATATATAATACGTACCTGCAAAAGCTATGAAATTAAGCACACCCTTTCTAATTAGCACCAGAGTATATGCATATGTACAAAGAGATAACATCTCTTACACTGAGTACCCATGAACTGGTACCACCTCAGTGCCGCAATTTGATAATTCACCAGGAAATGAGGTCACAGTTTGATGGTGTGGGAATAAGGGCATATAAGGAAATCCACGCATGCCCAATTGCCCATCACCTCATAGTGTCTGGCCCCAACTATTGTCCAAATCAGGAGTGAAGGATGTTCTGAATTGCAGTGAAGTCAGTCACCTTCTGACATCAGGCCATGACATGACAGGATCACATGCAGAATGACTGCTTGCATGACCTCAGTCACCTTGCATGTGAATCATCACCATGGAGGCCACTATATTAACATGAGATCACATAAAACACATTTGTAGAGAAGAACTGTGCATGACCTGCAGGATCATTGCATGCATTATGTACCCACAGATTGACATCACTCCTGCCCAGAAAGGTTAAGGGTGATCATGAGTGGCTATATATAGCAATGAATTAACAGCTAGGTAGGTGCATAGTCTATAGGGTGAGTTGGGGCAGACATCAAGTTCAGCAACTTTACTAATTAACTCTAGACTTCTGATTTTATAGAAGCCTTGTGTAAATCTATCATAATCACTGTATGCTATGACCTCATAGTACAGACTGGAAGTCTTCCACAACATAGACAGACAATACTACAAAGATACACGTGATGAGGTTAAATGCAAGAGCTTCAGATCAGAGTATAGAATACAATTACACAGTACCACAAGAAGGCCACCCTCATTGTACTGCCACCATCCTACAAGTAGCCACAGGACAGGAGCTCTCATGAGTGCTAGGTACATCTTTGTGTGACTCTCCTAAACACATTAATTAGTGCCTTTGGGACCTAGCTATATATAAAGTCACTGGAGAGAACACTTTAGAATATAAGGTGACTTTAGATATAGGTATATTCACAGTATGTGCATGACAACTTACATACATATAACTATATAATGATATAAGTATCACAATGGAATATTATATATAGAAAGTATACTTATACCATAATATGTTATACCTCCGCAAACCCACTAGCTTGCGTATCTCCCGGCCAAGTTATACAACAGTGCTGTATGCTGCAGCCCAAGCATACTATAGTGATTGGTGGTAGTTTCAATTACATACTGAAACATAAACAGTTCATTCTACAAATGTGCATGAGCTGCCTGCCTGCAGTTTACACGTATAATATACATGATTGTATAACTGTGACAGTGAAAAAAAATTCTATTGTAAACATGCAGTTATACAATTCTATGTAACTGCAAATTTTGTTGTATATGTACTAATACACTAACTAGTGAACAAGTTCTACTTCTTGTGGCACAAACATGTTACATGCAATCACACTTGGAAGAGAAAATAGCTTTTAGATTTCACAGATGGCCATTCAGTTTTGATATCGATGTCTAAATCAATTTTCACCAGTGCACGTATATCTTTGTGACCAGAACTCAAGTTGCAAAATTTGCAAAAGTCTTGTAAAATAGAGTAAATTCGGTAGTTGTATAGAAGCCAAGTGCGAAGTTCAAAACATGTTACAGTATTATGCAAAC
Source organism: Aplysina aerophoba (assembly GCA_949841015.1). NCBI lineage: Eukaryota > Metazoa > Porifera > Demospongiae > Verongiida > Aplysinidae > Aplysina > Aplysina aerophoba. The sequence goes on from OX465033.1 coordinate 1,095,190, forward strand.
TTGCAGGCAGTACTCAATGACAAAAGGAAGTTTTAACCATACGCTTTCGACCATGCACAGTGTGTGTGTGTGTGTGTGTGTGTGTGTGTGTGTGTGTGTGTGTGTGTGTGTGTGTGTGTGTGTGTGTGTGTGTGTGTGTGTGTGTGTGTGTGTGTGTGTGTGTGTGTGTGTGTGTGTGTGTGTGTGTGTGTGTGTGTGTGTGTGTGTGTGTGTGTGCAAGTTCCTGCTGAGGACATGGCCGCAGTGAACCTGCAAAGTAGGACTATGGAGTAAATTGGTAGGCGGACTGGTTCAATGGTGAGACTGCATACTACTAAAGCATTGGTGAGACTGCATACCCAGTTGCCTGAAGCCTTTTTAAAGAAACAAGTGGTCTGCACTAGCAAGAGGTGGACTCCTAATACAGGTTGCACCCTATGGGAGCACTTGTGAGCAATTAAACCTTTGCCTTATTAGTTTGGGTGGGGAGAGACACACAGGAATGCAGAAACATATGCTGAACAGACAAATGCCCTTCATAGGAGTCACTAACTGAGGAATTGATTGTATCGCACACTTCAACAGTAGTTAGTGCAACCTTTTTCAGTTAATGCAACCAACCAAAAAACCCACTTTGTCAACATACTCCATTCATTCCAGATGTAAGAATGCACTACACCCCCCACAAATGGACACACATGTCCTTTTCAGTACATATATCAATAGCTATGTGAAGTATGGGCATCGGGAAACTGAGAATCATTCCCATGACATTCTATAAATGCCATGCAAGATGATAGCATACTATGTGAATTGTGGAACTCATCAGCTGACATCTATAATTGGACCTACTGTAATCTATTATTGCAACAGTAGATAACCTGTGAAATAGAAGCTACCAGAGCAATCAATTTTTTGGGGATGTGCCCATGCGGTAACATTCACAAACTTCACATAAAGTTATCCCAGGCTTAGTCCTAAAAGGGAAGTATTTTATCTATATACGCATCTATAATTACATACACAGCGCAGTATATATATAGCGCACTATATATAGTCACATACATGGTGTGTTGGTGTGTTAGTACTTTATAATGTATTATGTAGCAAACATGATGACATAGAATGAACACACAACCTATTGTGTATATGTTATGTGTCCCTTTGTGTTTCAACATCCACCAACAAGCTATAGGGCATGCCCCTACAAGCTTTTGCACTAGTCTAGAGTTTATTATTAAGAGAACTTTATGCCTGGTACAGACCATTTGCACCTAATGCATTGGGTAATGGATGTCCTGTGTTACACTGATTGGGGCCAGGCACTCAATTACCATTCAACTGGGTTGAGTACAAGGGTCAACAAACCACTGGACTCACTGACAGCACACAACAAGCCCACAGGTAAACACAATTTATCTATATATAGGGCCTCATGAATCTCAGTATAGCTTTAATGAGCCTACTGTGCCAACATCCGTAACCTGCTCAATACCTGCTCCAGTAGAGCTAAGAGAGCTGTCGTTGCAAAAGACTACTGTTGCAGGCAGCTGCACATGACTTACCACTGAGCACCGTGTTCAGAGAATTCCTTGTAGAAACACTCTTGTGCACGGGCGAGGACTTACCATTGAGACCCTCGCAGCTTTCAAAATTCCCTGACAAAGTGCTAATCACTCTTGTACACGAGCGAGGACGATACGCACATGCACAACCAGACATCTTATGCATGCAGCTGTAGTTCATTGTAGTGAATTGCGGCTCGATATTGAGCCGTTTCAAACAACCTTTTCCATTTGTTGCCTATTGTTCCAATGCTGCCGTGTAACACTCACCATTCACTGTACGACTGTCTCTACTTTGTCGGTAGCTAGCCTCCCAATCCTCAAGTTGCTTCCTCAAATCTGCCACTCTCTGTTCAAGAGGTAGAACTTCTTCCTTGTGCCTTACTTCTCTCTCTTTTAATCTGCTTTGACACTCTTCGGCAATACGTTTCCACTCTGAAACACTCCCATCATTTGCTCCTAACCCCGCACTCCCCTCATCAGGGCCATTTCCCTTATATCTTGAGTCATCCTTTGCAGATTGTAACTCCTTCTCTAAGGCTAGTATCCTCTGTAGATAATCCTCCATCTTTCGCTCATTGGCGGTTAGTGTGGCGAGGAGTCTCTCAACCTGACGCTTCTCCTTCTCAAGAAGGACTTCAAATGCTTCCTTCCTTGAGCGTAAGCTTTCATTCTCTTTGCTCACTTCGAGGTATCTCCAAGCTTGTTTCAAGGCTAATTCAGTAACAGATGACACACCCAAGTCCGATAATTCTTGTAGGCAAGCCTTGGCATTGAAATTAGGGTCAATCTCTTTAAAGCTCTGCAGGATGTTAGGACTGAGTGATGCTTCAAGTCCCTCAAGCACTTTTGGCTGACAGCTCAGCAGGAGTGCAACAGCCAGGAAAGTCACAAGTGTGTTCTGTTTTATCTCCTACAGACAGACAGCATCACACACCATCAACTCCACAGCTGCCACATTAGATCTTCCTGTAGATATAAAGACTAACCATAGCTATAGATTTAATGTGCTCACCACCTGTCTAGCTACGTAGTTACAGCAGGTCACTACCTGAATGCCATTACCAGATTCTAGTTGGCCAGCAAACATTTGATTCACCTTGATTGATTCACCCATGATTCACCTTACCGGTGTTAGAGAGATTTCTTTAGCAAATCTGCTCCTTTGTCCGGCATCGACTCTAGTAGACATCTTGAACGAGTAGGAGGAACTATGGTTGGTCGGTCAGGAAGTATCTATATATGACTGCGACGTTTAAAGTCTTGTGTGGGCTCTCACTGAATTATGTAACCGCAAAGGTATTCCCCACCCCAAATTCCTACGCACGGCAACAGTGACGAAGCGCATGAATACCGTTGCCAGTGATTTAAACGCCACGGTGCTATTCTACGGTGGATACCGATAGCCGCCAACATTGTGAAAGGTGAAGTGTCTTGGTCTACTCGGCGCCGCTGTTTCCTGGTTCTCCCTAGAAACCTTTGCTTACCCGGCTCACAAAAGAACAGAATACAGACAGAGATGGTAGTGAGCTTCTCGGTTTTACTGTAGTATGCACGAATTGGGGGATGAGGTCTTTGGGAGGGTTGTGTCCTTTAGCTACCAGACCGACCTCTGACATCATTAGTGCCTCTGCCGCGTCACTTTCAATTTACTTTATATTGAAGTCGCTTCCTCACTCTACGGCTTTTGTAGCAACGGGTGGTTTCTGAGTACCTCAGTCGCTAACGCAGTCAGTAGCTTTGTATGAGTGAAACGGAGGAGACAGACAATATACTGTAGCTGAAACTTCAGGCCCTATCGTCAGTGTTCGTGCCTGGTAGATTTCTGGAGTAGTGGAAGTGGTGGTCTCAGTCGCTTTATAGTGTGTTTTTGTTATTTGGCAGAGAAAGTGTCTGAATTGATGCTATGGACGTCGCCACTCTGAAGAATCGTCATGATGAGGTGTGTGTGTGTGTGTGTGCACGCGTGCGTGTCTGTGCGAGTGTGCGTGTGAGAGATATGTAGGGACAGACATAGGTTTGCATGAGGAAAAGGTACATATGTTGGTTCATGCTCTTGGAGAGTATTGCAGTGCAATATCCCTTTGTGTCTCAATTGCGACACTAACATTGCAAGTTGGTGAGTGTATGTGTCTGTCTGTCTGTCTGTCTGTCTGTCTGTGTGTCTGTCTGTCTATCTGTCTGTCTGTCTGTGTGTCTGTCTGTCTATCTGTCTGTCTGTGCACATGAGAGGAGAGTGATAGCTAAAGGTGAAATGTCACCTCATATTGACATTGTACATACAAGTGTACACAAGAGAATGCTTCATGCTCTATAGAGGATGCCTCAGCACCCTCCCTGTCGGTGTGTTGGGCAGCAGTCCGTGGTGTGTAGCAGTGACAGTGTAGAGAGGTGGAGCAGCAGTTGTCATGACTCAAGGCTTCAGCTGTCAAAACATCTGTAGCATGTGACAGGGTGGTGATGTGTGTCTTTGGAATTGTGCAAGATCTGTAGTTGCACTTTTTGCTGAAGAGTTGCCAGTGTGTGTGCTAGCTTGCACTAGAGAGGAGAGGCTGTCTTATTAGGTGACATGTTAGAACAGTAGCAACAGCATCTGCACACACACACACACACACACACACACACACACACACACACACACACACACACACACACACACACACACACACACACACACACACACACACACACACACACACACACACACACACACACACACACACACACACACACACACACACACACACACACACACACACACACACACACGAGGTGCCAGTATACTAAACACATACACGTGTTTTCAACCACAAATGAACAACTCACTATGTTCAATTACAGTGTAGGATGTAGTTGGGTTTGTGTGTGTGTATGCCTGTGTGTACACATGCACTCAAAGCCTTATACGTGGTCTGTCTCTCTATATATCGCCATTATCTTCATATCTGACAGAAGTGACAGAGAGTGTCTTTCAAACACTGTAGTGGGTTACAGACAACATGTCATAGTTCCTATCCTTATCAAGCGTTCAGGGAAAGTTGGAGGTGGTTTGTATGTACATACTGTGAGTGGGTGTAGATGAGCGAGTGCGGGAGGCTTTTAAAGCATATACTGTACGTACGCATATACGTACATACGTACATATGACCGTTTTGTATTGGACATGTGTGTGTGTGTGTATGTGTGTGTGTGATGTATCAAACCACTGTATGATGTTATAGAGGCAGTCAACCCTTGGTAGTGATGATCTACACCAAACAGCATGTAATTGCACTGGTGAAGTGTACAGTGTCTGGAGTTCACACATTCTGTGTACCTACTATATACGTATGTTATCTATGTGAGTGCATTGCTGTGGCTTCTTAAGGGTTTAACCCTCCTACCCCCAGCAGTTCCATGTACCCTAATGCACCCACAGTGTTTTCAATAGGATTGTGTTAGGGTATTCCCTGTTCAACTTAACGCACACACTTTTGTACATCTTGGTCAATTGTGTGGTATTTTCACGATTGTGGACTATTTTCGTATTTGATTTCATCTGCTGGCTGCCTTTATGTAGAGTTTCCAAGAGTGTGTCATGCCTTAATAGGTGCGTATGTACACGCTCTGTGTGCGTGCATGTTGTTGTGTGCTGTGCTGTGTTTGGTTGTACGTATGCATTGTATATGGAGAGGAATGCGGGGAGAGGTTGTGTGGTTGTGTGGATGGTGGGTTAAGGAAGTTGGAAATGTGCAGGAATGGCAGGAACTATTGTACAAGTTAGAAGAGGGAGGCCTGTATAAGGAAATTGTTATGAAAAGGCAGTAACCTAGTTACGTATATACAATAGGTAGATACGTGGGATAGAAATAATATGAAAGTCATTATGTGGGGAATATATATATACGTCTGTAGATTGTGGAAGAGCTATAACCTGTATTACGATATTCATGGGCTACACTCCCTATTTTGCTTCTTATGTCTATCTGTCTGTCTGTCTGTCTGTCTGTCTGTCTGTCTGTCTGTCTGTCTGTCTGTCTGTCTGTCTGTCTGTAGCTGCTCAAGGCCAACTATCTTTGGGACGAGCGCTACAGTCAACTTGAGAGGGAGTTTGATGAGTACCAGAAGGGAGCGACCGAGGCTCAACGCAAGGCCAGTGATTACATCTATGTCTTAAAGGACAAGGTTGATGTCCTTCAAAAGGAGATGAGCGAGTTGAAATCTCAGCAGAGCGGCTATCGGTCCGTCGGTGAGGAGAGAGTGTTGGCTGCTGAACAGCAGATGTTGGCAATGAGGGAGAGACTGGAGCAGGAGCTGAGGGATGTCCAACACGAGACCAGGACCACTCGGATGGAACTGGACTCTCTTCAGGTGTGTGTGTGTGTGTGCGTGTGCGTGTGCGTGTGCGCGTGCGCGTGCGTGTGTGTGTGTGTGTGTGTGTGTGTGTGCGTGCATGTTTGTGTGTAATATGTGAGCCTATCATTAACCTATTACACATTGAAACTACTCCCACATATTCTCCGGTTGTCAACAGTAGTTCAGGCAGTATCTCTGTTACTTCACCCTCTTCTGTCCTCCCCTTCAGATACGGTGTCGTGAGCTTCATGTGGAAAATAGTCAACTGCAAGAAGAACTGCAGAGACTGAGGCAGCATGGAGGAGGAGGAGGAGGAGGAGGAGGAGGAGGAGGAGGAGGAGGGCAGAGAGTGAGGCAACTTCAGGAAGATAATGAACATTTGAGACACCAGGTGTGTGTACGTGTGTATGTGTGTGTAGTGTGTGTGTACGTGTGTGTAGTGTGTGTGTACGTGTGTGTGCTGTGTGTGTACATGTGTGTTTGTTTGTTTAGTGTTTAGTGTGTAGTGTGGTCACAGATTTCTACTGTGGCATTTGTTTACCAGCCACTTCGTGTACACCAGTAAAAACATAAGCCTGGAATGTGAACTAGTGTGTCCCCTAGTTAGCTTGTAGGTTTTGGTTCACTGCTGACTCAGCATGTGGTTTATGGCGTTCCCCCATTGGTACTGTATGTGTGTATGTATGTATGTATGTACACATTGCTGTGGCTCTCACGGTTAGGGGACCTGATGTGAAATATATATATATTCTCTTGTTGTTTGTTATGTGACCCCTTGTACTGGACAGGAAGTACACACAGTCTTTCTCGGAGTAGGGAGTGTCCCTACCGAGCCCCATCTGTACACATACGTACATGCACCCCTCCCCCCCCCCACCTTTCCCCCTGCCGAGTGCATTGTTTATGCTCTTCGTGCCTGTGTGTGAGCCTTGACAGGACGTGGCCACATGCAGGTTGAAGGAGGGAGAGCCTTAAGTGGCTCAGGGTTCTCCCCTGGGTTACATGAGTCGCAACCTGCCTTCCCAAGTAGGGAGTATGTATGTCTTCAAAATATTGCAGGACCCTCTGTGGTATCTGATATGATGCCTCAATGCACCCTATGGCTGCATATGTGAATGGTGCATGCCCTGTGTGTAGGAGAGAGTGTATAGGTGGCTTTGAGCAAAGGACTTCCTCTGTTGACAAACACCTCTCTATAGGACCATTGCACGTGATAGCCACCTCTGTATACAGAGGTCCCGTATAAAGCAGGCGTTCATGACTCTGTGGTGGTACATATGCTGGCTTCCCCATAGTGTAAGGTTGCAGTGTCTATGGTGGACAACATGGCTGTCCTGTATAGAGAGGTGTCCCTAATTCAGAGGTAGATTTGCACACAGCTCTATGTGGTTGGACCCACAGACAGTGTCCTCATTAGAGAGGTGTCCCTTATTCAGAGTGTCCTTTATAGACAGGTTTCACAGTACGTGGCATGCTACAGGTTAACTGCTCCTCTGTGCAGCCAATGGTCCAAATAGGGTTTCCAGGGTTCCCAGGGGACTGCGTAGGTAGAGAACACAGGCTTCATTCTCTAAGGTGGGGGAATCTGTCATTCCAGCAGTGGCTTCTGGGGGAGGGGGGGGGGAGGGTTCTAATGCGAGCATGCATATATACATACGATAGGCAATCATGCACTTGCTCTCACTGTACAAGAATAATAATAATAACAAGAACGAATCTCACTCACTGCACGCACCACTGGAATACCTGGGGACTGCAGGGCATTTCAGTACTGCAGTCATGTGAGCGATTGCAGTGTGCCTGTGCAATTGGGAGAAACCCTTGCACCATTCTATGTACAGTACCTCTGTTGTGTGAGCGTTGTGCAACTTGCAACAATAGCACTCTGTAGATATTGCGCCATACTGCTGTAATGTTGCATCACGCCATACTGCTGTAATGTTGCATCAGTCAATGCAACTATGAGCCACAACAATATCACATACACACACATACATACACACACACACATGTCCACATGTGGAATGTATACGTATGTACATACATATGTAGGTATGTGCGTATGTTATCTTGCAAAGTGTGTTGTGAACATGTCGACCTTTGTGTCCCCTGCAACCTGTAAATGAAGTGGGGAGTGACCACGTGTAGAGCCTAGAAGTGGGGAGTGACCACGTGTAGAGCCTAGAAGTGGGGAGTGACCACGTGTAGAGCCTAGAAGTGGGGAGTGACCACCTGTAGAGCCTAGAAGTGGGGAGTGACCACATGTAGAGCCTAGAAGTGGGGAGTGACCACGTGTAGAGCCTAGAAGTGGGGAGTGACCACGTGTAGAGCCTAGAAGGGTGGAGTGACCAGGTGTAGGGCGTTGAGATCATGTGCCTTCTGTCTGGGCCTGATTTAGACCTAGAAGGAGAGTGTAAGGTCATGTGATGTCATTCCAGCTACTCCTCCACCACTGGTGTGATATTGTCGTGGATGTACATTGGTACCCTGTCACTGGGGAGATCACTAATTGTTGTTTTCATAGCAGTGATCTGTTTACATGGCACTTCCTGTCTTGTGTTTGTGATTAAATTGTATTCATTGGATGGGGTTGGCCCTCATTTGGAACTGGGGACTGGAATAGAATATATACCATTCCCAGAAATACCTGGGGAACACCTAACACAATCACCTATGTAACCTTTACATAGTGTCAGTAGAAACAGGATACGTACATCTGATATACACTGTGTGTAATAGCAGCAATACTTGGTATGGGGTGTGTACATACATACATGTGTGTGTCCTTGTTGTGTAGACAGACATTGAAGAAATGTGTGTCAATTGATTACAATGAGACAAATTGAATCTCCATAGGTGTGTCAGCAAGTGGTGGCGATCTGTGTTACAATGTCTGCTCGTTCCTGCAGGCTACTATCTACCGTGATGACTTCCTTGCAGAGAGGAGAGACAGGGAGAAGATGGTTGATCAACTTGCTCAGCTAAAGATTAAACTTGACACAGAGACATCATCACTAAGACTACAGGTAGGCTGCTGGAGGGGGAGGAGGGGGGGGGGGGAAGGAGGAGGAGAGGGGGAGGGGTTAGTGCACTGAGTCCATCTAACAATATTACTGCTTGAGGACTATTACGTACATTAATGTACCCACGTACGTACATGTGCCATTAGCATGGCAACTTAATTAAGTATGCGTTGCTGCCATGGTTACATCACTGACATATTCACATGGCAGGGCACCAATGCTTAACATTTATGGAAGTGATAGAAATTGCAGAGTCATGCAACAAGCGTTTGCACACGTGTCACACATGCTGTGTGCCGGGAACTACAGCAAACCTTGTAGTATTAGCACTGGACTCATTCAGCCTGAATGGACCAGACCCTGTTTGAAACTGAAGGCAGTTGGGGTGTCACGTACAGCATGGGAACACCGGAAGAAGACGAAGCAGGGGAGAGACCCACCCACGCATTAGCCCACCTTACCAGCACAGGATATTTCTGTTGCATTATTGAGGCACCACATGTGACAGTGTGAAGTAGGTTGTGTGTAGCGATGTCCCCAATGCATGGGTACTTGAGTTGGGGCTTCCATGTATGGCAACACGCGAATGGGCACATCCTTTTCTCTGAACAATTTCCAGTGAATATACTGAACACCAAGTGATGTATAATCCCTAATGTCTAGTCCCCTAGATTGTATGTAATGGGTTTTCCCCCATAGTGGGATTTCCCCAAGGATATTCTCCTACTTGCTGAGTAGGTGGTTGTGGCTGTGTTTGCCTGGCCATGCCTATCACCAGATGCGGTGAGGGACTTTGTGGAACCTCTCTATACAGGAAACTTCGAGTTAAGGGCACTTCTCTAAGGAGGACACTGTCTGCAGTCCCAACCACGTAGAGCTGTGTACAAATCTACCTGTGATTTAGGCACCTCTCTATACAGGACAGCCAGCTGGGTCCCAATGGTGTCCTCTATAGAGAGGTTCCATTGTATACAGGACAGCCAGCTGGGTCCCAGTGGTGTCCACTATAGAGAGGTTGCACTATACCTAAGATTCAACATCATCTCTGCAGCATGTCGGATATAAGGCTAACCTTATTTGTAACTGTGTAAACTGAGATCAAGTGCACTGTCTGCAGTGCACTTTTGGGAAAGCCCTCTCATGTCTCATGAGCTCACTGCAGTGTAAGGTCAGTGACCTTTGAGCAGGGGACTGTGTAACAGGTGATAAGACCCTCCCTTCCACTAAGCAGGAAATATTTCTTATCAATACCATGTACCTATGGGTCATGTGTAGGGGACAGTCCAGATGAGAGTCTGAGATATGATAGGGCAGGGTCGTTACTTAATTCTTTCAATCGTACTCATAATAAGATGTATGTATATATATATACTTTTGTGAGACTTTAATTTCACAAATATGATTATGAGTTGAATATTTTTAAAAATGAATAAAACCCCACAAAAATTGCAAAAGGTGCATTTGCTGCCCACAAATGCCTCCCTATAGAGGCACACATGTATGTACATACATACATATGTACATACATACATATGTACATACATACATATGTACATACATACATATGTACATACATACATATGTACATACATACATACATATGTACATACATACATATGTACATACATACATATGTACGTACATACATACATATGTACATACATACATATGTACATACATACGTATGTACATACATATGTTGATTTATCTGCCACTATGTTTGATTGTTTATACTCAGATGGACACACTTCGTAGGGAGAGAGAGAAACTACGCAAGGACAACGCTGCCCTGATGGCACAGTTGAGTCTGAAGACAGCACGGGAGAACCAACGGATGGATAACTACTTTAGGGGGCAGGTGAGGGAGAAATGGGGGACATAGCGTGGTGGTGTGGAGATGACAAACACGAGTGTACACTCTCTCATGTACTCACATGTGCATGTACACATTTCTATGCACATTGATTTACGCCTTCACACAAGTTGCCTGTAGCGCATGAACTACAAATGCACATATGCTTGCATGCACACAGTGATGTGTTAGAGGCTGCAGCAGCAAAACCTGTTTGAGGTATAATGAGCAGTTCATGTACAGCAATGACAAGAGGAGGTTAATTGTGGGACGTTTCAACAGCTAAGATCTTCATCAGCTACAAAACTGTTTTGTTTGTAGTTGAGGAAAGCCTTTGTGGTCAAAGCATCGACACGTCCAACACTTAGCCTCCTTTTGTCATTGCTGTACATGAAGTGCTCATTATACCTCAAAACAAGACAAATGTATCCACACAGTCTAGTGGGTAGGCAGATCACTGGCAGTGATGAAGGCGGCTACGTAGCTGCTGCAACGTCTGAACTGAACACACGCACACACGCACACATACATGCACGCACACCACACACACACACACCACACACGCACGCACACACACACGCACACACACTATTGCACTATATTATATGCACAAGTACAGTATACAATTGACTAACACTACATATTAACTTGAAGTGCACTCCTGCCTCACTCTACCATGAATAGCTGTAGGATGTGCTGTGTTTGCATCCTCCTCTTGATTCAGTCGTAATTTCAATTCATCTCACTTTCCCTCCCCTGCCCCTCCCCCCCCCAGGGTCTCATCTCCAGAGGCACATCGGGCCACTTACCACCACCTGCCGCTGGAGTGGCAGCTGCCCATAGTGAGCCCAACTCACCGCGCAACTCGCGACCAGGTTCACCACAGAAGATCCTACCCACAGCCCGCAGCTCTGGCAACCTCTTGATGCCCAGTATTGGTGATGAGAGGAGCAGACGTCCTTCAGACTCCGGAACGTCTGACCTCCCTCCGCCTTTTCTAGGGAAAGGCAAACATAAATGCCCCAGATGTTATCGGCGATTCGAAGCCAAGTCCGAATTGGAAGACCATAAGATAAGATGCCTTGTTTAGGCGTATCACTGAGAGAGAAATTCCAACACACACTAAATGCACTACTACAGATCACAGCTTAAACGTAACTTTTGCTACTAATAAATGTTATCGTTTTTATATGTATGAGGCGAGGTGAGCTCCTACATGTAGGTATGGTAAATTTACATTATCCATCATGACATTGTTATATACTATGGTAGCATTGCTTTGTATCAATAAATGAAATGCCCATGTTCATGAGCTTTGAAGTACACAACCGTGATTCCTTGTGGCTTGTTGATGGCACCGTTATTGTACTTTACAGTATACGTAATTGTATTAATACTAAACAGTATATACCGTGAGCGTGCCAGATTGGGGTGTGTACTTAATTATAATTTGTTTCTGATTTTGTGTCTGAATGTCTTGAATAATTCTAAGATATTGTATATTCCATACAACACAATTCAACACCATACGTACATCAGATAGCTGTATATACACATAGATGCATGGCTGCTGACTACTGCTCTGGCCCCATGTGCTGATCAAGTTCTGGAATGGTTATTATTAATTGTTGACCTGCAACTTCTGATGTGTGAAGTGCCGGTGATAAACAGTACTGGCCTCACACACATTAATTTTATATATATATATATATATACGTGTGTAGAATGATCTTGTTTACGTAAGCAACGAGCTTGAGGGCCGGGGTTGGCCTATTGACTTGTGGCAAGTTATATATAATAGTACACGCAGTAATACAGTTTGTTGCATGATGAAGCCATACATCAAAGACGGGAAGTGTGCTATATCAAGTCCAATGCACACTTCGGTGTGCATTAGCCTTCTAAGAGCCCCCCTGTAGACATAACAAACATGAAATGAACCAATAACAATATGGATTAGACCAATCATCTTCCAGATGTGTACAAACAGTTTTGTCTACTTCAGATTCTTTGTTTACTTTCTCAAAAGGTGCAGCTGGAAGTACCTACAAACTCATCACGAAGAATAAAATCAGCACCTTGCATAAACACTAATGTCAGCTGAAAACAGTTGATGTATACGATTAGGAAAGTATCTAAATGATTTTACTGCTTCAAACATGGCTCTTCAGTCTTTGCAGAAAGCCAGGCAGCGCTCTTTCACCTTCATCCACTCCCAAAACGTCTTTTGTGCTCACGAGATACTGGCTTCTGTGTTCTTCGGCGCGTAGCGCTTAGACATCTGCTCAAATTAAAGTCGTCGTCAAGCGCGCGGTCTGATTTCATCAGGTGGATGGAAATTAGACCGCGCGCTTTCAACGGCTTTAAACCGGGGGACGCCCTCCGTTGTATTCGCTGCGTTCATAGCCATATCGGTACCTTTCGAGTAGAATAGGATCCTAACTAGTATCGGTGGCAACGTTAGTCTCTTTCGTTCGATAGCGAGGGAAACAGCTCTGCTATAAATCGTTAAAATTGCAACAAGCCAGTTATAACATGGACGCTCGGGCGCTTAGCTCATTTATAGCCCTCGGGCGCTTCGCGCCCTCGTGCAATAAACAAGCCAGCGCCCTCGCGTCCATGTTATAACTATTACATATATTGCGCATATGTACAAATAATACATGAACAAACAATATTATATGTACATTCTCCCCCTCCCCCTATGGGAGGGGGGCGCATTGTTTACGCACTTCTGCCTGCGCAGCTCTGGCAACCTCTTGGATGCATGCTCAGTTTAGTGACGAGAGGAGCAGACATCCTTCAGACGCGATTTGAAACCAAGTCCGAATTGGACAACCAGAAGATGAGATGCGTTGTTTAGGCGTCTCACCACGAGACTAAGTGTATATGTATTAAGTTCACTAGCTGTTGCTGCTATCAATCAATCTATCTATTAATCAGTAGCAGTTCCTGCACACAATTAGCCATAATTTCCTTGTTATGTTTGAACAGTTCCGAACTGTTGTGTGTGTATATATGTACGTATATACATACATACGTAAGTGTGCACAAGTTTATTATGCACCCTAACATCCTGACATTATTACGGATCCTACGTATATAACATCACAACACCATGCCCTATGTACACTACACACCATATTTAGTATCGTGAAATGAAATGCTCATGTCATGAACTTTGAAGTAAACCCAAAAGTGAATTATGTGAATCTACATATTTGAAGAGACTCCTTGTGGCTTGTGGCTTATTGATGTTACTGTTATCGTACTTTTACAGGCCTAGTTCATATCTTCAAAGGTCTGGTCTTTAGATGGTGAGGTAGGACGGGTTACCGTCGGCAACGAGCTGCTGGAATTATCTCTGGGGGGGGGCATGTGTTCGATCTTCAGGTCTACGTAGTTTCCTGGCCTCCTGGAAGCCTGATATCCACTGCCAAAGCTTTGCAGACAGCTGGTTGATGGCTGCGGGATAGAAGGGGGGTGGGGGGGTGGGAAGGAGTTGGAAAGTTGTGCGGTGAGTGGAAGGCTGATGTGCTACTCTTAACTGACACTGCACACAGTCACACCACATACAGGTGATCAGAAATTCCACCATTCCATATCTGTGTACTGAGGGCAACAGGAGTGGACTGTCAAAACAAGTACATTCCACCAAAGCTAACATGCTGAGTCAGCAATGAACCACTCCTCTTACAAATGAAGCACTAAAGAGCAGAACCCTCGGCGTGTGTTATGGAACTTTGCTGGCTAAATTAACATTGTTGTAGATTCTTGTATCCACTATATAAGAGTCTAGTGTAGAAGCTCAACATATGCATGTGAATTCACAGGACAGTTTTCTTGTCCTCTTCCAATGTTATTACATAGTCACACAGGAAGTGACGTCATATGGAAATTATATACACGAAGCAGGCGTAGTCACAATACCGCAAAGTACGCAATAATAAATGATTCCAATCCGATTACGTAGAGTATCTATGGTGGAGCCATATCACTCGAACGCAGTCATTTCGAGACAATTGCCTTTTTTAAATTTCATACTTTGTCGTTCTGAATCCACTGGTATCGCTCATAAGTCGCCTCATAGCCTGCAGTGCCAGATTAGACTCGGACACACACACACACACACACACACACACACACACACACACACACACACACACACACACACACACACACACACACACACACACACACACACACACACACACACACACACACACACACACACACACACACACACACACACACACACACACACACACACACACACACACACACACACACACACACACACACACACACACACACACACACACACACACACACACACACACACACACACACACACACACACACACACACACACACACACACACACACACACACACACACACACACACACACACACACACACACACACACACACACACAGAGACAGACCAATTACCGTAATGCCTCGCTGCAGGGTTAAGGTGGAGGAGTTGGTGGGAGGTGGCGGTGGTGGGAGGTGGTGGTGGAGGAGTTGGTGGGAGTTGGTGGTGGGAGGAGTTGGTGGTGAGACTATTGTGCATGTGTGCATGTGCGTGCGTGTGCACATGGGTATTAGAGTGACATCACCCTGATCCCTGTTAGTGTTGAAGTCCCCATACCAAGTTCTTGTATGGTGCACTGTTGGTGTGCCCCCTGCTTGTATGGTGCACTATTGGTGTGCCCCCTGCTTGTGTGTGGTGCACTGTTGGTGTGCCCCTGCTTGTATGGTGCACTGTTGGTGTGCCCCTGCTTGTATGGTGCACTGTTGGTGTCCCCATGCTTGTATGGTGCACTGTTGGTGTGCCCCTGCTTGTATGGTGCACTGTTGGTGTGCCCCTGCTTGTATGGTGCACAATTGGCTGGCTAGACAAACTCTGTCTGTGGTGTGTGTGGTCACAGCACTAATGAATGTGCACAGAAACATACAGTACACACACACACACACACACACACACACACACACACTGGACCACCCCTTGCTACTATATTATTTATCTTGTGGTCTCCTGGCATGCCCCTGGCCCCCTGCTGTGCGTGCTATACATGCTGGTGCTATGCTGGTTATATAGCATTCATTCCTGTGTCCTGATCAACAACATCTCGAGCTGGACTGTTCACACAGCACCATGAGGAGTGAGAAGAGGAGAAATGCTTAAAGTACCTAAAGAATAGGCCATAGGAGTTCACAGCCATGTCAACAGCTCTCATGTTCTCACCACACCTCACACTCACCCCACAGCCCACCCTCACACATCCCATAGCCTGCCCTCACACCCCCACCTCACACCCTCACCCCACCCTCACCTCCTGGTTCTGTCGGCTCATCGTCATCATCCTCACTGTGAATGTTCAACACATTCACCAACATCTCTGTCACTGCAAGGGTGGGACATGAACATGCATGCACTACCAATAAATAGATGCCATTTCACCTTGACAGTTCTATCCACAGAGACAGTCCCCTAGTGTTTGTATGCACACTTCACTTGTTCACACACTTGCCACTGCTAGGGTCACCCAATGAATATCATTCTATGGGTGGTGTGGGTGGCACTTACACTGACGAGAGGAAAACTGGACTCAGGGGGCCCTATGGTACCTTTTTGAAGATGCCAACCCCCTTTTTGCCCTTGTCTCGAAACCAACCAACCAACCAATGATGCAATAATTACGTAATTGTAGTTTACGGCCATATACAGTGCTATTAGTATAGTATACGGATCACCACACGTGTGCGAAGATGGCGGAAGCCCCTGAGGCGCATCCTAGCAAGAGACTGTGCCCATGTGGTACCAATCTGTCGTCACTCAGCAAGTATCACGTAAAGAAGCACCTGTCGGGCTCCTAGCACAAGCGGTTGACGGCGAGTGATGGCACGAAGACACTTAAAAGCCTTCTTTTCATCCTCGTCATCGACGTCTTCTGGCAGCCGAAAGTGAGCAGGAGAAGGAGCTGGACAAGGACGCTGGCACGTTCCAAGAGGTGATGGACCAGGGTGAAGTCGCCGACAGTAAGCAGGGTGGGGAGGATGGCGAAGTTATGGACGCCCAATCGGACGAAGACTATTTCTGTGAGGAAGGGCCTTGGGAGGGCAAGTAGCGGAGGAAATAGAGACGGTTGAGCTGAACGATGACACACAGTGCAACGGATCATATCGGTGCTGTGGTTACAAAGCAAATGTGCCTAAACCATTTGCTTTTAACTACCCTTTTCAGCTTCATGCATTCATGAAGCTGGCATTCACCTTTTCAGAGAATGCATTGACAGCTGCAGTGGCACAGTAAATGCATCTGGGGAGACATGTGCAGCATGTCAAATGCTACCACACAAAAGCTGTGCAACAAATCGAAAGCAGAAGTTATATAGCTGATACACACACGAATCACCGCTTTCTCACGTATAATCAGCTACATGAGCGTGTTGAGGAAGGAACGCTCAGAACTCTGGTTTACCAGTCTGAATCAGGCCCGCAAACTGAGTCACATTGCAAAGTCACTCGAAGCTCACAAACGACTAATTCTTTCCCTGAGTGAGAATGATGTACTGCGACTATGACAACTTCTTGCAGCAGCACTGCGAGGTGGCAGGAGCATTCACTATGTCATCGATAAAGTGCATGATGCAATTATGGGCCTGTACAGAGCACATGGATACACGGAGATGGACATAGACTGGGGCTGCCTAATCTTGCGTATCGGAGGACTCCACATTATGGGGAACACTGGCACAGGAGTATAGATTCACCCAATGAATATCGTTCTATGGGTAGTGTTGGCGGCACTTACACTGACAAGAATATCAATGAATATCATTAATTTTAATTCCTGCAGGGGGAGGGGAACCCAGTGGAATCATAGACGCACCTATATAGGGTGGATGAAACCCTGCAAACCTAGGTGGATGAAACACTGCAAACCTAGGTGGATGAAACACTGCAAACCTATATAGGGTGGATGAAACCCTGCAAACCTAGGTGGATGAAACCCTGCAACCTACCGTGGAATGAAACCCTGAAAAACCCTGCAACCTACTATAATGCAATTTAAGGCTTCACTAGACACTAGTTGCACAACCAGGCCTTGTTGCCTGGGTATGTATATACGGTGCAAATAAAGTTAGGGACTTCATTTTCCACCCAACAGCCTTGCGACAACCAGCACCCCTAGTGTGGACTACCACACCAGTAAAGAACCACAGCAGGTGAGAGTAAGACTAAACTAGCTCTCCTTTCAGTACCTCTATTAACCTGCAGCCTTTATAGAGAGGCTGCACTGTATCTCTTACCACAACCCCAACACATGTCAAAACTAGTCTCCGAACTCTCAAGTCACTCCTGCAGCTAGTCCAGTTTCCCTCTCCTGTGTCCTCTGCCTGCTACAATACTTCGGAATTACCTGCACCCATTCTTTCCCTCACCCTGCCGCTGCAGAATGGAGGAGACTACCCCACCCTCCTCCTCCCAGTCTAGGAGTGTCCTAGTCCTTGGCCTTGTAACCCTGTTGGTGAAGGGAGGTGAGCGTGGAGAGCTAGTCTTGCCCTCACTGCCACCACTGGTACGGAGGACAGAGGAGAGGGAGGAGCTGGTCTGTGGTACAGAACTGACAGGTGGACAGAGCAGTGCAGCTGGAGCTGTGTCAGTGGGGAGTGGGGGAGGGGAGGGGCAGGGGGTGGCAGCACAGCCTGCCCTTCAAAGTAAACGACAGTGTCTGCTCTGAGCCTCACTTGGAGGTGGACAGGGAAGAGGAGCCAAAGACAGTGCCAATACAAGAGAGTGGACAGACTTGAACTAGCTAGGATTGTGTGTAGACCGGTGTGTGCTACTTTGACCTCTGTATGTTACTTGTTATTTGTACACATAAGATCCATTTAAACAGTCCAAAGTGGTTAGTAGTTAGACTGTCTGATGCCACTAAAACATCGGCCTGATGATTGGATGGACATTCACTGCCAGGACAAGGTGTCATTGTAGCTACCACACAATACTAAGTAAACAGTAAAGTGCTACAGTACTTCAGCACATTTGGTGGGCTGTTCGTGTTTGAGATCAGTTAGTGATGGGTGAGTGAGTTGACGGTGAGAATACATATAGTCATACTGGTTACATAGGGGGCATAGCCCACATGCATATCAGTGAAGCACCAATCAATGAATATCATTTTTAAGTAGTGCTTGTATACACAAATTGCCAAAACAATGCACACAGCCCCACCTACTGTGTAGAGAGCTGGTCTTGCCCTCAAGGCAGACAGAACAGTGCAGCTGAGACTGTGTCAGTGGAGAGTGGGGGAGGGGAGCACCAGGGAGGGGGGGGGGAGGGGGGAGGAGCAAGGTAGAAGACAGTGTCTGTTCTGAGCCTCACTTGGAGGTGGACACAGAAGAGGAGCCAAAGACAGTGCCAGTACAAGAGACTGGACAGACTTAAATGTAATATGTCTTCTATACTTCTTTGTGACTGTTGCTGTATTTATGTAAGGTACAAGCCTCACCCTCATGATTGGATATTCATTGCCAAGACACAGTGTTTGCTCAGCATTATACAAACTTTACCATATACATAGGCAGGTGCATTGGGTCTACAACACAGGTCATTGAGGCGTTTATATACATATTTATGGAGGCATACCCTTGGCATGCAGTACCCATGTTGACCGTTTGTGATCAGCTAAGGTCTGCTTTGTAGCTGATGATGGGCACTAGGAGCCTCGTCACCGTCATACTCACATGTATGCTATTAGGAGTCTCGTCACCGGGCACGTACACGTAGACTACTGTAAAATGGTGGTACTTTGTTTTATGGATGCACTTTGTACTGTACCCAAAAGTGCAGCCTGTCTCTATATTAGAATTTGGAATGCACAAAGAATGGCCTTGAGAAACCTCCTCCCAAAAAGGACTAAATGCCAAGACTCTACAGTACAGTGCATGGGTTACATTTGTACTTGCATAGCTACGTATCTAATAAGTATTATTTGTACACACATAGCTATCTAATTCCGATATGAGCCTCTACAACAGGATAGCTATCTGCTTTCATTACAACCAAATACACACTCCTCGCCCCACAATGACCACCCGCACCGTGTGTGTTGATTGCATACCACCAAGCACCCACATTTGGACACCTGCTTACTTCTATGCATGTAATTAGCAGAGCTAGGGAAGCTACAGACCTTACCACACACGTCCACCTCATGCCATGTGAGGTGTGAACATGTTGATCCTAACCCAAACCCAAACGCAGTCAGCTTTAGCACATGTACATTAACTGAAATGTTCCAGGATGCTGTGTAAACAGAGCCCACCTTGTGTAAACACAGCCCACCTACTCTCTGTCAGAGGAATGTGTGAAAGCTGGGATTACAAACGTATTCACTTCCAGGTGGATCACTATAAGGATGATCAGCAACAGAGTTCTTTCACACTTTAAATAAAACTTTACAGGCTACCTACCTACAGCAGAGCAGCAAGACACAACAGGTGAGCATGGCAACTCCTTCCCCTACTACTGACAACTAATGTTAGATTTATATTCCTGTGTCCTCTGGCTTCCTGCTCCAGAATGGAGGAGACTACCCCGCCTCAGTGGGCTAATAGTGTCCTAGTCTTCAGCCTTGTAGCCCTGTTGGTGAAGAGAGGTGAGTGTGGAGAGCTGGTCCTTCCCTCGCTGCCTCCACTGGTACGAAGGACAGAGGAGAGGGAGGAGCTGGTCTGTGGCACAGAACTGACAGGCAGACAGAGCAGTGCAGCTGAGAGTGTGTCAGTGGGGAGTGGGGGAGGGGAGCACCAGGGAGGGGGGAGTGGCAGGGCATGGCACCACAGCCTGCCCTGCAAGGTAGAAGACAGCATCTGCTCAGAGCCTCACTTGGAGGTGGACAGGGAAGAGGAGCCAAAGACAGTGCCAGTACAAGACAGTGGACAGACTTGAACTAGCTAGTAATGAGTGTAGACCTGTGTGTGCTACTTTGACCTCTGTATGTTACTTGTTGCTGTACTTATGAGATCCATCTGTACTTATGAGATCCATTTAAACAGTCCAAAGTGGTTATATTGACAATATTGCTTTAAAAAAAACAGCATCATGATTGGATACTAATTGCTAAGACACCAGAAAGTGTGTGCAGACCTGTGGATGCTACTCATGAGTGCCTGCAGTTGCTTGTGATGGTAGAGAACAGTCCTACAGTAAGTAGCTAGACTGTCAATAATGCCACTAAAATATCAGCCTGATGATTGGACATTCACTGCCAGGTGTCATGATTGGTGTCATGGTACCATACAAAACTAAGTAAACTGCCACTTCAGCACATTTGAAGTTCACCTGCTGTAGTATAAAGACACAAGTCATCATCTCATCTGTCTGCAAAGTCTGTGTACACTAAATCCTTGTGGGAAGAATATGTATGAGATATCACACAGGGTCCATACTCCACATCCTGTTAGCTGTTACACTAGTGCATGGACAACATGTTATATTTCATGCATGCATTCTCCTCTTCCACAGTGGTTTCTCAACCATCACGTAGAATTACGTAACAAACTGCATAGGGGCCTGGTACAGTGTGCTTAGCTCTGCATTACATTAGACACCCGAAGTGCCTCGCTTGACATGGCATGCCACTCCTTGCATGCTCATCAATCTAAACCAGCACCACGGCTGCATTAAATGCACGAACAATGTTACCTTCAACACTTGCCCTGTACATGACTATGGAGGGCTCTGCCGCTGGCCGTGTATGACCACCTCAGCAGCCATGTCAATGCAGTGGAACCTCTCTATAAAGGACAATCTGAATAAGGGACACCTCTCTAATGAGGACACTGCTACCCAATTGAGTGGGATTTCCCCAAGGATATTCTCCTACTTGTTGAGTAGGTGCACGGTTGTGGCTGTGTTTGACTGGCCATATGTCTGTCACCAGATGCGGTGAGGGACTTTGTGAAACCTCTCTATAAAGGGAGCTCCGAATAAAGAGATGTTCCTACGTAATTCAGAGGTAGATTTGTACACAGCTCTATGTGGCTGGGACTGCAGACAGTGTCCTCATTAGAGAGGTGTCCCTAATTCAGATATGTATGAAACAAAGGTGAGAGGACATATGCATACACTGAACACATCACCAACCTTCACACGGACACACACGCACACACAGACACACACACCACACACACAGTGTGACGTGTGCATCTGCATCTATGTGGGAGAGTATCCTATGAAATTGAAGTGGGATTCATGTGATGTGGTGAATTGCACATACATAAGTACATACATACATACATGAGTGTTGCAACATAAGCTTGAGGAACAATGTGGGGGAGAAAGGTAAGACCCTATAATTTGTATAGTTGTCTTCGTATACATACGTACATACGTCATTTACTGTAAGGAATGACTTGAGAGTTCGTAGACTACTTCGTGACTTGTGTTGTGGTGTCTCACTGACCTAAGGACGGCGAAAGGTCTGTGCAACTCACATGATGGCCATTTGGATCAATGAAATTCAAGATGAGATCACCATTTGGTGACATACATTGAGCAGCAAGGCCTTCCATTGGCCCAAATGACTGTAGCCTTGCTAGCTATAACACAGCTATAGCTAGCCAACTGTGTAAACCACAAGGGTATTCCCCACATTCTGCATTCCTGCTGACAAGTACTTACTCTCCTTATATGGTTAGGAGGTCATGTGGGTTACTATATAGGCAACAGCACAGACTACACATAGAACATTTGTTTCACCATTACAGTGGACATTATAGTGTGTGAGTGTAGTGTGTGTGCACAAGTGTGTGTGTGTATGTGTGTGTGTGTGTGTGTGTGTGTGTGTGTGTGTGTGTGTGTGTGTGTGTGTGTGTGTGTGTGTGTGTGTGTGTGTGTGTGTGTGTGTGTGTGTGTGTCTGTCTGTGTGTGTGTGCGTGTGTGTGTAGTGTGTGTGCATTACGATATAGACCTGAGTGGCTAGGAAGACTCATATCGATCGATTCATTGCACTAGCCAGAACACTGAAACAGTAATTCAGACGTTTCGGAAACCTACGGCTGCCTTCATCAGTGAATAATTGACACTTACAGGCACGCATGTAAAAATACTGCCCTTTTGTATTTTTACATGCGTACCTGTAAGTGTCAATTATTCACTGATGAAGGCAGCCGTAGGTTGCCGAAATGTCTGAATTACTGTTTCAGTGTTCTGGCTAGTGCAACGAATCGATCGATAAGTGTGTGTGCATGCGTAGTGTGTGTGTACATGTGTGTTTGTTTGTTTAGTGTTTAGTGTGTAGTGTGGTCACAGATTTCTACTGTAGAGTTTGTTTACCAGCCACCTTGTGTACACCAGTAAAAAATATACAAACCTGGAATGCGAACTGGCTTGTCCCATATATAGTTAGCTTGTAAGATTTGGGTTAACTGCTGACTCAGCTGACACAGCTGACCCTCACACCCACCCACTGCCCACCTTCACCTCCTGTCTCTGACGGCTCATGTTCAACACATTCATCAACATCTCTGTCACTGCATGGGCGGGACACAAACATTCATTAATTGAGACAGGTCACAAATGAGTTTCATGAGGTACTACTGCAGTGGAGTGCGTTGACAAAGTGGGTTTCTTGGGTTTCTTGGTTGGTTACATTCACTGAAAAAGGTAGCACTAACTACTGTTGAAGTGTGTGATACAATCAATTCCTCAGTTAGTGACTCCTATGAAGGGCATTTGTGTCAACGTTTCTGCATTCCTGTGTGTGTCTCCACCCAAACTAATAAGGCAAGGTGACCGGTGCTCCCTACGTATATGTATGGTTTCTGTCATAAGCTTCCAAAGCAAAATTAATGTATATATAAGACTGGCGGTCAGGGGTAATTTGCTACTGCAGCAGGTTCAGCAGAGTTGGTATATATCAAGGCTGAGTGAGTGGGTCTGAGGGAGTCATCACCTTCACCCAACAATCTTGCAGGCAACCAGTTTCACCAGTGAGGACCACCCCACCCCAGTAAGGAACCACTGCAGGTAAGAGTAGGACTGAACCTGTTCTCCCTCCAGAACCTCCAACAACCTGCTGCTATTCCACTGCCATTAACCTGTACCTGAGGGTCCTTCTTGTGTCTGTGTAGAGCTAAACCTTTCACAGTCACTGCTATAGATCTGTACGTAGCTAGTTGACTGCAATTAACCTGCAGCTGTGTAGTCCAGTTTCCCTCTCATGTGTCCTCTACCTGCTACAGTACTTCAAGAAAACCTGCAGCATTCTTCCCTCACCCTGCTGTGCCAGAATGGAGGAGACTACCCCACCCTCCTTTTCCCGGTCTAGGAGTGTCCTAGTCCTTGGGTTTGTGGCCCTGTTGGTGAAGGGAGGTGAGTGTGGAGAGCTGGTCCTTCCCTCACTGCCACCACTGGTACGAAGGACAGAGGAGAGGGAGGAGCTGGTCTGTGGTACAGAACTGACAGGCAGACAGAACAGTGCAGCTGAGAGTGTGTCAGTGGAGAGTGAGGGAGGGGAGGAGCAGGGAGGAGGGAGGGGCAGGGTAGAAGACAGTGTCTGCTCTGAGCCTCACTTGGAGGTGGACACAGAAAAGGAGCCAAAGACAGTGCCAGTACAAGACAGTGGACAGACTTGAACTTGCAACCTGACCCTTGAGCCTACGTACATATGTAGTAAACTGTGCATGGTGCATGTGTAATCGCTGCTGTACTTGTATAAAATGGGCTGCAATCCCATTAGTCTGAAGGTACACAACTACACTATCTGCCATTGCTGTAAATAGAGATTCATTGGACCTTGTTAGATTTGTTTGCAACAGCCTCAATGATGGATACTGTTGTCATACATTAAATATACATATGCTATCAATGAATATTATTGGGGATCATAAACTATGTTGTACCAAGTACGCACATTTCCTACTCAAGGGGGGCTACTGCACTAATTGAACTACATTATCCGCCAATGTTGCACATACAGGTTCATTGTTCTAGTAATCAGTTTTGTAGGCTAACTTCCAGTAGCAGACGTCTTTTCTCTCCGACCAAACGCAGTATCAATGCGAGAGGAGTATCACTCAATAACCAAAACCACAACAATAAAAGGAAAATGCCAGACTAGTTTGTTCCAGCTGATTGTGCAGTATGTTGTATTGCAATTGGTTGGCCATCTAAAGCTGTTACTGCAGCCATGTAGGGAAGCTCACAGTGCATCAGCACTGACACTCGAGTCACTTACTGCTGACAGCAACTGCCACTTGTGCTTTGTCGCAGTGTGTTAATCAGAGCATAAGACGAAAATGGAGTGGATACCATGAGGCCCTTCTGTAACATGAAGTGACACTACAAGTGGGGTCCAAGTGGTATATCACAGTACATATCACATACACACATACACAGAACCAGTCCTACGTATTCACATTCAACCCTTTCCTTACAGTCCTACTGACTGCCAAATCGCTCCAGGCTGTTGCACTAGTGTAAACACAGCCACCCCTACTACATACTGTGCCAGAAAGAATGGTTGGACTTTGCAGAATGATTATGAATGTGGTAATTATGTACAAACGTATGTATTCATTGCCACATAGATCACCATAAGGATGACCAGCAGTCCCTGGATAATAACAGAACTGAAAGGTGGACACAGCAGTCCTGCAGGAGCTGTGTCAGTGGAGAGTGAGGGATGGGAGGAGCAGGGAGGGGGAGGGGCAGGGCGTGGCAGCACAGCCTGCCTGGCAAGGTAGAAGACAGCATCTGCTCAGAGCCTCACTTGGAGGTGGACAAGGAAGAGGAGCCAAAGACAGTGGGGATACAAGAAACCACACTGGCTTGAGCTTGCCAGTAACGTGTGTAGACCTGTGTATGCTACTCATGTGTGACTGTGGCTGTACTTGTGGTGAGAAAATGATGTCACTAAAGCATCTGCTTGCATTCATTGCCAAGACACACTGCTTGCTCAACACACTACACACTTTACCATATATTGTAGGCAGGGTCCACCTAGCACACACAGTCATTTAATCTTGGCATTTAGTCCTTTTTGGGAGGAGGTTTCCCAAGGCCATTCTTTGTGGGTTCTAAATTCGAGACAGACTGCACTTGTAACTACTTCACAGGTTCACTGCGACCATGTCCACAGCAGGCACGTGCACACACACACACACACACACACACACACACACACACACACACATGCACACACACACATGCACACACACACACACACACACACACACACACACACACACACACACACACACACACACACACACACACACACACACACACACACACACACACACACACACACACACACACACACACACACACACACACACACACACACACACAGACGTGTTCACACAATACTAACTGGAGGTGAGGGGCTTGGTAGTGAAACAAGATGTGTAAAGAGCAAACTTCAAACCTAGTTATCTTCCCAATAGCTCTAATCTTGTGCATGATAATCTCCTTCCGAGCGGCAATATCTTTGGGGTCGTCCACTGCAGGAGAAGGGGAGGGGGAGGGAAGTGACAGTGCAAAATCAATACACACAGCATTATAGCCACTCACCACATGCCCACACACGCTATCTCCAACTCTTATGTACATCCACCAGCACTCCTCATTTCTCACACTCACCACTTTCACACCCATCCTACTCCCGCTCATGTCATACGTAACTTCGCTTCTACTGTCACTCCAAGTCATGTTCTCACCACTTCTCACACTCACCTCACAAATCACCCTCACACCCATCCAACCCTTACACCCACCCCACTCTCACCTCCTGCGTCTGTTGGCTCATCGTCATCATCCTCACTGTGACTGTTCAACACATTCACCAAAATCTCTGTCACTGTAAGGGACATGGACAGCAAGGGTGGGATACACACATGAACAAGAGCTCAGTGCAATTTCATTGAGACAGCTCACATGGTTTCTTCTATTAATACTATGTTCACAGTGGATTCTATGAATAGCTAGTGCTTCTTTACACATAACATAGGTATGTATGTATTACGTATATGTATGGTTCTGCCATAAGGCTTCCAAAGCAAATGTATATATAAGACTGGCGGCCAGGGGTAATTTGATACTGCAGCAGGTTCAGCAGAGTTGGTATATATCAAGGCTAAGTGAGTGGGTCTGAGTGGTCGCCACCTTCCATCCAACAACCTTGCAGACAACCAGTTTCACCAGTGAGGACGACCCCACCCCAGTAAGGAACCACTGCAGGTAAGAGTAGGACTGAACCTGTTCTCCCTCCAGAACCTCCAACAACCTGTAGCTGCTATAGACCTGTACGTAGCTAGTTGACTGCAATTAACCTGCAGCTGTGTAGTCCAGTTTCCCTCTCATGTGTCCTCTACCTGCTACAGTACTTCAAGAAAACCTGCAGCATTCTTCCCTCACCCTGCTGTGCCAGAATGGAGGAGACTACCCCACCCTCCTTTTCCCGGTCTAGGAGTGTCCTAGTCCTTGGGTTTGTGGCCCTGTTGGTGAAGGGAGGTGAGTGTGGAGAGCTGGTCCTTCCCTCACTGCCACCACTGGTACGAAGGACAGAGGAGAGGGAGGAGCTGGTCTGTGGTACAGAACTGACAGGCAGACAGAACAGTGCAGCTGAGAGTGTGTCAGTGGAGAGTGAGGGAGGGGAGGAGCAGGGAGGAGGGAGGGGCAGGGTAGGAGACAGTGTCAGCTCTGAGCCTCACTTGGAGGTGGACACAGAAAAGGAGCCAAAGACAGTGCCAATACAAGAGACTGGACAGACTTGAACTTGCAACCTGACCCTTGAGCCTACGTACATATGTAGTAAACTGTGCATGGTGCATGTGTAATCGCTGCTGTACTTGTATAAAATGGGCTGCAATCCCATTAGTCTGAAGGTACACAACTACATTACCTGTCATTGCTGAAAATAGAGCTTGTTAGATTTGTTTGCAACAGCCTCAATGATGGATACTGTTGTCATACATTAAATATACATATGCTATCAATGAATATTGTTGGGGATCATAAACTATGTTGTACCAAGTACGCACATTTCCTACTCAAGGGGGGCTACTGCGCTAATGGAACTACATTATCTGCCACTGTTGCATATACAGGTTCATGGACCTTGTTCTAGTAATCGGTTTTGTAGGCTAACTTCCAGTAGCAGACGTCTTTTCTCTCCGACCAAACGCAGTATCAATGCGAAAGGAGTATCACTCAATAACCAAAACCACAACAATAAAAGGAAAATGACTGACTAGTTTGTTCCAGCTGATTTGTGCAGTACGTTGCATTACAATTGGTTGGCCATCTAAAGCTGTTACTGCAGTCGTGTAGGGAGCTCACAGTGCATCAGCACTGACACTCGAGTTACTTACTGCTGACAGCAACTGCCACTTGTGCTTTGTCGCAGTGTGTTAATCAGAGCATAAGACGAAAGTGGTGTGGATACCATGAGACCCTACTGTGACATTAAGTGACACTACAACTTTCAATGGTCCAAGTGGTATATCACAGTACATACCACACACATACATACACAGAACCTACGTATCCACATTCAACCCTTTCCTTCCAGTCCTACTGACCGCCAAATCGCTCCAGGCTGTTGCACGAGTGTAAACCACATACTCTGCCAGAAAGAATGGTTGGACTTTGCGGATTGATGAATGTGGTAATTACAAACGTATTCATTGCCAAAACCAGTCTCCCAACGCCTCAAGTTTCCTCCAAAGGACTGATAACTAAAAGGAAAGTACGTATGTCAGGGAAGGGAAAGGGGGCAGAGGAGATGAGGAAAGGGGGAAGGGGGCGTTCAGGTCTAGGTCTGGAGCAAAACCCTACTACCATATGGCTGTTAGGTTGCTGGTTAAGCATTTAGAAACCATGCTCTGGCCTGTACTGCATGCTTGACATGCTTCTCCAAGGCACTGCCATGGCCCCACTTCCACCCACCAGCAGGGTGTGAAGCCAGCTCTCTGGGTGTGAAGCCTGAGTGCCCAGGGAAGGTGAGCCCACATGACTAGGGTCCACATCATCTGAAGGGAAGGACAATTGCTGCACTGAGGTTGGTAGTGAACCAGTTGGTACATAGCTTTCAAAGTCGCATTGACTACCATGGTACATGGGTTCTGCCGATGAGCGGGTAATGGATCGCCTAAGAGGGTCACTTCCTGTGCAATATAGTCCATTACAGTTGGGGTATACAATAGCTGAGTCACAACAATGCAGAGGATGGCGGTGTAGAGGGTGGACTGGAGGAGACCGTCGCACACAGTGACCACATGGAAAACTCGCTTTCACCCTTCACACACACGTGAACGTTGTATTTATTGAAACGGTCTGCATTGCATTGACACATGGAACACACAAACTTTCGCTTGCGTGCCAAGTTGATAACTGGGACTAGGTTATGCTGGTGATGCCAATATTGGAGACCTGTAAAACAACTCGGGCATACATCAATGCCCTCACCCAGGCAAGCGGAACAGTGGAAGGTTTTCTGTATGTCTGACCTGCGCACAGTCCACGAGTTATCACAGTCCAGTGAGTCCACCCTCACACACTCCACAGCTCACCCTCACACTCATCCCACCCTCACCTCCTGGCTCTGTCAGCTCATCGTCATCCTCCTCACTGTGAATGTTCAACACATTCACTAACATCTCTGTCACTGCAAGGGTGGGACACGAACATGAGCAAGAGCATGCACTAACAATTCGGTATCGACATCGACACGTACCACAACCCACAAGACGTACCCCACCTTCCCATACATACATACATACATACATACATACATACATACATACATACATACATACATACATACGTACATACATACATACATACATGCATACAGTATCAATGGGGAACGCCATAAACCACATGCTGAGTCAGCAATGAACCAAAACTTACAAGCTAATTAGGGGATGCACCAGTTCACATTGTTCACATGTTTATATGTTAAACAAACACTCTACAGTAGGAGTATGCTATCATCTCACTAACTAACTGTTGAAGTGTGCGATACAGTCAATTCCTCAGCTTGAGGGACGTCTATATTAAAGGCATGTTGTCCGTACATTCCTTACATCAAAGGGTGTCTGTGTCTTACATCAAAGGGTTTGTTCAAGTTGTTCAAGTTTATCAACTTCACAGCTTGAAAGTAGCGACTGGAGAAAAAGAACCACGACCTGGCGCCTGAACTCATAGCCTACACCCTAACGCGGAGCTTCAGCCATGCAAGCCACCAATGTGGCCACGATTCTTCGTCTCCAATCGCCATATATATACGGTCATGGGTGGGCCGCAATGCTGCGACCACTTAGAAGTACCCATGCCTTGAGGATCTGTGCGATGGTATGCTCAGCGGGCAGCTAGCATGTGTATGCGCATGAGCCCGCGAGCCAGAGGTGCCATCAAAGGGTTTCTGCATTCCTTGTGTGTCTCTCCACCTAAGCTAATAAGACAAATTGCTGTGAAGATTTGCACCATATTAGGAGTCCACCCCTTGCTAGTGCAGACCACTTGTTTCTTTAAAAAGGCTTCAGGCAACTGGGTATGCAGTCTCACCATTGAACTAGGTATGCAATCACACCCTCAATTAGTGGATTCTGTGCATTCTGCGAACGGCACTGTGCTTTATACTGTGTGTACATGCCACTGCATATCACAGTTACGTATACAGCATCATTCCTGTGTCCTGATCAAAAACACCGTCATCAACACCATCAAAATCAACGATCAACAACATCAGCACGGGAATAATTCAGGAATAGGTCACAGAGTAGTACAGACAGAGCCATGTCAGAAGCTGAGCTGTTTACATAAAATGTCATAAGGTGCAAGGTGAGTACACCTACACAAAGCTAGAAGCTAGGACAGCTCACCACCAGTGCAAATGTACGGCGGTTGAGGGAACAAAGGTGGGTAGGTAGGGGTGGTTCACCGTATTGAACTGACGAATGTTCATCACATTGTTCTCGTACTTCAAGATGGCCGCTGCAGGGGCAAAGGTCAGAGTTCAAAGTGATACCAGATGAGACAGAAACTCATATACTTACAATACATCAGAGTAGCCACCTACGTATAAAAACGTTCTGGGCTCAATTCTTACTAGTCAATCACAGTTGTGCAATAATTTCAGTACACCCCGACTCATCACATGAATCAGGATGCCCTCCTACACATACATAGATGTAGATACATGCACACATTCATACACTAACAATGTGTGGTGGTGGTGTGTGTGTGGTGGTGTGTGTGTGTGTGTGTGTGTGTGTGTGTGTGTGTGTGTGTGTGTGTGTGTGTGTGTGTGTGTGTGTGTGTGTGTGTGTGTGTGTGTGTGTGTGTGTGTGTGTGTGTGAGCGAGTACGTACGGACAGACGATGGGTTGAACGAGGAAAAGGTGTACTGGTTCATACCCTCAGTTTTGAGTATGGATGTGCAATGTCTCTTTGGACAGCAATTCCCACACTAAGATTGTAAGTGTTTGTGTGAAGGCTGGTGGTGTGTTCAGTGAGTGCACATGTGTCCCCTCACCTTTGTTTCCATACACGTTGAGGTAGTTCGGAGCCGAGAAGATGGTAATGAGCGAGGGAAAGAGGGTGGCTCTGTTCTTCTTGTACATCTTATAACTGGAGAAGGAAAAGGGGAAGGGAAAAGAGTGACAGAAGGTAGATGCCTTTCTGTAGAAACACACACACATTCCCTGTCCTATTTCGATCAACACACCAACCCCAACAGGCAGTGGTAATGACCCAGCGTCCTGGGCCTCGTGGGCCCTGATGATGGAGAGGAGGTTGTTCCTCTGTAGGAACTCACAGCAGGCATTGTAACTATATGAAGAGAAGAGGGAAAGATGAGTTTGGAGGTCTCTCATTCTGACCACCTTCACAAACATCCCACTTCTGCTCATGCCTTAACCCCACCTCTACACAAATTCACACTCATCCTCACTCCACCCTCACACCTACCCCATCCTCACTCCACCCTCACATCTGCCTTATCCTCGCACCACCCTAATCTCACGCTCTCCACAGTTCGCCCTCATACCTACCTCACCCTCACCCTCACCACATCCTCACACTCACTCAACCTTCACACCCTCACCCCACCCTCACCTCCTGGTTCTGTCGGCTCATCGTCATCATCCTCACTGTGAATGTTCAACACTTTCACCAAAATCTCTGTCACTGTAAGGGACACGGACATCAACAAAGCTCAGTGCAATTTCACATTCTCAGCTCACAGGTTAGATTCCAGAAATAACTGCAGATGCAACACACACCAGTATCCAGGTGCAACACACCCACATACTGTATGGTTTCTGCTATATATTGATATGCAAGAGGTACCAAAAACCACAAGCACACCCAAACACAATGATGCATATAATTATGATGTAATTACCACCTACCATATAAAGTACTGTACTGTTAGAACACTTTCAAACCATAGATATAAGACTGTGTAGAGACTCTTGGTGGGTAATTTGCTACTGCAGCAGGTTCAGCAGAGTTGGTATATATCAAGGCTGAGTGAGTGTGTACACACACCAGTATCCAGGTGCAACACACCCACATACTGTATGGTTTCTGCTATATATTGATATGCAAGAGGTACCAAAAACCACAAGCACACCCAAACACAATGATGCATATAATTATGATGTAATTACCACCTACCATATAAAGTACTGTACTGTTAGAACACTTTCAAACCATAGATATAAGACTGTGTAGAGACTCTTGGTGGGTAATTTGCTACTGCAGCAGGTTCAGCAGAGTTGGTATATATCAAGGCTGAGTGAGTGTGTCTGAGGGAGTCATCACCTCCACCCAACAACCTTGCAGACAACCAGTTTCACCAGTGAGGACCACCTCACCCCAGTAAGGAACCACTGCAGGTGAGAGTAGTACTGAACCAGTTCTCCCTCAGAACCTCCAACAACCTGCAGCTAGTCCACTGCCATTAACCTGTAGCTGTGGGTCCTTCTTGTGTCTGTGAAGAGCTAAACCTTTCACAGCCACTCTCAGAATACTCTCTGTCCTCTGTCTCTGCTGCTCCAGAATTGCTACACTAACCAGTAAAGGAACCCCCGCAGGTGAGAGTAGGACTGAACCTGTTCTTCCTCCATTAACCTGCTGCTAGTCCACTGCCATTACCTGCAACTGTGTGGGACCTGCCAGCTGGTTTTGCTTCTTGTTTGTGTGTAAAGATAACTATTCACAGTCACTCTACTCTTTGTCCTCTGTCTCTGCTGCTCCAGATGGAGAATAATGCACTGGCAGGCAGACAGAACAGTCCAACTGGGATTGTGTCAATGTGGAGTGTGGGAGGGGGGAGGGGCAGGGTGTGGCAGCACAGCCTGCCCTTCACGGTAGAAGACAGTGTTTGCTTTGAGCCTCACTTGGAGGTGGACAGGGAAGAGGAGCCAAAGACAGTGCCAATACAGGAGACTAAACATACAAGAACTTCCCTGTAATGTGTGTGGACTGTGTGGACTTGTGCATGTGCTCCTGTATAACTGCCACTGTACAGTGCAGTTGAGTGTGAATGCGCAAAACTATCGTCACAACTTTCCTTTAAAGCTGCTACTACTGATGCCGAGGCAACTACTAATCCTGGAATGACATTCATACATACCGTATAGCGGGAAAATTTGGCGGGCAATATATTTGGCGAATGTCCTGATTTTAGCATTTGGCGAGTTTTATATTTGGCGGATTGCCAGCAAACTATGATGCAATCATTGGCTTAATCGCTAAAATGGATGTCGCCGATATCGTACGTTCGCTGCATTCGCGGCTATCATGCTTACGGGGAGATTTAGGCACCCACTGTCAGTGAATACCTCAGCTGCGATCGGGGACGACCAATGCGGAAAATTTGGCGAGGAATTAAATTTGGCGAGCTTCAAACTAGAATCACTAATACCTGTGATTAGTGATTCAAGTATCCCCTCCGAGTGTGATACTCGCCAATCTTCTCCTCAAATCAAGCTTCAAACTAGTCGCCAAATCGCCAAATTTAAGTCCTCGCCAAATTTTCCCGCTATGGCATTTGTATAGACATTTGCTGTACATATTACAACTCATTGGTACTGCTTCAGGCCCAGGCTGATCAAAACTACAACTCACTCACTTGTATGGCTGTAGGGGCTCATTGGATATTCGTTGCCAATGCACAGTGCTTGCTCAGCATATTAAGTTCTTAACAGTTCAGTGCTGGGTAGGTGTATGCCTGGACAGCAGAGGGTGGTGACTATGGCTTCAGTGCTGGGTAGGTGTATGCCTGGACAGTAGAGGGTGGTGACTATGGCTTCAGTGCTGGGTAGGTGTATGCCTGGACAGTAGAGGGTGGTGACTATGGCTTCAGTGCTGGGTATTCTTTTTCATTCATTCATTCAAATCTTATTTAACCTGGGGAAGCCTTTAGCCATGAGGCTACTTTTCAAGGCACCCAGACTACAGTACAGACAAACATCATACACACATACACAACACATAACACAGTCAAATCAGTTTGTAAATCAGTCAGCAGTGTTGATGGTAGGGGGGGTGCCACTTTTTCCCACTGCTCCTGGAGGTGAGCCCTTGCCATCCCATTTCTGTTGATCTTCAATCGTAACTTGCGCTTCTAGGCCACCTGCCCCCCCCCCCCCCCCCCGAACAGTAGAGGGTGGTGACTATGGCTTCAGTGCTGGGTAGGTGTATGCCTGGACAGTAGAGGGTGGTGACTATGGCTTCAGTGCTGGGTAGGTGTATGCCTGGACAGTAGAGGGTGGTGACTATGGCTTCAGTGCTGGGTAGGTGTATGCCTGGACAGTAGAGGGTGGTGACTATGGCTTCAGTGCTGGGTAGGTGTATGCCTGGACAGTAGTGGCTGGTGACTATGGCTTCAGTGCTGGGCCTACAGACCATATAGTGAGAAATTTTCGCGAGGTTTAAAGTTCATGATCTTGCCATTTGGCCAAATTTGCAAAATTTTCACTTCATAAAATGTTCTTCCCTCAATGGGACAAGGCTGATTTTGAACAAAATTGCAAAATGTAAACCGTGAAATCTTTGATTTTGAATGAAAGTGCTAAATTTTCTTTCATAAAATTTTCCCGCTATACAGTCATACGCTCATGTGTATGGCTTTAGGGCCAGGACCTACATACAAACTACAACTCACAGTAGACCATACCATAATACGTATGTATATAGCAGTACAACTCGTTAAAGTGGGGTTCGCTCAGTCTTGCCCCAAAAATGTATCTTGTATGGCTTTAGGGCCAAACGTACAAGTATAACTTGAGTTATATTTTGTACGAGACTGTTAGACCATACCAGTAGACCATACCATAATACGTATGTATATAGCAGTACAACTCGTTAAAGTGGGGTTCGCTCAGTCTTGCCCCAAAAATGTATCTTGTATGGCTTTAGGGCCAAACGTACAAGTATAACTTGAGTTATATTTTGTACGAGACTGTTAGACCATACCAGTAGATCATACTATAATATGTATATAGCAATACAACTCGCCAAAGTGGGGTTTGCTCAGTCTCGCCTCTTGTATGGGTTCTGAGTATAACTAGGCAAACACAGTTAGAGCCTGTTGCACTTGCTCGCCAATCGTGTCTTCCCAACACAAATGGTACCTTTCTTGACCTTCCATATACACTGGCTTAGATCAATTGTGACTGATGATGTGGGAAGGTTCCCATGGGAGCTCCAAAACAGACCAGATAGTTCCACAGACAAGAGGAGGCGATCACAACACTTGTGACCCATGTTGGGAAGCACACAGCCTCAAATGAAACAAATGCGTAGTACATACCTTTGTCAGGCATGCTAGTGAACTCTGAGCATAATGCCTTTAAGGCTACAGGTACAAAGAGCAATGTAGCTGTTCCCTGGTCTCCACACTGACAACAGTCAAGCCTTACATGATACGTACAACAGTTGTTTCGCGTGTGACATGCTGCTTACATGTTGCATGACCATTGCTGCATTCATAAGCAATGACACGCATATACGCACGTATGTGCATACATACATACATACATACATTGAACAAAGTTGCCTTGCGTATGACTATGGATGACTTTACTACTGTGGCTACATGCCCACTCTCCATCCATACGGCAGTGTGCCCTGCCCCAACCCTCTCCCATGTCACTAACCAGTCTCCTTACCTTCTTCGCTGTTTATAAAAATCGCTACCTCCGCGTCCATGTCAATATCCCTTACCCTACCCTCAAGCCATGTCAAAACCAGTCTCCCAACGTCTCAAGTTTCCTCCGAAGGACTAATAACTAAAAGGAAACTACGTGCGTATGTGAAGCCCACTCTACAAATTATAGGGTCTTACCTTTCTCGCCGAAAGAGGGCAGGGACCAGTGAAACATCCTGGCATGACGTGAGCTGGCCCGAGGTAGAGATCTGATGGTTCACCGCATCAGACAACGAACTGACGGATTCTTGCATTCTTGTACTTGAAAATGGCGGCTGCAGGGAGCAAAGGTCAGAGTTCAAGCTACACCACATGGTAGGCTGAGGCACTGAAGGCATTAAGCATGGGAAACTTAATACTATTGGCTACATAAAGTTACTAGTTGAATAGTAGAAATAGAGCCCCATGATCATGGCCGTGCGCTGTGCATGCACGTAAATTGTCACACATGCTCAACTTGCAGCAAAATATTGTACACATACGTAGCTAGCTATATATATATATTTAATATATATATATTATATTGTATATTGTCACATACATAGCTAGCTATATATAACCAGCTACATATGTTCACAGTATGCATGAAAAGTTCATAAAAAGAAAGTTAAGGGACCATGCACTGGATTATGTAACTCTCATATATGTAAGCATACCATCATTAATTATATATACTATTGTCTTATCGACTCACTTTGTTCATTTAGTGGTATCAAATCTGCCAATATGAACCCACTAAATTTGCCTGCTATAGATACATGGAATATTATTTGTGCAAGTTGTATTATTTGTATGTTATGTAGCACATTGCTCCACGGGGGTCAATCTTGAGCTAGGGAGCAGGCTGAGTAAATTGCACAAATGTTGACATGTGGACGTTGTACCATTGTGGTACACACTGCAGCCAAGGCTCCCCCAGCTTGTGTGTGTCATCAGCCAATCAGATCAAATACACTGGTAATTCAAATGTGCAAAATACAATACCATGTTGCAAGGGGTACATACGCACAAGAAGATCATGTCAGTTGCATGAGCTCTACATACGGTTGGTTGGCATTGAAGGGGGCTGAGTGTCAACACAGCGAGGTGCTAGGAGTGGCATGCTCAGGACTAATTAAGAAAGTTATTAATTAACGGGAAAAGCAATTAAAGGTTGGCCTAGTTCATATCTTCAAAGGTCTGGTCTTTTGCCGGTGAGGCAGGAGGGGTTACCATCGGCAACGAGCTGCTGGAGTCCTCTCGGGGGGGCATGCGTTCGTTCTTCAGATCTAGCTTCCTGGCCTCCTCGAAGCTTGTTATCCGCTGCCGAGGCTTGGCAGACAGCTGGCTAATGGCTGTGGGATGGAAGGGAGGATGTGTGTGTGGGGGGGGGGGAGTTGGAGAGTTGTGTGCTGAGTGGATGCATGCATGATGTGCTACTACCTTAAGACACTGCATGCAGTCACACCACATAGACAATCACACCTGTGCATGCATACAGACAGACAGGCGTAATACGTATACACACACACACACACACGGACACACCACCCTACCGTCTTGCAGCCCGGCCTGCCCTCCCAGTAGAGTGTAGCGAGGCAGCATCCCGGTGGGGGTGAGGCCCTTCAACTGCATCACACTCTCATTCTCTTGTCTAAAGCAGTGACGGCAGACAGATGGAGAGGGTGAGGGGAGGAGGTGGAGAGGAGGAAGGGGGAAGAAATGGTAAGGAGAGGGGAGAAAGAGTAGGAGTGCAGAGGGGGAGGATGGGGAGGATGATGATGAGAGTTGAGAGTGGGATTGAAATGCAATGCAGATATTCTCCTACACAAGATTGAAAGTCATCTAGCAGGATTGAGAAGAGTGCGTGTCAGACCTAGCTGAGCTCTATACATTTACAGAGCATGCTAGTGTTATAAGGTGCACGGACTGTCTCTTCTGAGGAGGTACAGCATACATCTAGATATCTCTGCTAAGTACCTACGTACTGTATTGCACTGCAGTGATGGAACGAACATTGGGTTCATGTGTCAGCCATTTATGCTGATGAGCGCCACACATTCACAGACTGTTCTATCATCTTGCATGGCATTCATAGAATGCGTGTAGGGGGTATTCTCAGTCAACCTATGTACGTACATACATATACGTACGTACGTATGTATGCCCATATTTCACATGCTGTAATTACAGGTACATACATACACTGAAATGGATACGTATGTCACTCCATTCTTGCAAGGGGTAGTGCATTTGTAACACTGTCTGAAATGAATTGTGTGTCATCTAACATATGTATGTAAAATGTATTGTAAATAACATCTTGTACATTCACTGAAGCGGGCAGGTCACCTGGTGAAGTGTTTGGTGCAATCACACCTCAATCAGTGGACTCTGTGAACAGCACAGTGCTTCTTACACGTACAATGCACATGTATGTATGTACAGTAGATTTACTGTGTTCATGCACTCTTGTGTGTATCTGTTGATCAACAACATTAGGAGATGATGTTGTTTACACACAACACCATCTCCTGAGTGGGAGGAGGACAAACGCCAATAGTGTAGCTTAGCCATACACAGACATGTTCACACGATACTAACAGTTCTGTCTGGAGGCGAGGGACTTGGTAGTGAAACTAGATGGGAAAGTAGCATACCTCAAAACTTGGAAGACCCTTGCCATCTTGCCAATAGCTCTAATCTTGTTCCTGATAATCTCCTTCCGAGCGGCAATATCTTTGGGGTCGTCCACTGCAGGAGAAGGGGAGGGGGAGGGAAGTGACAGTGCAAAATCAATACACACAGCATTAAAGCCACTCACCGCATGCCCACACACGCTATCTCCAACTCTTCTGTACATCCAACAACACTCCTCATTTCTCACGCTCACCACCTTCACACACATCCTACTCCTGCTCACCTCCTTAATTCTACTTTTATTGTCACTCCATCTCATGTTTTCATCCCACCTCACACCCTCACCCCACCCTCACCTCACACCCTCACCCCACCCTCACCTCCTGGTTCTGTCGGCTCCTCGTCATCATCCTCACTGTGAATGTTCAACACATTCACCAACATCTCTGTCACTGCAAGGGTGGGACACAAACACACGTACATACATGCATAAACAGATAAGAAAACAATACAACTTCATTTAGACAGCACACAGACAATTTTCATGAATTGCGAACTATTGCAGATGCAGCCTCCTCAGGCAGAAGTGCATGTTGGGTACCAGGTTACTGCTGTTGTACTTGGGTACTGTTGTAGTGTATAGTGTACATATATGTTTCTGAGACATGCGTACCTACTTCAACGCCACAGTTGAAACAGTTCCAGCCCTATCTCTGCACAAAATTAATAGTGGTTTACAGACTACACCAACAACACGTGAATGACTATGGGCTCAACCACATCATGAATATAATTTATATACGTACAGTACCTTCGCCTACCTACATGGGAGGCAGAATGAAACCAGAATTTATGTTAAGAGTTAGTCAAGGTTAACATACAAATATTATGCTTATCACCTGTTCATTAGTCTTGGCCGGAAATGTTTTTTTCCGTGTGGTTTTGGAGCATTCTTTCACGCAGCAGCAAGTATAGTAAGTCGCATAAAGTTGTAAAGTGAGCCTGAAGAGCCACAGACTTTACAACTAATACTTTGCAGAGAACCAGCTCAACTGGTGCAGCCTACACTACCCAGTAAGGACGGAGCACTGCAGGTGAGAGTAGGACTGAACCAGTTCTCCCTCAGAACCTCTGACAACCTCCTGCTAGAGGGCAACTGGTATAGACCTGTAGCTGTGTGGGACCTGCCATGCTACTGTGTAAAGCTAAACCTTTCACAATCTGTCTACTCCCTCTCCTCTGTCTTTGCTACTCTAGAATGGAGAACAATGCACTGGCAGGCAGGCAGAACATTCAACCTGGAGTTGTAGGGGGGTTGGACAAGGTGTGGGAGCGCAGCTTGCCTTTCAAGGCAGTAGACAGCATCTGCTCTGAGCCTCACTTGGAGGTGGACTCAGACATGCAGCCAAACAGAGTGCCAATACAAGAGAGCAGACAGAGTTGAACGTGACTTGAATTCAGTAATGTATGTGAAATATGCAGTGATCTGTGTGCTCTGTGACTGTTGCTGTGTCTGTTGGTATAAAACAAACTGAGAGTGAGTGACCAAGTGCCACTAGCATGCTTCAAAGCTGAATGATACAGTGAGGGTACAATACAGCATAGAATACAGGCTGGGCTTTGCTGTTACTCAGTGTTCTCACCAGAATTTTGAAATAGGGGGGTGCGGGGGGTGGGTGGAGTCCAAAGCACTAGTCTCGAATCCAGCCCCTACCCTCCGCAAGCGTCACACTATTGTGCAATTGATTGCTGTGTACTTGCATGTGTATAACTGTTTGGTAATAATTATTGAGTGGAGGTGGCTGCATTCCCTGGACCTGCCCTGTGGGAGGAGTTTTTGCCAATGGTCCGGTTATTAGCTTACCTGTCTGTGCCCCAAATTTGATAATGTATGCTTCCCACCAGCACTGATAATGAAGGTGCACATGCATACAGGGACCTGTCCAGGCTGTTAGCACAGTCAAGCAATTGAACCTATGTTTGGGGGCATCCACATGTGATGTGTATTGTGGAATTGAGCTGTGCGATGTAGAGATGTGAACTTGCCAGTTGTGTATGAGTCTACATACCTACCTGTACCTACATGTGTGGCTGCACTTGACAGATTCAAAACAGTCCAAAGAGGTCGAATTGTCAAGGAAGCCTCATGACTGGATACGTATTTGGTACCAAGACATGCCACACCAGACTAATGAACTAAGTGCTTGCTCAGCATTACAGACTGTGCTAGGCAGTTGAAGTTCACCTACTGTATGTACATAGCACATGTTGTCATTACAGCTATGAAGAAGATAATGAGTCTCTTAGGGAGGAGCATGGATTTATAGGTGCATAACTAATTAAACATACACACACAGTGGGATAGGCTGCATACAAACTACGTACCTACCACCAAGATAAGAGATGAGGGTATGCAACCATAATGGCATCATCTTAAAAGGAGGAAGTGGGCATGGTATCACTACTACTTTTCATACGCAATGCATGAATACCATTACTTGGTTAGGTTGTGGCTGCTGATCCCTTGACAGCAAATTATGCATAAATGTACGTAGGTATATCAAGCCAACTCTATGAATCACAGGGTCTTACCTTTCTCCCCAACGAAGGGGAGGGACCAGGTGAAGACATCCATGAAGTTGGGCAGCCAGTAGGGGTGGTCCACCGCATTGAACTGACGAATGTTCATCACATTGTTCTCGTACTTCAAGATGGCCGCTGCAGGGGACAAAGGTCAGAGTTCAAAGGTGCATCCTCACTCCGAGAGTAGCAAGCATATTACACCACCCGAGATACTGTGTGTGTGTGTGTGTGTGTGTGTGTGTGTGTGTGTGTGTGTGTGTGTGTGTGTGTGTGTGTGTGTGTGTGTGTGTGTGTGTGTGTGTGTGTGTGTGTGTGTGTAGGGACAGACGATGGGTTGAACGAGGAAAAGGTTAGGGTTGGTAGGAGTAACGCGAGGTTGGGGATAGCTAGGTTTGAACTGAAGAGACAGTTGGGACTGATCTTTGTACGTGTCTGCGTGGGGTGTAACGTTAATATTCATGGTAAGAGTAACCGCAAGGGTGTTCCCCTACATTCCAACCATTGAAGACATGAATATCGTTGGCACGCGTGCTATGTACTCACTTGGCTATATAGCGCCAACGTGCGTTTAAAGGTGAAGTGCCTTGGTTGAGTCGGTCCCGCTGTCTGTCTCTCTAGAAACCCCCCCAATCCCGGCACACAACAGAACACAATAGCCTACAGACAGAGATGGTAGGTACTGAGCTTCTCGAATTTACCATAATACGCACGAATATTGAGGGATGAGCGAGTCGTTGGGCGGTTGGGTCGTTATAGCTACCAGACGACCTCTGACATCATCAATGCTTCTATGCCGCGTCACTTTCATTTCACTTCATAATGAGGTCGCTTCCCGGCTTTTGTAGCAACGGGTGATTTCTGAGTACCTCAGTCGCAACCCAGCCAGTAGCTTCGTTTGAGTGAAACGGAAGACATAGGCAGTGGACTGTAGCTGAAACTTCAGCCCTTATCGTTAGTGTTCGTGCCTGGTAGATTCGTGGAGTAGTGGAAGTGGTGGTCTCAGTCGCTTTATAGTGTGTTTTTGCTGTTTGGCAGAGAATTTGTCTGGATTGACGCTATGGACGTCGCCACTCTGAAGAACCGCCATGATGAGGTGTGTGTGTGTGTGTGTGTGTGTGTGTGTGTGCGTGTGCACGTGTGTGTGTGCATGTGTGTGCGTGTGTGTATGTGTGTGTGTGCATGTGTGTGTTTGTGTGTGTTTGTGTGTGTGTGTGTGTGTGTTGTGTGTGTGTGTGTGTGTGTGTGTGTGTGTGTGTGTGTGTGTGTGTGTGTGTGTGTGTGTGTGTGTGTGTGTACATGTATGTGTGTGTTTGTGTGTGTTTGTGTGTGTGTTTGTGTGTGTGTGTGTGTTTGTGTGTGTGTGTGTGTGTGTGTGTGTGAGCGTGCGTGCGTGTGTGTGTGTGAGCGCATAGGGACAGGTGACGGGTTGCACAAGAAAAAGGTGTGTTCATACTCTCAGTTTTGTGTATGGATGTGCAATGTCTCTTAGGACAGCAATTCCCACACTACATGATTGTGAGTTTTGTGCGAAGGCTGGTGGTGAATGCATGTGTCCCTCACCTTTGTTTCCATACACGTCGAGGTAGTTCGGAGCTGAGAAGATGGTAATGAGCGAGGGAAAGAGAGTCGCTCTGTTCTTCTTGTACATCTTATACCTAGAGAGGGACGGGGAAGGGGGAGAAGGGAAAAGGAGGAGTAAAAGTGATGGAAGGAATACGCCTTTCTGTAACACATACGTACGTACGTACATACGTCTAACTACATGTACAGTGGAACTTTTCTATAAAGGACACTCTGAATGAGGGACACTTCTCTAATGAGGACACTGTCTGCAGTCCCAACCATCTACAGCTGCGTACAAATCTGCCTCTGCATAAGGACACCTTTTTATACAGGACAGCCAGCGGGGTCTACGCAGCTAGCTGGTCTCAATGGTGTCTGCTATAGATAGGTTCCCCTGTTTCCCCAGCCCTCACCCAATCATGGATGGAATACGCCTTTCTGTAACACATACATACATACATACATATGTACATACATACATACATACATACATACATACATACATACATACATACATACATACATACATACATACATACATACATACATACATACATACATACATACATACATACATACATACATACATACATACATACATACATATAACTATATACGTACTTGCATACACATTCCCTACATGATCCCACTTCCACCCCATCCCACCCGGCTCTGTAGCCCCATTCCTCACCCAGCGTCCTGGGCCTCGTGGGCCCTGATGATGGAGAGGAGGTTGTTCCTCTGTAGGAACTCACAACAGGCATTGTAACTAGAGGGGAGGGAGAGGAGGGGGAGTGGTGGGGAGAGGGGAGAGTAAGAGAAGAGGGTGGACGGTTGGAGGGAAGGGGCAGAGGGGAGGATGGCGGACGAGGGGCGAACAAGAGTTAGACAATTCTCACGATA
This sequence comes from Aplysina aerophoba, assembly GCA_949841015.1. Taxonomy (NCBI): domain Eukaryota; kingdom Metazoa; phylum Porifera; class Demospongiae; order Verongiida; family Aplysinidae; genus Aplysina; species Aplysina aerophoba. The sequence goes on from OX465033.1 coordinate 1,138,849, forward strand.
TACGTATAAGTATGCACATACATACATACATACGCACATCCTTTAGGATTAATGTAAATCTTTGAGGCACCATCATATATTCTGCTTATTAAACTATGTACGTATGTACATTCAATAACCTGTGTCTGTATATGCTGGTCACACCCACCTATAATAATAGGAACATCCCCTGACTTGGTTATGGCAGAAGTTTTCTTGTGAAGGCTTCTCTGAGCCAAAGTCCTCCAGAGGGTCGGACCACAGCAGGTCACACATGGGGCCAAAAGGAGGGGGCTCCCGGAACCGGTCCAGCTGAGGAGAGGGACAGGGGAGGAGTGGGAAGGAGTGTAAGTGACGAGCACACAGGAACTGCATGTGCATTGGAGCCCTGATGTTAAACACAGTACCCCAACAACCACACCACCACAAACAGTACCCCCCCCACACTACTCACAAAATCCCCACCATTCCCCATAAGACCCCACCACCACTACACACAGTACCCCCCCCCTCCCCACTACCACAAATAGGACCCCCACCACTCCCCACAGGACCCCCCTACTCCCCACAGGACCCCCACTACTCTTCACTCACTGCCTTGATGTCTTCCAGTGTGAAGAGCTCTGGCGACAGCCCGCCGTGGATGCAGAGGAACTGCTTGTTCATGAGTGCGGCCAGCGGGAGGCAGTCAAAGGCCTCCATGCAGGCGTCGTACACGGCCATACTGTACTTGGTCTTACCTGCAGCCCATGGGAAGAGGGGAGGGGGAGGGGGAGGGGAGGGGAGGAGAGGTGAGAAGAGGGAGAGGAGAGGGGAGGAGAGAAGAGAGGGGAGGGGAGGAGAGAAGAGAGGGTAGTCTTGTAGGCATAGCGTACTGATGATTACTAGTCTTATTCATGAACGTTCTGCAGTATACGTACGTATACATGCAGCACTGGAGCAGTGTTCATACACACCCTCAAGCACTGTGCCACAGCACACATTCAATACTTAATGAATATGCCACGTTCAAAGGTGAGATGAGTAGCCGTACGTATTACTGCAGGCATTGGTGGACAGTTCCCATCTCCCTAGACTAAGGAAATATCACCAGTACAATCCTAAGAGTGACATACATACATACATACATATACGTATACATACATACATACATACATACATACATACATACACACATCAATAAATCGTAAAATGATCATACCATTGTAAATACAACCTTAATTAATGCCTGATACAACATATGTGAGAGTCGCCAGTAGAAATTGCAGATTAGCGCATTAGACCGATTTTTAGGTAACCGTGGATTTAGGTTGCTGCAGGTCTTATGCATACATTCAGCAAGTTTCAAGTTGAATGTAGCTTCTTTCAGAGAGAAATCGTCGTTTGAAGTGACCCACTCTTTATACACGTAGTATAGGAAAAATGGTGGCTTGCATAATGCCGTCGACATGAAAAGCCGTTTTTTTTTTGCCTTTCCGGTAAGTACAAATGGTGAGGCTGTGGATATTACGAAGAATATTGTAGAACAACATGTCGGGGAGTTCATACAGCTGATTCCGTTGGCTAAGAATCGAAGCACCGAATGGTGAGTGCAGTTAAAAAGAAGCGAAGCAAGACAGGCTTTGACTTTTAAGAGGTGTGCACTGTTCTTCAAATAATGTGAAAGGCATGCACTTATTCTTTGCAACTACTTAAAAGTCCGTTGCTATATTGTTCAATGCCACTTTTCACTCCTTGGAATGTGGGCAATTTACGGACGCCATTTTGCAATAATGGTGATATGCGCTAATCTGCGATTTCTACTGGCGGCGGCCACATATGTATTAAATGCATACCATGGTGCCATAGCAATACCATCCAATACCAGCACTCATCTCACACACATTACTGCCTGGTGTGCATGTACAACAGGGTATTATGCATCAGCAGACCCTCTCCACTTGTGACACACACACTCTTCTCACGCACATTAATGCCTGGTGTGCATGTACAACAGGGTATTATGCATCAGCAGACCCCCTCCACTTGTGACACACACACTCTTCTCACGCACATTAATGCCTGGTGTGCATGTACAACAGGGTATTATGCATCAGCAGACCCTCTCCACTTGTGACACACACACTCATCTCACGCACATTAATGCCTGGTGTGCATGTACAACAGGGTATTATGCATCAGCAGACCCTCTCCACTTGTGACACCCACACTCATCTCACGCACATTAATGCCTGGTGTGCATGTACAACAGGGTATTATGCATCAGCAGACCCTCTCCACTTGTGACACACACACTCATCTCACGCACATTAATGCCTGGTGTGCATGTACAACAGGGTATTATGCATCAGCAGACCCTCTCCACTTGTGACACACACACTCTTCTCACGCACATTAATGCCTGGTGTGCATGTACAACAGGGTATTATGCATCAGCAGACCCCCTCCACTTGTGACACACACACTCATCTCACGCACATTAATGCCTGGTGTGCATGTACAACAGGGTATTACGCATCAGCAGACCCTCTCCACTTGTGACACCCACACTCATCTCACTCACATTAATGCCTGGTGTGCATGTACAACAGGGTATTATGCATCAGCAGACCCTCTCCACTTGTGACACACACACTCATCTCACTCACATTCCAGTTTGAATGTGAAGTAGTCTGTGAGGTGCCGGCACTCGTGGTTGCCTCGCAGGAGGAACAAGGTGTCCTTGTAGTTCAGCTTCAGGCTCCACAGGTACAAGACACACTACAGAAGGAAGTGATGTCATAGGAAGTAATCAAGCGGCACACAGGAAGTGACATCACCAGAAAACCTGTGGTCCAGTACAATACATGAAGGGTGTCATTACATACGAAGGGGGGTGGCTTTTACACAGCGCACTGCATGACGCCACACACAGCTGTGTCGGGCATCCAATCAATGAAGTGTGCAAGTTACTACTAACACATCCTGTATACGGTAAGCAGAGACCAGCTGCGCGATGCCTTGACATGAGGCAGCCATTGAACAAAGTGCTTCACTAACTTTCTACAAACTGTGACAAATGTCTTATCTCGGCAATTATCACCTATAACAATTATTGGTAATGTGGTCAGATAAAAACAGAGTTGGAATGCAGATCACCATGATATTTACATACACGTGCCTCTTGCTGCCTGAGGGCCTCTCTACTCACCAATGCACCCCTCCACACATGCACGCACGCACACAGACATACGTACGCACGCACGCACACAGACATACGTACGCACGCACACACATAGACACACACACACACTCCACACTTGCCCACCCCACCAGCCCCACCTCACACGCACCTCAATTGAAAAGTACCCTCGGTCGACGTAGTCTCCCAAGAAAAGATAGCGTGTCTTGTCTGGGGATCCTCCGACATCAAACAACTTTATCAGGTCGTAAAACTGTCCGTGGATGTCACCGCACACGGTGAGAGGAGCATCGATCTCCAACATGGTGGGCTCGGCTCGAAGCAGAGCCGTTCCTACACGCAACGGAGGACGGAGAGGAGGGAAGTGTGAGGAGAATTGAGAGAAGGGAGTCGAGAAGGATCGTAAAGAGAGGAAGAGGAACAATTAGAATAGAAATATGTATGGGATTTGGAACGGACTGAAATGGGAGTGGAAATTCGTACATGAAGGAAGTATAGGGTATGCAAGTATCTAAACGCAGAAATAGTATACAATATACGTACATATATTGACACATTGACCAGCAAATTGACATTTACGTACACATGTGTATGTACACCTCCCACTTCCCTGCCCCCACACACGATGTGGCTAACATGGCCACTGTGCACACACACACACACACACACACACACACACACACACACACACACACACACACACACACACACACACACACACACACACACACACACACACAGGCACCTTCTCTGATGATTGCCAACGCTACATCTTCCTCCAATCTCCCTTCGTTAATAAAGTGTTCCTTTAGCACATCGGGTTTCGGGAGTCCTGTAGCACTGTCGTAAACCTTCTCCATGCTCATACACACGGCTGCAGGCGCGGAGACATCTGGGGAAGGGGCAGATTGAAAGGAACACACATGTATGTAAACCACACCTGCCGTGCACTGGATAAACACAGTCCACACAACACCCCAGCATTCACTGTCCATGTAGAGGTGGGCCACACACGCCCATTACAAGCACGAGGTTAGTGAAAGCCATGTAAACATCACTAGTATCACAAAGTGCATGTACCACCATGTGCAGAGGACACACACACAACACACTCGCATGCACACCACACACACACACACAGTCATGTCCAGAATCAGTGCTAGCCGTCCAAGGAATGACACAACACATTCTCACTCACAACTCCACACTTCACACACCCTTACTACGGATGACATCACAACCCAACACACATAAAAGTGGCAATGGTCTGGCAATGATCCATTGAAACAGCCTAACCATGTACCTACACGACCCACCCACACATACACCACTCCCTCACACACAGCTACGTATGTATGTGCAAACTTTACAATACAAACCTTTCCTACTCACACCACGCACCACCGAGCCTAAAACAAGCCCACAAACAATACTGAAAATGGTATGAATGAAGACACAATTTCCAGGCAGCCTCATCTAAATGGCCAGTAAGTAGAACAGACATTAGAGGTCACACAATAGCTCGGTGCACACACTATATACACGTAGCTTTGCACACCGCGTACAAATTAAAATTCTCAAGAGCAAGAGGGAAAACTTTCAGCTTTCAACTTTGTGTACATGTACTTTATTGTTACAGCCAGCAGAAAGGGAAAAGGGAAAACAAAGACAGAACAGGTGTGCCCATACATCACTGAGCTAGTCAAGCATATCACATTGGGCATGAACACGTAAATTAAATGGGAGTGATGTCAAACCGAGTGGTAGTGAGGCAGAGTGAAGTAATCAACCAACTTCCTACAACCATGCAAGTGGTATGTATCTGCATAAATTTAGATGCAAGTGATGTCAGAGAGTGGTAGAGTGAAATACAGTGGAACCTCTCTATAAAGGACACTGAATAAGGGATACCTCTCTAATGAGGACACTTTCTGCAGTCCCAACCACATAGAGCTGTGTACAAATCTACCTCTGAATTAGGTACACCTCTCTATACAGGACAGCCCCAGCGGGGACCCAGTGGTGTCCACTATAGAGAGGTTCCACTGCATACAAAATATACAAATACCAACCAACTTCCTACAACCACGCAAGACCGCAAACGCGGGCTTAAACTATGTACGTATGTATGACAAACGCACACGACGGAGAACACTGCCAGCCAAACGCATCACAGCATAGGCGCAAGCGACTAGGTAATCAAAGATCAAAGATCCTGCGATAAACATACCAAAGGGAGCAGACAGGGAAACTCGTATTAGGCGCAAACAAAGACGACTGACGCAAACAAAGAGCACGGTGCAATTTAAGTTCGCTTATTGAAGAGCAACAATTGTTGCGTGTATTAGCTATAATGAGAAAAATGAAGGGGGAGTTGCCACCGCGAAGACGGAAATAGCTCAAAAGGCAAACCGTACTATGAACATAACAGCACAGTAAAACAGCCTTAGCAACAGCGCATGGTGGAACTTAGCGATGCCCGCTACAAGATACATACCTACTGTGTTCTTTCTGCGTCTACCGTCCTTCAAACTAACCTGGACAGACCCTCTCTTTCGTCGGCATAGCCTTCGCTCCATCACCGACCTTTTCACCCATGGTCCCAGGTGCCGACCAACTTCTAACGATCACAGGATGCGCTGAATATCCTGAAGTACAAAGAACCTATCCTACACGACCTCACTTCCTTTTTAAAGAAGGATTACCAGGATACAAAACCACAATGAAATGCTCTAAATTCTCCCTAATCCGCCATTTTCTCATTGACACAGAATTAACTAAATTCATTAGACAGTGCCATAGCAACACTAAAAATGGCCGTTGATTGCCTGTTGAGCTAAACAGGATGTCCAGGAAAGGCGGAAAAGATAAGAAGTCAGCTGCCTCCATCGATGCCGAACTAGCACAACCTCCTCCTACAGAAAGTTTTGATGTTGTAAAGGGAAGGTTGTCTGAGGATGAATGGTAAGTTGTGCTCAACATCCATAAGTACTGTACGTAGCTAGCTAATTCAGTGAGCAGCCCTCGGCCATTGCAAGGCTGTCGATCACTAAGGCCTTTCTCTATACCGGTAGTGTAGTGATCATGTTATAATACACTGCCCCTCACCGATTCGTATGGCATTCTTGGGCCATCTATGTACCTGTCACTGACATGGCGTAGAAATAGTGAGCTCACAATCCCATTCCCTGAGCTGCAGGGATGCAATTGTAAAATTTGTCAACCTCAAAAGTCGCCATCAGTTGCAGAATCTATTTCATAACTTAAACTTCCTTGTGGTTGACTAATAATTCCAGGTATCATGTACGTGCATTGCAATGTGCATCAACCCTTTCTCCATCTTGCCCCTGTGCAGGCTCCGCCACCTGGCTGAGGAGGGGGACCAAGAGGTTGTGAGCGAGGTTGTGTGGGACATTGTGGATGTAGCGTGGGAGCAGGTGTACCACAGTTGGGTGCAGAATGAGATCTTCCCCTACGCGGTGGAGGATGCCAGGCAGAAGCTGCTTCAGTCCATTGCTGTAAGGAGCACAGAGGAAGTCACCAGTCAGCCCCTACACACAAACAGATTGCAACACACACACACACACACACACACACACACACACACACACACACACACACACACACACACACACAAACACACACACACACACACACATGCCCACAGACAGTTTGCTGTGAAGGAGCATGTTAGCCACTCTTTAATATGTATGTACGTATGATCGTGGTCTGATTGCCTCTGACTGTGAAATGCGCCTTGTCTGTGTCACTGTTTGCTCCTGTTTTGCCCCTCAAGAGCCACCGAGGCCCCCTGTGGACACATGGGCGAGGGGAATGGTCCCTCTAGTGCAAGTGGAGGGGGTGGAGTCACAGGGGAGGTCAGAGAGTAGGGTTACCAGCAGACACAGCAAGTAAGTGGGGTGGGGTTGGATGAAGGCTGTGTGTTTCATGTGTCTCCGTGTTGTATACGTACATACGTATGTACGTATGTCTGTCCATATGTTAGTCATGCATGCCACGTGTATACGTCTGTTTGTCTCTCTCTGTGTCTGTGCTTGCATGTGTTTGTGTGCATGTGAGTATGTATGTGTAAGTACAGGTACAGTTCTGATTTCCAATTAAGGGAGCTGGGCTGTCTTCCTTCTGATGTCAGTGAGAGACACAGTGCTGCCATGAGTGGAGGAGGTTGGACAGAAGACAAGAAGGGAGGAGACGGAGGAGAGCACAGGGAGGAAGTGAGTGTGCCGCGTGAGTGGGTTGAACGTTTGAGCTGATAGCCCTGTCCCTGTCTGTGACATGCATCTGGCCACTAGAAGTGAATTTTGTCAGATTTGGAATTATATGCTGCGTTCCATCCATGCAGCAGGCAGACCAATTGTTGAAGAAGGGTTCAACACACAAGAGGAAGAGGAGAGAGGGCAAGAGACACGGCACCCCCTCTGGTGAAGGGCTAGCAGGCCAGACATCACATGACACCACACGTGATATTTCACAGCACTGCACACTGAAAACATGATACATAATGGAGCCCTTCAGTATAGTCCCAATTGGGTGTGTGCTCTGTATTACATATGTGATCTTGTAAGTCGGTGCCTGCTGTCTTGCATTGCACTGATCTGGTCTTTGAGCAAGACTAGCACGCACACATGTGCAGTGCATCAGAATGCTTTTCATGGAGTGGTAACATCACCTACGTACTCCACAGCAAGTAGTTCGAGTTGGGGTGGCATTTCTAACTCGAAATACTTGTATGGACTGGTAACAACGTACATACACCTCTATATATAATCTATTGCTGTCTCCTCTCTGAAGGCCTTTCTCCATCACTTCTGTACATGTTATGTTTCACTGACAGTCTAGTGCGCATCTGGAGTGAACCTGAACTTAATTTGTGGGTGCATTATGCATGTGATTACGTATGTGAAAGTTTCATTTATGTATGTATGTAGGCCTATGCATTTCATTGTACTGTGTACTTGTATGTACATATGTACATAGTTCACATCCTTTGCTGTGCAAAAGGATGCATGTACCTCACACCCACAGCACAGGTTTGAGGCTGAGGACCTTAGGGAACAATCTGTACAGTACATACGTATCTACGTATGTACCTTCTCAGAGATATTTGACAGGGTAGCAAATGAGTCTTCTTGTATATGTGTATATAACTCCTTGCAGTGGGTTTCCATGTATTTTGTATATATGTATGCATTTAGGCAGCTGTAGTTTCTTCTGTGATATATATGTACCCACATACAAACCATTGCTATATATGTGTTGCTATGAACCTTGATCAGAATCATGCTATGTATATATAAACCATGGGTGATGATTCACAGTGATGTGATTGTGGATGCTTATGGTCTTTGTGGGTCTGGAAACCCATTGCCATTAATTGGCAGAGAACAGGCATGACCAGAGAAGGAGAACACAGAGATCGGAGTCGGAGTGAGTGAGGCGTGACTGGTTTGTTCATGTATATGAATGTATATACATTTGTGCGCAGCTACAGCCGTCTCTTCTGACTAAAGATTGCCGTAAAATTCATGTATACATCAAAAGGGACACGAGTGATTGCAGCAATTGCCAGTCTTAATTAATCAATGCCTGCCTGTGAAGTACAGCAATGTAAACTAGTAAAAAGTTTAATTAGCATATACTCAAACACTTGAAAAGTTGGCTTTCAGTTCTAGCTACATTGACAGCAAAACAAAATACAACAAAGCTCACACAATCATGCACTGGCAATTAAAGTGCATGATGACTACACATGTATACCATAACCAGCTAGTGTTCCTCTCATGCATGTGTTAATGCATGATTGAAGTGTAGTACAGGATAGCTAGTACACATCATTGAATGCAGCACGGAGTTCTTCTGTCTCTATTCTCACACAGTCCCTGCTCTTTGAAGTGTGACTGTAGGAGGCTTTGCACACTGTGTTCAGACGTGTCACGGAGTCTCTGATCAGAGACACATTTGTCCGGTCGACAGAGTAGAGGATGCTGTCAACTTGTGCTGCAACATTCTCCAGAATGGTATAAATTTGAGTCACTCCTTTCAGGCTGAATGCAAAGCTTAAGAGAGTGTCAAAGTTGCCACGAATCCTCTTGAATTCAGCCTCACTCTTTGCGTACTTACTGGCAATGTAGTGTGTTGCCACGGCTGTCGTTATACCAGCGGCAGTGATGCCCAAACCCACAATGGTACCAATCCCGAATGTGAAGACTCCTACAATAGCCGATGCAGTGACGCCCGTGGCCACTACACCGCCAGCTGCAGCCGCTGTTCCCCCAGCCAGTGCTGTTCCTACAACACCCCTTGCTGCCACCTTCCTTTTTCGGGACTCTCTTTCCATGCGTGCGCATAAGATTTCTGCTTCACCACAGCTGTGAATAGCTGCATTGCAAGCACCCACAAGTTCAGAATAATTGGTAACTGCCTGTGCCAATGATTTCCCCAAGAGACCTATCAAAATACACAGAGGCATAAGATCAGGAACTGAGCAACTCAACCCTTTTATTGCTGCTGTGATTGCATCACTCTGGCAATAGTAAAATATGTCAACCACCTTGTCCAGAAAGCAAGAAGCAATCTCCGCACCCGATTTCACTGCACGCAGAGCAGTCTTCACTTGAGGGATGTCCTTTACTTCTTCTTTTGCCGCTCCGAGAAAGCCCTGTGCGTTTTCTACTACAGCACTCACTGCTGATCCAAATGCTGGAGCCTTGGAAACAATTAGCCCTCCAGTCTGCATGGCAGCTGCTAGATCATCAATCTTACTGCTCACTTCTGTTATGGAAGGAGGCCTTTCAATTGGTGCATCTCGGTAAACTATGACATCGCCCACTTCAATGGCCACCACTTGCATGGCTCTTAGCTCTAACTTGTGCGTATACAGTTGGCGAACTGCAGTCTCCATGTCATACTCCAGGATGCAGAAGTGGAGGATGATGCTACCAGGACTCCACCCAGTGAACAAGGCCATATCCATCCCAACCCTATGCACAAGGAAGTCTTTGAATTCCAGAATGCGGTGCAACGAGAAACTGTATGGATCTTTATACACAGTAATCGTCATGATGACGCAAACAGGGGGGGCTCTGGGGTTGATGTTGACCTCTCTGCAGTGTGTCAGAAGTATTTCAGCTTTTATTCGCAAATTTTCCTCATATATCTTCAATTGTCCTTGCAGATACTCCTTGCCAAGATACCGTACCACAAGCTGGGCAAACTCAAAGCTGAGAAAGTCCCAGTATTGGCTTATGAAATTTATCAATTCATCAGCAGAACTAGGGATTGTGATTGGTGTGCACTTTGATTTCACCTTTTCCTCAAAAAGTGCCTTTAATTCTTGGAGACGGCTGGCCGACAGGGAGTGCACTTCTATGTTTACACAGGCAACTAATGTTGCAAAGTCATCTGCAAGTTCATCAATGATGGGAAATTGAACTTGGGTTTGGGAAAGAGGAGGAGCATTCACTTTCGGACCTATACAAGAGAGGAAATTAAATGTATTAATCAAGGCACTGCTATCTAATCTGGGCACTTCTAAAGCCGTGGCTTTTACCCTGAGGATCTAGCTATAGCTATATGATTTCAAAGTCGAGGGTGATACTACGAAGCCCAGCAAACAAGTTCAGCCTTAAAATTAATGTGTGTTCCAAAAAAGTCGACGCAGGATGTATGCCTAGTGCACCCTGCTCAATTAGCTTTTTCTGTAAAGTCCTCATGCAATGTTCCTATACATATATGCTTGTTTCTATTTAAAGCAATACAAAACATGTCAGTCCCCTTGGTGAGCAAGATAAGTTCATTGACTCGTCTATTTCACTGACTCCAGAGTACTCTACGTACGTATAAGAGTGAGGCGACGGGTGTCATGTACATACCAGGTACCATGTGCAGGCTGCCTGGCCATCAATGTGGAACAGACAAGTCGACCAACAGCTATGAGAACACCGGCATGCAGTGGAGTAGATGCTTGAAAACTCAGCCCTGGCAGAGCATTTCTGGGCTGCTACCATCCGTGGATTGGGAAAATGCCGGGTACTGGACCATCACCACATCGTCCACTGAATGCTAACCTAAAGTCAACTTTATGCCGCAATCTAATCCACTGAAAAGCGACAATGGCTTAATGCCCCACGCATACAATTAAAACCAGGAGTGCATAATGAGTTAGAAAACAAACAGAGTTACCCCTACCGTTTTATAACTCATTAAGTGCTCCTGTTAAAACGTGTAGTGCCATTACATAATTCCACGCATGTTTTTTGCTGTTACTGTTGTTTTATTATATTGTTTTACTTACTGCACCCTTTACTTACTGTATGTTATTTAATGTTATCAGTATTTAAGCATCTCCACACCTCTGCGCCATGTGCCACTGATGATGGCATCTGTTTAGCTACTGAAACACTTTTTATTGGTTTTCTTAATTAAGTCAGTTTTGGCAAGTTCAGTCATAGTCAAAAACGAGGTTCAAAAGTTTGCCAATAATACTTATGCTTGCATGCACACAGACACAAACACATGCATGCAAATTAAACACACACAAAAAGACATGCACCCACCAACACACACAAAAAGACATGCACCCACCAACCTCCAGGTGATAGTTCACCCATAATCTTTCTCGCGAGTTCCTGCATCCTTGGAAAGCCATTTGCTGCTATGGCAACTTTACCATATACCCTCAGTGTGTCCACAGTGGCATGCTTCTGCAAGTGTTCAAACAGGATGTCCTTTGCGTCCTCATCATTTGCACTCTCAATGGCTGTTTTAACATCTGACGAAATCACTCCTTTACGTATCAGCTTCCTCAGTCCCTGCTTTGGGTTAACAACTTCTAGAAACTCGTCCTCATATCTCTCAAGGAACCGTGAGACTGAAAGTGGTGAAACTGCAGGCAACAGAAAGGTCAAAATGAATGTACCATGTGACACACAGTAACATACCTGACTGACAGAGACGAACAATGCTGGCATATGAGAGTCATGCGTTTTTGCTCAATCAGGTCTTTAACGCTTTGGTGTCATGCGTACATGACCACATGCACATCTGTACACCCATGTACAGGATCTGCAAGTAGTTGACAGAAGATTTCATGCTGAAACATCGTGTGGCCTCTCTCCCTTCAAAGCTACAGTATTGCTCATTTACTGCTGGCTTTATCATCAGTTAACGCAGTTGTCAGACTCTATGAAATCAGGGGTAGAGGTAGGGGTAAAAATACGTACCTAATACCTAAGAAACATTAACGTCTTTCAAGGCCATGCGATGATTCCAAATGACTTTCTGAGAAAACCATATGCATATACCTATTCTATGTGCAAGCCATTCTGGAGCTTTCTTATAACCTACCGAACTTGGCAGCTTCGTTAACAGCGGTCAAGAATTTAGAGAGACGCTGGGAAACCCTTTGTAGTTTAAGCTATCTTCAGACTAACTCACCATAGCAATGTAACTAGCTATGCACCGTAGCTAGCTATACTCCAGGTGAGTTTACTTTCAATGGTATCGATTCTTTCCACAGCCTTCTACGTAGCTCAGTAAAGTCAACCTCTCGGAATGTATGCAGAGTTTATTTACCCCTATGGCCCATCACCTAGCCAGCGAGCGAGCTAGCTACCTCTACATGAAAAGGAGCATAATTAAAGTAAGTATGTATGTAGGTTATTTCATTCCAGGTTAAGCTAACCTTCTATTTCATCAGCTTTGTACTGTAACTTCCCTGCCCAGTGTTTGTATCCGTTCTGCTCCAAAGCGGTGCAAAACGCGCCAAAGTGTCTGTTCTTCTTCGAGAGCAAAATAAGTAAGTTCAAAATAAGTTCATCGACTCTTGAAGTGTTGTCTGCTCTGTCTCGTATGCGGGAGCACTTTGTGTCTGTTAACACTGGACGAAGGGCAGGCAAGATATACAACACATGAATAGCTACACATCCAGTACTAAAAGCACAAATAATAATACTTATGCTTGCATGCACACAGACACAAACACATGCATGCAATTAAACACACACAAAAAGACATGCACCCACTAACCTCCAGGTGATAGTTCACCCACAATCTTTCTCGCGAGATCCTGCATTCTTGGAAAACCATTTGCTGCTATGGCAACTTTACAATATACCCTCAGGGTGACCACAGTGGCATGCTTCTGCAAGTG
>OX465033.1:1157179-1365706 GCA_949841015.1 Aplysina aerophoba
TCACTCCCCCTCTAAAACCACAGGCTACTTTCTTGAGGGAGTCAAAATTCCCACTAATCCTACTGAATGCAGTCTCATCGGGTTGTAACGCTAGATACGTCGCATGTGCACCAGCTGCTGCAAATAAACTTCCCACCACCAGGGCACCGATTCCACCCGTGAGGAGTCCTCCAACAACAGCTACCGTGCCCAAGGCGCCAGCAGTCACACCCCACGTACCTAGAAAGCCCCTGGCTACCAACTCCTCTAATCGGGACATCTGTGCATGTAACTCTTTGTCACTGCAGGTATGAATAGCTGCATTGCAAGCAACCTCTACCTCAGAATAATTGGTAACTGCCTGTGCCAATGATTTCCCCAAGAGACCCATCAAAATACGCAGAGGCATAAGATCAGGAACTGAGCAACCTAACCCTTGTATTGCTGTTGCGATTGCATCACTCTGGCAGTAGTAAAATATGTCAACCACCTTGTCCAGAAAGCAAGAAGCACTCTCCGCACCCGATTTCACTGCACGCAGAGCAGTCTTCACTTGAGGGTTGTTCTTAACTTCTTCTTTTGCCGCTCCGAGAAAGCCCTGTGCATTTTCTACTACAGCACTCACTGCTGATCCAAATGCTGGAGCCTTGGAAACAATTAGCCCTCCAGTCTGCATGGCAGCTGCTAGATCATCAATCTTACTGCTCACGTCTGTTATGGAAGGAGGCCTTTCAATTGGTGCATCGCGGTAAACTATGACATCGCCCACTTCAATGGCCACCACCTGCATGGCTCTTAGCTCCAACTTGTGCGCATACAGTTGGCGAACTGCAGTCTCCATGTCATACTCCAGGATGCAGAAGTGGAGGATGATGCTGCCACGATCCCACCCAGTGAACAAGGCAATATTCATCCCAATCCGATGCACAAGGAAGTCTTTGAATTCCAGAATGTGGTGCAATGAGAAACTGTATGGATCTTCATCCACAGTTATCTGCATGCTGAAGCAATCAGGGGGTACTCTGGGGGCGATGTTGCTCCCTCTGCACTGTGTGAGAAGTACTTCACCTTTTCTTCGCAAATTTTCCTCATATCTCTTCAATTGTGCCTGCAGATCCTCCTTGTCAAGATACCGTATCACAAGCTGGGCAAGCTCAAAGCTGAGGCAGTTCCAGTATTTGCTTATGGTGCTTATCAATTTAGTAGCAGAACTAGGGAGTTGGATTGGTGTGCCCTTTGATTTCAACTTTTCCTCAACAAGTTCCTTTACGTCTTGGAGACGGCTGTCTGACAGGGAGCGCAGTTCTCTTTTTACATCAACCATTAGTAATGCAAAGTCATCTGCAAGCTCATCAATGATGGGAAATTGAACTTGGGTTTGGGAAAGAGGAGGATCATTCTCTTCAGGACCTATGTATACAAGAGGGGCAAATGTATTATGTATCAATGTATTAATCAGAACACTCCTAAAACCATAGCTTACTCTAACGAACTAGCTATAGCTAGACGATTACAGGAGGGTGATGCTATGAAACTCAACAGGTAACTTAAATTTTCATGTGCAACACAAGTAATTACTTTGCATCCAGATGGTGCAAAGACTAAGAGCATAGACACGAAGAGTAACTTCATGGGTCCATATCCACGGTCATGCTCATGGTTTTAAACCCAGGGCGGGGGTGGGGTATGGAGGCCATACACTCTGTTTTGCAATGCTTAAGGAGTCCACATGTTCCTTTTGTACATTTTTCTTGTATATTAATTTTCTGGAATTAAAATTAGCAGTTCCCAAATAAGAATGTAGCTCGTTTTGTAGAACTGCGCATGCTGACTTCAGGAGTGCTATTGGATTTAACACACAACCTTTAGTTCATGAGATATATCCAGACTTTTTAACTGGTGAAGCAGTGCAAAGCACTACCTCTGACCTTTCACTATTGATGTTGCTCCATTACATTATTATAACACTAGCAGTGGCAGCCCGCCTTCGGCGAGCTTCCACTGCTATGGCGCACCATTAACGACCGTTCCCACGAGTTGTGTAGGTGTTGTATTTAATTGTTGCGGTTTGTTGAAAACGGAACTCCGTATACTTTCTCCGTAAAACCAAAATGGCGGATGGTCGTTTTCTGTTTTTTCGTTGCGCACTCCTCGGCTGTAGCGTATTTGCGCACGTTGCCCTCTACGGTAGGGGTTCCAAAGCGCTGTGAAGGTTTTGTTGCAATTTGGCTGCGCGCACGTGAGGATATTGCGCACAACCATTTTCAACTCCTCTTTATTAATATTGTGACGTCATTGTAATTAACTGTTATGAAAACATTTCTGTTTATATAAAAAAATGCAATCTAAGGACAAAAATGATATATGCGGTTAAATTTGGTAACACACTGCAATCTGCCATGTTGAAATGGTACGTTGTGATGTCATAGAGTGAAGGACAAGAGAGAAGTAAAGACATTTGCAACCGATTTGAGGATGATGGTGACTAGGGATTCTCAGTCTTGGCGATTCTCAGTCTTGGCGATTCTCAGTCTTGGCGATTCTCAGTCTTGGCGTTTCCCAGTCTTGGCGATTCCCAGTCTTGGCGATTCTCAGTCTTGGCTATTCTCAGTCTTGGCGATTCTCAGTCTTGGCGATTCTCAGTCTTGGCGATTCTCAGTCTTGGCGATTCTCAGTCTTGGCGATTCTCAGTCTTGGCGATTCTCAGTCTTGGCGATTCTCAGTCTTGGCGATTCTCAGTCTTGGCGATTCTCAGTCTTGGCGATTCTCAGTCTTGGCGATTCAGTTCTTGCGCCCGCAGAGCTGCTCAGCAAGACCTGTCACAAAACTCTTGGGCAAAAAGTGATCTGAACATACAAAGAAGTACACAGATTAGCACATAGAACCTGCACAAGCCAGGCAGCTTTTCAGCGCATGTCTTCTGGAAATCAATGGTAAGAAACTCAAGTTGTCTCCTTTGAATAATTTATAGTGCAGCATTTCAACAGCTATGCACTACAATTCTGCAGCTGGGCGCAAATGGTTCTTCGTAACGCGAGAACCAGATCCCCCTTTCGAAGCAAGATAAGTTAATCAACTCTTGAAATGTTGTCTTCTCCTACTTACATGGAGTAACTCTATGTCTGCTGAGAGTGAGGTGATGGGTGTCGTATCCTAGGCACCACTGCAAGCTGCCATGCCATCAATGTGGAACAGACATGTTGACCAACAGCTACGAGAACACTGACATGCAGTGGAGTTAGATGATAATGCCAACTCAGAACTGGCAGAGCATTCCTGGGGCTGCTACCACCTGTTGATTGGGACAATCCTGGGTACTGGACTACCACCACATCCTCCAGCAGATATTAAACTAGAGTCAACATTTAGTCCTAATCTTATTCACTGAACAGAGACAATTGCTCAATGCTTCAGGCATACAATTGAAACGTGTAGCCCCATTTATGTATTTCCCCGCATGTCTTTGCTGTTACTTTTGTGTTATTTTGCACACTTTACTTACTGTATGCTATTAGCGTATTGAAGCAACTCCTGTGTAATTGCCATTGCCATGTGATCTGTATAGCTACTGAAACATTTTTAATTGGTTTCCCTTAATTAAGCCAGTTTTGGCAAATTCAATCGTAGTCAAAATAGGGTTCAAAATTTTGACCTCACAATGCAGGTACAACACATGCATAGCTACACACTCTGTACTAAAAACAAACAATATTACTTACACATGCATGCACACAGACACGAACACATGCATACATTTAACACACACAGAAATATCAGACATGCACTGACGAACACTCTGACATGCACTCGTTATGCAACCACAAATCCAACCAACCTCCAGGTGATAGTGCATCCATAATTTTTCTCCCGAGCTCTTGCATTCTTGGAAAGCCATTTGCTGCAATGGCGACATACGGCGGCATACGCATGCACCCACACAGACACAAACACATGTATACAATTAAACACACACCAAAAATGTCAGACATGCACCCATTATGCAACCACAAATCCAACCAACCTCCAGGTGATAGTGCATTGGTAATTTTTCTCCCGAGCTCCTGCATTTTTGGAAAGCCACTTGCTGCAATGGCGACATCACAATATACCCTCAGTGTGTCCACAGTGGCATGCCTTTGTAAGTGTTCAAACAAGATAAATTTGGCGTCCTCATCATTTGCAGTTTCAATGGCTGTTTTAACATCTGCTGGAATCACTCCCTTATGTTTTAGCTTCAACAGACCCTGTTTGGGGTCAACAACTTCAAGAAACTCGTCCTCATATGTCTCAAGGAATTGCAAGGCTGAAAATGGTGAAGCTGCAGGCACTGCAAAGGTCAAGGTGAATGTACTACATGACACACACAGTAAGTAATAGCTACTCCACATGCAACAGGACTTAAAAAGATGTATAATGCTAGCCTATGACGGTCGATGTGTTTCTGCTCAATCAGGTCATGCCTTGATGTCATGCATACATGACCATGTATACACATGTACAATCATGTACAAGGTCTGCAAGCCGAAATGACAGAGCTGGAGCATGGTACACGCTCTTGTGCGCAGCAGCACCCCTCAGGAGGCAGACGAAAAGACCAGTTCTTCCAACACGCGATCAAAGATGCTCAGAACAACAGTGGTGATCATGGCATTGACTAGTCTTGTACCTGACCCGGACAGGGTCGGATACACGATGATTAAGCACAAGAACATTTTATACCTAACTGGAAAGGTGTTGGGCAACCCTTTGTAGTTTAAGCTATATACGTATTTATATCTTCTCACTAACTCACCCATAGCCAAAGTAGCTATGCATTGTAGCTAGCTACACTCCAGGTAAGCTTACTTTATATCAGTTTCCTTCCACAGCCTTTTAGCCCAAAGTCAACCCCTCGGAATGTACGGAGAGTATACCTGTATGGCTAGACACCCAGCGAACGAGCTACGTAGCTACCTCAGAAGATCAGTTATGTAGGTAACTGATTTCATTTCAGATTCACAAACCTTCGATTTCATCAATTTGTTTCTGCAACTTCCCCACCCTGTGTTTGTATTTGTTCTGCTCCAAAGCATCACAAAGTGCGTCAAAGTGTCTGTTCTCCTTCGTAAGTAAGACGTTGATACGTTCATCGACTCTAGAAGTTGTCTTCTCTTTCTCTTACGCAGGTGTACTCTGCGTCTGTTAACATGGAACAAATTAAGGGCAGGTATGCCAACCTGTATGCCAGCCCGAAGGCCTTGATGGTTCCTCCTCAACTCCCCTTATTTGCTTTCGTCCATGTTGCAGTATCTTGTGAACCCCGCCCTATTGTCTGGCAGTCTGGCTACACGAGACTATTGGATGCCTGTAACTTTGTCAATGCAGCATATTGGCTTTAGTACCCGGCCCATCATGACATTACTGTCTTACTCTGAAGCCTGTTTCCTGCACGTCAAAGCAATGGGATCTATTTCAGCCGATTGGGCCTTCACTCTCCATGCTAACTACCGTATGGGCTTAAATTTTCGCGGGACTAAACTTTCGCGGATTGCAGATTCCCACTATATTCGCGGTTTTTATTTTCGCGGATGAAGGGTCATTTATATTATATTATATATATAGACTATATATCTGTACTAATAGAACGCTAAGGATCAGCAGAATGGTGTTGACTATCAGCGTCGTTTTTAAAGAGATGAGAGCACAAGTGGCACGGAAAGTAAGAGCCTAGCAAAGCATTGACATGATTATGCTCTGCAAAGTCGCCGTGCTTTCCCTCCGCTATAGTCGCAGCGCACTTATCTGTTGTCATTTCAATCTTCCTGCTCGGGTATCCCTTCGCGGGCTACATTGATGCCTGCACGTACTTGCCGTCCCTAGCTTCGCGAACTAAGCCCAGATCTGTTCCTGTGGCTGTAACAATGGGTATGGACCTCTAGTCGATACAAAGGCGGCAATAGAACAAAGGACGTTGTTGGCGGCGTCCATTTTATACAGTTACGCAACACTTTGCTCGAAATATTCGCGGATTAAACTATTCGCGGATGTCCTCCGAACCGCGAAAACCGCGAAAGTTTAGTCCCGCGAAAATTTAAGCCTATACGGTATACAAGATTGTCACCATTTTGTCTATTACTGCTAGGGAAGAGTGTGGTTCAATCGTTAACACTAAGCTCACAGTCATAGCGCATATCCTAATAGTAAAGAAACTGAAATCAAGTGTTTTTTTTTTTACCTTTGTAGCTAGTATTCAACAGAATCTCCACTGTTTGTTGTTCATTGAATGCATGGACCCTATCATTTACTCACATTTCAGTGCATGCTGTACAATCGTTTCAATCCTTTAAAGAATTCAACAGAATGCACATGCAACCCGAGCTCCTACAATATCTTAAATATCTGCTGAATCAAGGCTGAAGCCTAAGATACATATACACATATACACGCCTGACTACCAGGGAGCTAGCTACCTTGGAACACCAAAGGTACGCACGTAGCTACGTGTGTAGCTAGCTAATCATATTGACGTCACTTCAGGTAAGCTAACCTTCTAATTTTTCGACTTCTTTTTGTAACGTCTTCGCCCACTGTTCGTATCCGTTCTTCTCCAAAGTCACGCAAAACGTATCGAAGTGGCTGTCCTTCTTCGTGAGCAAAATCTCGATAAGTTCATCGACTCTTGAAACGTTGTCTTCTCTGTATCGTATGCGGGAGTACTCTGAGTCTGTTAACACTGGACGAAGGACAGGCAAGATGTTTCCGACCAGTAGGCCAGTCCGTAAGCCTTGATGATGCTTCCTCAACGCCCCTTTTTTGCTCTCGTCCATGTTCGTCTCGTGACCACACTACCTCACGTGACGTCACGACTAAATGACCGGGCGGTGAGAGGCCTTGGTATTTCATTTCACCGCAGTACTATACGAGCAGCCTGTGAGACACCAGCAGCAGACCTCTCGAACGCAGTTGAAGAAAGGAAAATCTCCCCCTCGCGCACTTCAACCCTACCCTGGGAGATGGAAGGGTGCACATGCAACCGAGATCCTACAATATCTTGAATATATGCTGAATCGATCCTAAAGACGCACATTGCTGTAATCATGCATCCTGGAAATACTGGCAAAATGTAATCTGGGCGTGTGCAATGTGCTTATTTGAACGTGTCCAATTGGCATGTAATGATCCATGCATAATCATTGTGTGTCTATATTACTTCCAAATACACCAAGAAATACCTTACTCATTTAGCCATCTTTCTGTCCTTGAGAACTATTACCCATTCTATTTAGTTTTCTGGGCTGTTCAAGTGTGTTATAAGTATACTACACATTGACGCAATGTAATGTATAGACCTATATATATGTTTGAGTATAATATATGTATAAATGGACTCATGCATGCATATTGAACACACTTAAGTAGTTGTTGAGCAGGTATATGTAGCAAACAAACAGGGCATATTATAATAGTGAGACTATGGACTACAGAATTCCACCATTAACAGTGTAACATAGTTATGTATGGCTGTGATCACATGGCATGCTAAAATAGTATTGCAACCCTATACTTATACATATATAGACAGAACTCCAATATGCATGCTGTATGCCCCACCCTTTGTGTGGGTGTTATTATTTACTCGTGGAATGCTTCCAACAAATGAAACCAGCACTCAGGTACATCCCCTACAGAAATCTCTTGTATAGTTAGCTGTACAGTTTCAGTCATGTGCCTCTCCCTGTTGCGGTAAAAGTGAATGAGCATGATGTGTGGAATGCATGTTCTAATGTGTGTATTGAAATTGATGGCACAGAAAAACGCTATGAGTACCAATATCTTGTAATACTTTAACTTTGAATGCAAAAAGTGTTACATCACACAGGATTAATTGACATAATTATGATGGTCTGCTTCTGACTGTGAAATACCTATATGCGCCTTGTCTGTGTCACTGTTTGCTCCTGTTTTGCCCCTCAAGAACCATTGAGGCCCCCTGTGGACACATGGGCGAGGGGAATGGTCCCTCTAGTGCAAGTGGAGGGGGTGGGGTCACAGGGGAGATCAGAGAGTAGGGTTACCAGCAGACACAGCAAATAAGTGGTGTGGCAAGATGATGTTAGCGCTGCTGCTCAAACCATACCACACCACCTCACTTCAATGTCATAGCTAACTTCCTCGCTCAGTGTGGTACGTAGTGAACCACGGACCACCACAATCACAGCAGGTGCTCCCACTTACACACCCCTGTGAGTCCCACAGAGGGTCATCGATGTTCCATGCACTGGTATTCCAATAGTCCACAAGTGGTGTGACAAGACGGTGTGTGTGAACCTGACCTTAATTTGAGGGTGCATTATGCATGTGATTACGCATACGTATGTGAAGGTTTCATTTATGTACGTATGTAGGCCTATGCATTTCATTGTACTGTGTACTTGTATGTACATATGTACATAGTTCACATCCCTTGCTGTGCAAAAGGATGTACCTCACACCCACAGCACAGGTTTGAGGCGGAGGACCTTAGGGAACAATCTGTATAGTACATACGTATATATGTATCTATTTATCTGTACATATCTCGTACCTTCTCAGCCATTTGACAGGGTAGCAAATGAGTCTGCCTGTACTTCACACCCACAGCACAGGTTTGATGCGGAGGACCTTAGGGAACAATCTGAATAATATAATATCAATGTACTTTCTCAGAGCCATCTGACAGGGTAGAAAATGAGTCTTCCTGTAACTCCTTGCAGTGGGTTTCCATGTATTTTGTATAATAATTATATGTATGTATTTAGGCAGCTGCAGTTTCTTCTGTGATATATATGCACACACATACAAACCAAGGGTGTTGCTGTGGGCCTCGATCAGAATCATGCTATGTATATATAAACCATGGGTGATGATTCACAGTGATGTGATTGTGGATGCTTATGGTCTTTGTGGGTCTGGAAACCCATTGCCATTAATTGGCGGAGAAGAGGCATGACGAGAGAGGAAGGGTAACACAGAGATCGGAGTCAGAGTGAGTGAGGCGTGACTGGTTTGTTCATGTATATGAACATATATACATTTGTGTGCAGCTACAGCCGTCTCTTCTGACTAAAGATCGTCGTAAAGTTCATGTATACAATCAAAAGGGACACAAATTAATCAATGCCCACCTGTGAAGTACAGCAATAAAAACTAGTAAAAAAGCTTAGCTTAATTAGCATACACTCAAAGTCTCAAACACTTGAAAAGTTGGCTTTCAGTTCCAGCTACATTGACAGCAAACAAAATACAACAAAGCTCACACAATCATGCTCTGGCAATTAAAGTGATGACTACACATGTATATCTGTTGCTGCATCCTGTACCGACTAGCGCTGATGCGGGCCCTGACCTTTGCACCTTGTGTCCTGACCTTTGCACCTTGCACCCTGATCTTTGCACTTTGCGCTCATGGTGTTTCCCTTCTTTCAATTGGTGCAACCATTCCACTTGCGCAGATGGTAGTTGTCACTAGTTGCAACTTGCGCTGGTGGTGCTTTATCCTGCAGCCACTAGCGCAGATAGTCCACTTGCACACATGGTGGTTCACCCTCTGCAACTTGCGCTGGTGGTGCTTTTTCATCCACCCACTGGCGCAAATACTGCACTTGCACTCAGGCAACTGGCACTGTGTGGTTGTGGTCTATATATATATATATACATAGCAAAATCTCAAATGGAACACGATCGTTGGCCTCACTTCGCTCGCTCACGCTCGCCGCTTGGCAATTACATGAGTGATTGTACTGGGCTATGTATAGTATTATATGAACAATGTACCCTCATTTATAGACAAGAAGTCAACAAACCAGGTCATGCTGTCATTCCATGAATAACAACAGGTAATTCTAAGAACACACACCATACGCATACATACACACACTGTGAGTTGCCACACAAACACACTACATGTCTTGCCATCCACCCACACTGGTTACTATATAGCTGCAGGCAGACTATATATAGAGAAGGAAGCATGCTGCAGCTGACGCTTATACATACAGTGGATATATCCAGAGCGCACGTTTCTCCAGGCCGGATGTTATTGCTTACACAGGACTGCACCCCCTCACACTGTGGGCAACAAGCCAGGTCATGCTGTCATTCCATGAATAACAACAGGCAATTCAAGAATCACACACCACACACATATACTGTGTGAGTGACACACACATATATACTGTGTGAGTGATACACACATATATACTGTGTGAGTGACACACACATATACTGTGTGAGTGACACACACACACACACACACACACACACACACACACACACACACACACACACACACACACACACACACACACACACACACACACACACACACACACACACACACACACACACACACACACACACACACACACACACACACACACACACACACAAACACACGGACACACAAGCACACACAAGCACACACACACACACACGCACACACGGACACACAAGCACACACACACACACACACACACACACACCTTCCTTTAGCTGTGTGCACTCCACTAGCCTCAATGAGGGGGGAGTGTTACAGGCCAGAGAGTCTATGTAGGTCCATTAGTGCCTCTTGGCACAGAAACGCTTGTGATTGGGAAGCCCTTGGATGTTAATGACTTCCCACAGTGATTGCACTGTCCTATAGTCTGAGGGCCATGCTTCTGACGCTTGTGGTTCACAAGACCTACCTGGTTGCTAGCTTTGAAGTTGCAGTTTGGATGGTCACAGACAAGGCCAGCCAATGCTGTAGTGAGATGTGACTGTTGTGTTCTCTTTCTCTCATCTGTCTTCCTGTCTCCCTTCCGCTCTGTTTCCTTGTTGATGATGTCAACGCGCATCTCTACTACTCCACGCCAGGCTGATCTGTCTTGGGCAAGCTCACGCCAGTCCTGATACATATATGTAAATGCCATATTTCACCAAATCTTGCTGCACCAGGTCCTTTCAGCGACACTTCCGACCACCTGCTGACCAGGCTCCTTGTGCGGGGGCACTGACCAGCAGTTGTTTGGGAAGACGTGAATCAGGCATCCTGGAAATGTGACCAAGGAAACGAAGGCGATGTGCCAAAAGCAAGGAATAGAGCCGCTGTTGATGAGCCAATTTGCGGATGGTAGTGTTACGCTTCATATCCCAGACAGAGATACCCAGGATTATACGCAGACAGCGCATGGAGCTTTGCAATTTAGCGATGGATATGTGGCTGCAACAACACAGCACATTCTGTGTCATAGAGCAGTGTGGGGATGATGACAGAACTGAAGATGCGATCGAAGCTTTGTCTGAGTGCGGATTTTCTTCTGGTACCAGAGGATACAACTGAGACTGTCGAAGGCTTGAGAGGCCTTGTGGATCCTGGAGTTGACCTCCAGGTCAGAGCCACAGTCCTCCTGAATGATGCTTCCCAGATACTGGAAACTGGAGACAGGTTCGAATTCAACAGGGGGATGGTTGGGGAAGAGATGGCTGGGATTGGGTGGTGCACAATGACTGGCTGGTAGAACTGCCATGGTCTTGGTCTATGAACAGCTGATCGACAGACCAAAAGCAGAACAGTGGATGGACAAAGTGGTGAGCATGGCCTCTTAAGTCATTCCAAGAGTCAGCAAGCAAGGCCCTGTCATCAGCATGGCCTTGAATAACAACAGGCAATCCAAGAATCACACACCACACACATGCATACACACTGTGAGTTGCCACACACACACTACATGCCTTGCCACCCATCTCCTCTTCACACCCACACTGGTTACTATAGCTGCAGGCAGACTATACATAGAGAAGGAAGCATGCTGCAGCTGATGTTTATACAGTGGATATATACCCAGTGGGCACGTTTCTCCAGGCCAGATGCTATTATTTACACAGGACTGTACCCCCCCTCACAGTGTGGGTCAAGAAGCAGGTCATGCTGTCATTCCATGAATAACAACAGGCATCACACACCACACACACATGTATATACACACACACATAAGAGCTAATCATGGAATGTGATACAGTACTTATATGGCAGGCTCAGCAGAAGTGGATCTGGAGGATTGGTGGTGAATATTAGTTCAGGACATCAAAATGTATACAGTATTGTACATACATACACACTCGCAGCTACTGCCTGTCCTGGAGCAATGGCAGACAGTACTCTGCTAAAAACCTGATCAGCTGTAAACATTGTTGGTATCAATGGCAGACGCTCCACGGTTAATGCACTGTACGCTTTGCCGGAATCTATGCATGATTCAGCAAGATCACCTTGGACACACAGCAGCACTTATGTAACTTGGAATTGACTTAACACACAATGAGGCATATCCACATGCCTACACGTCAGCTGACATGTACAGTACATACAGAACATTGCATAATATACAGGGAGTACAGCAGTGTAAAGTTAATAATCAAACTATCAGGTCCCGTACTTGGGTACAATTTACAATGGACTATGTTTAGAGCAATGTACAAAAATACAGCCACATTATTATGTTAGTTGGTAGTCTACTAATACAGACTAGATGCAGAGTGGGGGTCACCTTTATGTACATGTACTTCAGGTGTTCTACATATGTAACGGGTTGCGTAGCCAACGAACAGTTGGACTGACTGACGGAAGCACTAGACTGATTATTACAACTGGCATGTACAAATACACACGCGTGCATACAAAAGGACAACGGAACAAAGGCTATTGTTACAGTCATGTCAGTGTGCGCAAGCATGCTAACCGAAAGTGAGGCTGTGTACAATAATATATATAAGATAAAGATAATATAATATATAGATAATATATAGATAATATAATATAATATAATATAATATAATAAAATAAGAAGATAATATGTGATATAGGAAATAATAATGGGGCTGACAGAGTGTATGTGTACGAGGTACATGTGTATCACACTACATAATTATATAATTTATATAAAACTTGAAATAAAATTGTATCGCAGCACATCACACATACAGTCTGTCACGATATACCACAGTTATGTTGCACGTAATCTTTCGTCCAGTGTCGCTTTGAGCTCTTTCGCCTTCCTTTCTACTAGATCTCTGGATTTTAAAACAGTGTCGCATTTCTCACATGCCACACTTAAGCACTCCAGAGAATCTTTAATCAAAGCAATGCTTTTTTGCTTCTTAGTATTGCGCTTGACGTTGGCAACTTGTGTTGCAATATTCTCCAGTGAGCTTTGAAAGAGGGCCACTTCGTCTTCCAGAGCACGCAGTGAAGTCAAGAGAGAGTCAAAGACTGCACGAAGGTTCTTGAAGGAAGCCTCACTCTCTTTAAAATATTGGGCAATTTTGTGTGTGATTATTCCTCCTCCCACTGCAGCAACTAGACCACCCACTCCAACAGCTCCAACAGCAATAGTTGGAAGCAGTACGGTGCTAACCCCCAAAGTGAGAGGTCCTAAGGCAATCCCTAAAATTATGCTCCCTACCACTGCTGCACCAGTCGCTCCAGTGACCCCAACCACTGCTGCTGACCCTGCTCCGCCAAGCCCCCTTGTGACTGTCTTCTTGTTTCGGGATTCTCTTTCCTTTTTCGCACAATCCTCTGCAGCGTCTTTGCATTCAACCATAACTGTGTTGCATGTGCCCCGGAGTTCTGACTGCTTGTCTTGAACCGGTTTTGACATCTTCTTTAAATGACGTATCAGCTCACGCAAAGGTTGCAGATTAGGAGGGTTTTGTCCCAATTCATTTCTTGCGGTTGCCATTGCCTCGTTCTTGCAGTAAAAAAGTAAGTCGTTTATCTTGTCAAATAAAGCAGAAACGATCACAGTTAGAGATAAAATGTCACGCCAAACAGTCGTTTTCAGCTGATAGCTGTGCTTGATTTCTTCGTCCTTAGCCTTTTGAATAGCTGCCAGTGATTTGTCTACTGCTGACACCACATTGGAGCCAAGTTCTTCAGTTGCAGTTACGAGATTGTTTATATTCTGCACAACAGTTGTAACACTCTCAACACCTTCACCAACTAACCTGACACTTTCCTTGCCTACTTGAAGAGTTGCTATAGCCATTGGTAATGAGAACACTGATATAATTGCTTGCAAAACCTCGTTACATAAAATGCTCTTTTGGTAGCAATATATTGCAAGAACTCCCTATGTCAGAGAGTTAAAGGCTGGCCTTATTTATAAAGCCAGGCTGGAAATGTTTATACATTGTGTATAGCACATATATTTATACACAATTATACAGCATGTACATGTAAATAACCTGTGAGGGTGTTGCTCCCTTATACAGCATGTACATATATGGCCTGTGTGGGTGTTTCTGGGATATAATGTATACATTATACATGGCTTCACAGACCAGCCCATGTGGGTGATTCCCCCTAGGAAGTCCCTTGCAGATTCCCTTCAAAGAGGTAGCCTCCCCTATAGTATATATAACCATAGAAATTTAGGTCCGCACTGGTTCGCTGCACTGGATGCCACTTCCCTACCATCGACGCTGTTAATTTGAGAGGAAGAAGGCTACTGACTGCAGGCAGACCTTTGTGGGAGCATGCCACAGACACACCGGAAGTTCTGATAAGATCTAGTGCACTCTGGCATGCAGTACCATGGCATCGGAGAAAGATGCAATAGAAAATGCAAAGTTTAGCATTTTTTAGCATCTGTTATCTTGGAATAATTTATTTTAGCTTAGTGGAAGCCTTGAACGTACATAATGAAAATCTGCTTTCTTTTCAAATTCTTCGGAATAATCGAGGAAGCAATGATGATGCCAGTTGAGAAGCTTAGGGGTGAGTCTGAGTTGGTTAGTGACACGATAGATTATAATCTATGGTGACACAAATGACGAGAAATTCTTCTTGCATTCTGTGGTAGCCTTTTAACCCGCACGCACTTGCAGTGATACCAGCGACGATTTTCTGCCAGAGGAACAGTCTGCAATGACGTGGTTGCCACCATGGTGGGGAGTAAGATCTAAGGGAAGCTGCGATGCGCTACATCTGTGGTGGGTGCTTCCAAGCCGACGCTAGACGAAAGTTTCCAAGCTCGAGCAGACATTTTTATTTCGAATGACGAAGATTCCAAGCCGATTGTGTCACAGAGAAGAGAGCCACAACAAAATCGTTCTCATCGTACTGAAGAGCAAGGAGTACGGTATAATTTGATAGGCTAACAAATAGGTTGAGTTCTGTTTGAGCCTCGCAATCCACCTAGTTATCGGTATTGTTCGGAATTAGGGCCCGTTCGGAAGTAAGGCACTTTACCTTATATTCGCCACCATAGAAACTCTACACTACGTACGCAATCTATGTCGGCACTTAGCAATCTTGTCTTCCTCGTGACTATAGCTACAACCTTATCTAGCCAATCGTACAGATTCACCTACCTATTGTTCCACCGACTTCCTCCTGTAAAGGAATCGCACAATGACTGTAACCGTTTCCCTCCAAAGCCTTACAAAACGCGTCAAAGTGTTTGTTCTCCTTCGTGAGCAAGATCTTGATAAGCTCGTCAACTTTTGCAACGTTGTTTTTTCTCGCTTGTACCTGTTCATATTCTACTTCTGTTAACTCCGGACGAAGGGTAGGCAAGATGTTTTGAACCAGTATGCCCATCTGAAGGCGTTGCTGGTGCTTCTTCAACGCCTGTCTCCTTCTCTCGTCCATCTGCGGTATACGTATGCTAATATATACTAATGAGTATCGTCAGCTTTTATCAGTGATGACGCCCTACGGAGACATATTATTTATATACCATGATAATAATAATAATCATTTTTGGTACTAATAATTACACTAGGCAGATGATGATCATCGTGGGGGCGAGCCTTAGCGCGATGGCGTGGCACGCCGGTCCTATGATCGGATGCTCTGCGGGATTCATGCTAGCTGGCTATTTAGGCAATCTCATGGCTCTTAGCAGAATGTAGGTTAGTGATGGTAGCTACAGCAACTGAAACGTGTTAAGCTGAAGGAGCTGCGTGGCTAATCAACACAGTGTGCGTGCCCTATGTGCTTTAAGTTGTTTGAATGAGTAGCTTTGTCAGCTAGCTGGCTGCGCCCAGGTGGTGACTAGCTAAGTTATTTTAGGCCTGTGGTTACCTGAACACATTAGTCGGTTAGCCTTGTTTGGTGCTCATTCTTCCTTGGAGGCCTTCCGCACCAGATAGCCTACAGAGGTTCGCTAGTGGCAGCCATTGTGAATGAGCAAATAGAACTATATGGCATGACGTACGGCACACACACACACACATGCACACACACACACACACACACACACACACACACACACACACACACACACACACACACACACACACACACACACACACACACACACACACACACACACACACACACACACACACACACACACACACACACACACACACACACACACACACACACACACACACACACACACACACACACACACACACACACACACACACACACACACACATATATACACATACAGACAGCGGCGGCGTACTCAATGTAAGTGTGGGGCTCGCTCAGGCTCGCACCAATTATAATAGTACATACACACACACACATATATATACACATACAGACAGCGGCGAACAGAGTGAAGTCCCCTTGCGTTCTGTTGATATGCAATCTCAGTGCAATCATCTCATATAGTTACATGAGTGATTGTACTGGGCTATGCATAATATTATGCGAACAATGAGACAAGAAACCTACAAGACTGGCTACAGGAATGGGCAGGATTGAGCATGTTTCTCCAGGCCGGATGTTATTGCTTACACGGGACTGCATCCTCTCACATTGTGAGTCAACAAGCCAGGTCATGCTTTCATTCCATGAATAACACAACAGGCAATTCCAAGAATCACACGCCACAGACACACAAACTGCATGCACACCTTGCCACACACACACACACACACACACACACATGCACAAATATGTGAACACATGTAGCCATACTAACACCCACTGTCATCTAAAAAGCAATGCATCAGAGTACAAAAGGCTACAAAGAATTAGAGTACAAAGTACAAACTTTAATATGTATACTAATCATTGTAGAAATTGATCAAAGGAGTAGTACTAGTACTAGTGAAGAGAGGGCTTCTCAGCTGGCTGGTTCATTCGGTGTATACAGAGGAGTTGCCAGGAAAGAGACTGAGGGAGACCGCAGAAATGATGGGAAGATGACTTGAATTAATGCCAAAACTTATACAGAACTGTGCATGCATATATCTAAGTTTATCCTCATCTTTAAGCAACAGGTGCAGTAGGTATTATATCAATGTGTATTCTGGCTACCTCCTGCATAGGAGAAATGCTGTTGTGATTGATTGATTGATTGATTGATTGACTGATTGCATCCTCTCACACTGTGGGTCAACAAGCCAGGTCATGCTGTCAAATTCATAGAATGACACACCACACACATTGTGTGTGAGTTGCCACACACACACCCACACACCCACCCACACACTGCATGCCTTGCCACCCACCCACACTGGTTACTGTAGCTGCAGTCAGACTATATATGGGAGAAGGGAGCATGATGCAGCTGACGCTTATACAGTGGATGTATATCCAGGCCGGATGTTATTGCTTACACAGGACTACACCCCCTCATACTGTGAGTCAGCAAGGCAGGTCATGCTTTCATTCGACGAATAACAACAGACAATTCCAGAATCGCACACCACACGCATACACTGTGTGAGTGCCACACACACACACACACACACACACACACACACACACACACACACACACACACACACACACACACACACACACACACACACACACAAACACACACACACACACACACACACTGCATGCCTTGCCACCCATCCCCCCTCACACTCACACTGGTTACTACGTATAGCTGCAGGCAGACTATATATAGAGAAGGGAGCACAAACACACACAGATACACACACAAAAACACACATCTTCACCCACTTGATTGTGGGTACAGTCATTTCATACGTTTTCAGGGGTTCTTTTCCTGTTTGTACATTGTACACTACAATCTTTCAAGTTCAGATGGCACATGATGACAATACTCCAATGTTATGATATAATTACATGACTGATTGTACTGTATAATATTTATGCAAACAACAAACCCACATTTATGGACAAGAAGTCAACAAACCAGGTCATGCTGTCATTCCATGAATAACAAAACAGGCAATCCAAGAATCACACACCACACACATGCATACACACACACACACACACACACACACACACACACACACACACACACACACACACACACGCACACGCAGACATGCATACCAGCAATAACACACCAATTATACAATGCATTTTACAATAGTGCAGTTTGTGCTGTGATGTAGTATGCTCTGCACTCTGTGTGCAATGTACTGGCCAGCTGTAGCCTATAATGTGTGTATGTGCGAAGCTTAAGGCTTACATACCAGCTTCTTCATTAGTACATATAATAAGGCACATGGAATAGGTACATAGACCATGCTGGCATGATGTTTGGAGAACCATCAATTCTGCATGGATTTCTGCGACATGATGACATGACCGAAGTGAGCGATTAACCAAGCTTCTTTAGTTCTATCACAGATTTATATATAGTATGTAGCACGGACGGGACTGTACATGTATGGCTTGTAGACTATATTATAATGCTGCACTGCACTGTTACACTGTGCAGAGAGTTCAATCTGTAAAGCACAGTAAAGTGCTACAGCCCAAACTATAGCATGGGAGTTTAATTATTGATGTTTCCTATCTTGCAATAAATATAACATGTAAATTATTACTTAAATGACATTGTATGCTATATAATCACATCTACAATCCACGTGCACAGTACAATATAATACTGTGATGGATACAGTGACTGTATGGTATATTATATAATATACTCCGTTACCATGGCAACCGTAGGTTGAGAAATCTCATATCAGCCAAGAGCCCAGAGCTTTTAAGTTGACCTGTGCGATATTATCAATATCGCACAGGTCAAATTCTCATATTGCACAGGTCAACAATGAAGCTACAGCTGTCACTGAGGGACAGTAAGCAAGTCAACAATGAAGCTACAACTGTCACTGAGAAACAGTAAACAATTCAACAAATGAATCTACAGCTGCTAATGAGAGCAAGCATGTTAGCAAGCAAGGAATGAGTATAATGACAAATGAGCATAGTGCACACACAGCTAGCATACTGGGTTCTAAGGTACATTGAACAACAAAGTTCATTGAGTTCCTCAGCTGTAAACTGCAGGATAGGTAGAGGTGGAGGTGGAGGAGGATTGAAGCATATATCAACTGTACATCCAGTCATGTTTAGAGCTGGTGCCGTTTGTGGTGGTCTCGGACATGGTTATTTCTTGATGCTTCTAAACGATTGATTCCTAGGGCAATGTAGCAACTGCCAAGGTAATTACAGAAACAGTCTGGCGCGGCTAGGCTCATTTCTGCAAGCTTGTCTTCAAACAACAGGACCTGAACTGAATAGCGCACCAATAATGACTAAAACGGACCAAAATTCTCAGCTTCTTCATGGAACATTCAATGAACCTTCGTTAGCGACGCTACTTTCGTTCGTTACATTTTCTAACGTAGATAGACCGATCACGATTTCTTTGGCTCGCTGCAACGTCGGCGCCATTTATATTGTCTAACATTACGTAACTTCAGTTACGCCCTGCTAAACGCGGAGCCATAGCAACGGAGTATATATATTAGCTATAGTGCGCTTAGTGTGCGCTATGGCCTCAAACACAGCACTCGCCTCGTGCTGTGTTTGAGCCATAGCGCACACTAAGTGTACTATAACTATTACATCATGTTTGGTATATCTTATTGGGTCAGTACATTTGTACTGTCTGCTTGAATTCTTCTATTTTGTATATATATTTCACACATTCTCTAAAGCTTGAGATAGTGACATGAGAGTCATTGCATTTCATATCTAAAGCATTCAAGAGCATCATGGACCAAAGCAACAGAATTGGCATGGCCATTCTTCATGCAGAAGGCAATCTAGTTGATCTATGTCGAAACACCCTCCAAGCTGGTATGAATGTGAGCCACCCCCTCCTTGAGATCAAATCAAATACACCCATATGTATATATACACACAACTTCCCTACGCATACACACAGTTCACATACTTATGCATACACCCAACCACCATTGCACACTCACCCATATACATACACACCCATACACAACATTCTATATATATACATATGCATACACATCCTATGACACTATCTTGACCTTTTCCATACCTACAGAGTCATTAACAGTTATAAGTTGTACCATGCATCCTGCAGTGTGTTGGCAATTAAACTCAATGACTCCATTTTCCTTAATTTTGTACCTTGGTCTTAATGAGGAGAATGTTTGCCCGTGCGCGCGCGCGCACGCGCGTGTGTGTGTGTGTGTGTGTGTGTAGAGGGGCACCCCATGTGTGCATGAATTTCTTGGAATGACAGCTTGGGTTGCACTGTTGCTATACTTACAACAAGACTGTATGTGGGAGGGTGCATTCCTACGGGATGATGCAATAGTAACCTCAGGCTTGCCTGAGGGCAAAGCCCTCTGTCACTATTGCATCATCCCTAGGGTCTATCTAAACGGCTATGGTACCTTGAACATACTGGCAGTGACCTTCATCACCACTGTTTTGCAGATCAAAAGGTTATAATGTTTATGTCTTTACATGGAACTGCACCCTCCCACATTGCTTGTGTAGGGCTGGGTCAACAGGATGATCAAGCTGTCATTCCAAGAATATCTAACAGTGAGGTAATGAGCACACCCACACATCCCCCACAAAGCTTGAGAAACACACAGTTCACAAATTTACCATTCACACACATGTATACTCATACTAATCATATGTAGTACACACAATGTGCACGTACAAAAACAAATGAACAAGACTGCTATTACCATCCTTCATCCAGTGGCTGATGTCATTGACCTGTATTGACAAATTCTTATGAATGCATGCCACACCCTCCTTTATGGCACGTGTAAACACTAAGCGATAGTCAAACTCCTGTTGAATAAAGTGAGGGCTTCTCAGCTGGCTCAGGCATGAGAAAGGGTAGTTCTCGAATACCAGCTTCAAAACAGGGTTGAAAACCTTGCCGACGTTTCGGCCAGATGCTCTGGCCTTCTTCAGGAAGGCCTTCCCTGAAGAAGGCCAGAGCATCTGGCCGAAACGTCGGCAAGGTTTTCAACCCTGTTTTGAAGCTGGTATTCGAGAACTACCCTTCCTGTTGAATACTTCGTTAAATGACTCCTCACTTCTTGTGCATTCACTGGCAATGCAGTGAGTCGTCACAGCTCCCGCAGCTCCTACAGTACCAGCGGCTACACCTAAGGCAAGAGCACCAAGCCCACCAGTAGACACGGTGAATGCTTTTGCTGCTATCGCTATAGTCAAAATCGCGTTGAATGCTTCGAAATGATGCCTCGCTTTTTGCATATTCACTGGCAATGCAGTGTGTCGTCACAGCTCCCGCAACTCCCACAGTACCAGCGGCTGCACCTAAGGCAAGAGCACCAAGCCCACCAGTAGACATGATGAGTGCTGCTGTTGCTGTCACTGCTACTGCTCCCATAGCTACTGCAGATGCTGTGCCACCGGCAATGCGAGTAGTTAACTTTTTGTCTGAGGCATTCCTACAACTCAGTTAGTTTCATTACTGTAATTGGATAATCACTACTGGCTGGCCATGGCCCTTCCTACATAAAATATATAGGTACACAGCCAGACTACCAACACACATATAGCTACATCTTAAAAGCTATGAGATTTTGAAATTATATATGTAGATGCATTACTTTTAAACGTCTACCTACTCAGTTCTTCTTCCCACTCCTACTTTTGTTTGGAGTGGAAAAACAATCTGGGTAGCTACATGTGCCCTGGGTTGGGTGGGGCTATATGTGCATAGTCAGACATACTGTGCAGATTGTTACATGTATGTCAATATAAGTACATTCTGTGTATACACATGAGGAAGACGACCATTGAAGAAACAAGACGTTGAGGCATTGATTGCCATCTTGCTTCCTCTGTGTGATGGCATAATGGCATGCAACTTTGGGAAACTACACTAGCCAATGACTGATTTGAGAGGATCTCCAGACGTTTTGGCCCGATCCGGGACCTTCTTCAATGGATAAGAGTCATATCCATTTTTCGGCCCGATTCGGGGCCTTCTTCAATGAATATGAGTCATATCCATTGAAGAAGGCCCTGGGCCGAAACGTCTGGAGATCCTCTCAAATTAGTCATTGGCTAGTGTAGTTTCCCAAATCGTTCCAGCATGCAAGAACCTAGCCACATAGAAGTTTTCCACATCTAAAATCTCATATGAGAGGGTAGCACATGCCTGGGAGGTGCGACGTCGTATGCCCTCAGAGTTTCCGCGATCCGCATGAACTTCATTATCACATTTTAGTATATATAATAAGTATGCATCCATGGCCGGTCAATTATGGCCATGTATTTGTTTATATTCTATTACCGTGTTCCTGCACTTCAGGAAATGGAAACAGCGACCTCACAGAAGGAGGCTATTGACTGCAGACAGACCTTTGTGGGAGCATGCCACAGACACACTGGAAGTTCTGATAGGATCTAGCGCACTCTGGCAGTACTGTGTTTATTTGTTATCTTCTTCAAGGGGGATATTTGATTTCAGCCTAGTGATCTCATTCTATCTGCCTCAGCTATCCTTGTCTATTTCCTCAATGTCTGTTAACTATATACGTACCGCTTCCCCCTTTGGTGGCCTGGGCTCTATGACTAATGAGTGTATAGCTAGCCAGGCTAGGACTATCTCTGGTCCAAGAAGTACGGTCAGGATACAAAACCTAGAGAGACTGACTTTAAAATGAACTACAGTTTGACACTCCCCTCCCCTAGATTGTGTGTACAGTTGTGTCAGGGTTTCTATTATCATTGTACACTGCAATCTCACATGATTAAAGTATTGGAACAGCCAGTGTGAAGTCGTATATACACAGGTTCTGATGGCACATGCAGAGTCCATCGTTTCAATACTGTACAATCACATGAATGATTTGTAGTGTGGTATGTACATACTTATGAACAAAGAGACAAGAAAGGAAATGCCTGTATATAGCACCTGGTTTATACGATTTGAGCATGTTACTACAGGCCAGGTTGTTATTGTTTACACAGGACGACACCCTCTCACACTCACAGGGTGGATCAACAAGTCAGCACACCATACACACACACTGCACTCCTTGCTACACACACACACACACACACACACACACACACACACACACACACACACACACACACACACACACACACACACACACACACACACACACACACACACACACACACACACACACACACACACACACACACACACACACACACACACACACACACACACACACACAACACCTGACACACAATTTACAATAGACTTTGACTGACTGTGTGCTGAGTGACTAGATAGATTGCTTGAAATAACACCTGCTTGACTCAGTCCTGCCCATTGTGGCCTGTCTGCAGTTTTAGCCGAAAGGTGCATTGTTGAGCTGAATCAGGAAACACTATATACCCTCACTCTAAAAGATTATTCATATGCTGATTGCTCCCTTCTCAGGTATCATGTGACCTGTGTGTAGGGGGCTC
Source organism: Aplysina aerophoba (assembly GCA_949841015.1). Classification (NCBI taxonomy): domain Eukaryota; kingdom Metazoa; phylum Porifera; class Demospongiae; order Verongiida; family Aplysinidae; genus Aplysina; species Aplysina aerophoba. The sequence continues at coordinate 1,180,830 of OX465033.1, forward strand.
TGACCATGGGGTGATGTCTACATTATGGCTTCATTGGGCAGCCCAGGTAAACAGCACAGGGGGTGCTTCCCCCTACAGAGTCCCTTGCAGATTCCTATCAAAGAGGTAGTTTCCCCGCCCATTCAGCATGGCAGGTGCATGACCTAGATTGTGTATGATTCTTCTATCTGGTGCACATGTTTATAATTTTGTACATGCATGTACTATTCTGTGTGCTCATCTCTTTCCCAGTGTAGCTGTGTGGTGTGTGTACGTGTGTGTGTGTGCGTGTGTGTGTGTGTGTGCGTGTTTCCCTAATGTGCATGTGTCAGTAAATCCCATTGTATACATCCTAACTCTGCCATTTTTTGTATAATATGTTTGAGCATTTCAGCCCAATGATCCCTTTGTACACACGTTAGGACAGATTACACATGCATGCTATGCAATTCTACCAACCCCCAGTAGGCCCCTTGTTCTTAATTCTCTATATGTGTTCAATGTCTCTCTGTGTTACATGTACAGTTCTAGATCTCTGCTACATACGCTGTCCACAGTGCATGACCAAGTACATATACACTTCTACGCAGTATGCATTACATGTTTGATTCATGATCATTGCATGCGATGGCTGCCAGTTGTTCTTGTGTGGTAGATAGTTACTTTGATTGATGAGTACAGTGAATTGGTGTAAGGGTAGTGCTCAGAGTTAGTAGTCGCTTGTTGTCTTTGCACTTGTACACCACAATGCATGCATTGAACGTTAAACACATGAACAGTACAATAATAATACTTGTTATGACTGCAGTGTATAATCACTGTTGAAATTTAACTCACGGATCAGTTCAGTTGCACTTGACCTTTGAGTTCTGTTATTTTGCACTTCATGTGTTCTCTGTACCTTGAGGTAGTGGCATGGGATTCACTGCATGCCTCATTCAAGTGTCCAAAAGCATCGTGGACCAAAAGAACAGATCTGCCATGACCATTCTTCATCCAGTACGCAATGTCATTGACATGCGTTGAAATAGCCTGCAAATGGTTATGAACGTCTGACACGTCCTGCTTGAAGTAACGTGTAAGCATCAGTACGTAGGTCGTCAAATTCTTGTCGAATGCTTCGAAATGATGCCTCACTTTTTGCATATTCACTGGCAATGCAGTGAGTCGTCACAGCTCCCGCAACTCCTACAGTACCAGCGGCTGCACCTAAGGCAAGAGCACCAAGTCCACCAGTAGACACGGTGAATGCTGTTGCTGCTACCGCTCCTACACCCGTAGCTACTGCAGATGCTGTACCACCAACAATGCGAGTGGTTAACTTTTTGCCTCGAACCTCATTTGCCTTATGCCCACAAATTTGTGCTGCTTCGTCACAGCTCTTAATTGCTGCATTGCAGGCATCCACAAACTCCAAGTAACTGCTTTCAGCCTGTGCCAATGAGCGATTCAGTTGCTCACATAACGTATGCAGCAGATGCAGATCAGGCCTAAGATTCAGGATCTTTAGAAGTGAATAGTATTGTCTCCGTAAGGCACACCGCATTGCGTAGAAGAAAGTTACAGGATTGTCAACTGCAATCCTTGTGCCCACTACTCTATACATGGCTGTGACACAAGTTTCAGTAAATGAACTACATGTTGGTCATGTGCTTCCCTGTGGATATAACAGGGCTACTTTGAGAGCCGAAGCAAATAGAATGGTGGCAAGTTATGAACTTACAGACTCTTATGTACAAATAAGTTTGCATTCTTTACAACCTTGTATATACCTTTTGTGTGATCCCATGCAAGCTACAGGTATCGCTGTGTGTTCGAAAACCCCATATAAACTATTCGGAAGCGCTTCCAACCAATTTACTGGCACAACATGTACCTGTTGCCGTTGCCAACAGGTGATTACCTTATACATCAATTACCAAGCCATGTGACCTGAAGTCACACTAGGAGCCATATATTGAAGTCACACCAGAAGTCATAGAAGTTCGTGTTAAAGTCTGGTGAAAATGCCACCATTAAGATTCGAATTGCCCTATCAATAATGGTCTTGTCTTACATTAACAAATAATATGATGTACTTAAGGCATGATGTAAAGGACAGGCGTTCTGAATAAACATTCACTTGCACAACAATTTCCCTTTTGCTTCCAATTGTCTGCTATGTCAAGTCAAGGATCGACGGATAGCCAAATAGGAACTAGTAACTGCTGAAACTCATCACTGTTACCCGCAAAGGTTCTGAAAAAGATGTTTCCGCACACAGTACGTGCTAGCCACTTAATCAGTTCTCACCTGCTACTAACTGGACACTAACTTGTACGTCTCAGCTCTATCGCATGCGGCTACAGGCAGCGTGTGCGTTCAGAAAGCCGCTACTATTCGGAAACCGATACTATTCGGAAACCCATTCAACCTCAGACGCAACATGCAATACACATAATCAAGCCAATGTACCTAGGCAACTCTGCCACTTACCAGAGACCTCCTGCCTGCTGCAGATTGACAGAGGAGCGCAATTCTTCTCTCGCAGCGGCCATGGAGTCACCACCGCAATACGAGATAACGTTATCCACCTTGTCAAAAAACGAGAACGCCTTCTGAGCAACCACAACAAGGGCATCTAAGGCTGACGCCACTTGATAGATCTGCTTGATCTCTTGGTGAATCTCTCTAAGAACATTTAGCGTTTTTTCTATCGCCGCTTCTAATCTGGCGCCGAACTCTTGCATCTTGTCAATTAACTTGTTTCCTTGCTTAAAACATTCTGCGAGCGCCTCGATGGTCTTTCTGACCTCTTCTAGTGGCGAGACCATTGCCAATTGCGCCTCGATGGTCTTTCTGATCTCTGGTAGTGGAACAATTGGGCCTCTTGTCTCCATGGCAACTGCTTGATCATCAATCTTACTGCTCACTGCTTCTATGGAAGAAGGCCTTTCACTGCTCACTGCAATTGGTGTGTCGCGGTAATCTATGACATCGCCCACTTCAATGGCCACCACCTGCATGGCTCTTAGCTCTAACTTGTGCGCAAACAGTTGGCGGACTGCAGCCTCCATGTCATCCTCCAGGATGCAGAAGTGGAGGATGATGCTACCATGACTCCACCCAGTGAACAAGGCAATATCCATCCCAATCCGATGCACAAGGAAGTCCTTGAATTCCAGAATGCAGTGCAACGAGAAACTGTATGGATCTATATACACAGTAACCGTCATGATGACGCAAACAGGGGGGACTCTGGGGTTGATGTTGACCTCTTTGCAGTGTGTTAGAAGCCTTTCAGCTTATATTCGCAAATTTTCCTCATATCTCTTCAATTGTGCTTGCAGATACTCCTTGCCAAGATACCGTACCACAAGCTGGGCAAACTCAAAGCTGAGACAGTCCCAGCATTGGCTTATGGTGCTTATCAATTCATCAGCAGAACTAGGGATTGTGATTGGTGCGCCCTTTGATTTCAACTTTTCCTCAAAAAGTGCCTTTAATTCTTGGAGACGGCTGGCCGACAGGGAGTGCACTTCTATGTTTACACAGGCAACTAATATTGCAAAGTCATCTGCAAGTTCATCAATGATGGGAAATTGAACTTGGATCTGGGAAAGAGGAGGAGCATTCACTTCCGGACCTATACAAGAGTGGAAATTAAATGCATTAATCAAGGCACTTCGAAAACCATGGCTTTAACCCTGAGGATCTAGCTATAGCTACGTATACGACTTTGAAGTCAAGGGCGATGCTACGAATCCAACCTTCATGTGCATCACAAGAAATAAGCTTTTTCTGTAACGTCCTTGCGCAATGTTCGTATACATATATGCTTGTTTCTATTTAAAGCAATACAAAACATGTCAAAGTGCCTGTTCCCCTTGGTGAGCAAGATAAGTTCATTGACTCGTCTATTTCACTGACTCGAGAGTACTCTACGTACATATAAGAGTGAGGCGACGGGTGTCATGTACCAAGTACCATGTGCAGGCTGCCCGGCCATCTACATATTTTGCTCATTACTGCTATGGAAGAGTGTGGTTCAAACGTTAATACTAAGCTCACAGTCATAGACCAAAGTCTAATAGTATAGAAACTGAAATTAAGGAGTTTACATTTGTAGCTAGACAGAATACACATGCAGCTCCAGTGTGATAAAGAATGGTGCCTCTCTTAATACAGCAGTCATAGCTATATTCGCGTCTCGTAGCCGGAGTAGGAGTTCGTGTCCATTAATGGATATTTTTGGCCGATAATAGATATATTCAAAAAGCGCGTTTTAAGCCCTCTCGCCAGGGAAGGCATATGCGGATTTTTATTGCTTTGCTATAATCTTAGTACTGTCCATACTACAAATCAGTGCTAAACCTGAGCTGATTTGTTCGGCGGACGAGAAGATTGAGTGTACGATAATACATTGTGGTCAATAATAGACACCGTACTCTACATACATACGTAGCTACGTGCGTACCTTTGGTGTTCCAAGGTAGCTAGCTTCCTGGTAGTCAGACGAGTATATACGTATGTATATCTTAGGCTTGATTCAGCATATATTTAGGATATTGCAGGATCTCACCAAGAATCGCAGCCTGAAGTTGTGCGGTTGGGGTACTCGAGTTCTTTTGATAGTACCACATCGACCGATCAATTATTGGCCACCATTTTAAGCGTTTCCACGCGAATTATTATAACAACTTGTGATGTTGAGGACCAGCTCTGTAGTTTGAACTGCCAAACAGTGGTGTTGAACAGCAGAGATACTTCTTTCAGCTTTCTGAGTCTCCAGAACAACAGGCGCACATGAATGGTGCCACAGAAAGCATTCTGGTCAGTGTGTGGCCTCCCTAGAGGTGCAGATTACATCCTATCCACAGTTCACACTGACACCAGTATGAATAGGCTTACCCAGAGAGAAAATCAACCCACCAATGCTAGAGGCTAGAGACATCTTAAAAATAAGTTTCTGCTGCTCAAACTCGCGTGGAAATGCCTAAAATGGTGGCCGATAGTTGTTGATCAGTCGATGTGGTACTATCAAAGGAACTCTAGTACCTCAACCGCACAACTCCAGGCTGCGATTCTTGGTGAGTGTAATAAGGAATGGTGCCTATCTTAAATACAGCAGTCATGGCTATATTCGATTCTCGTAGCCGGAGTAGAAGTCTGCGTCTATTAATACATATTTTCAAAATGCTCGTTTTAAGCCCTCTCGCCAGGGAAGGAAGAAGCGGATTCTTCTAGTTCTGCTATAATCTGTCTTAGTATTGTCCGTACTGTACAAATTAGGGCTATATAAGCTTGGGCTGATTCGTTCGGCGGACGAGAAGATCGAGTGTCCGATAATACATTGTGGTCGATAATAGATGCGTACTGTAGCTAGCTAATCATATTAACGTCACTTCAGGCAAGCATTAGCAAACCTTCTAATTTTTCGACTTCTCCCCGTAACGTTTTCGCCCAGTGTTCGTATCCGTTCTGCTCCAAAGCATCACAAAACGCGTCAAAGTGTCTGTTCTCCTTCGTGAGTAAGACGTCAATAAGTTCATCGACTCTTGTAGGGTTGTCTTCTCTGTCTCGTATGCGAGAGTACTCCGCGTCTGTTAACACCGGATGAAGGGCAGGCAAGATGCTTCCGACCAGTAGGCCAGTCCGTAGGCCTTGATGATGCTTCCTCAACGACCCTCTTTTCCTCCTGTCCATGTTCCTCTCTAGTCTCGCGTAGCCAGATTCTTTCCTCTATTGCGCAACACCACAACATGTGTTGCGCAATAGAGGACAGGTGGCTACGCGTCTCTGGGCATTCAGTAGAGTACTGGAGGGAGGTGTTCATGAGATGTTATTGTGCTGGTGTATGGAGCATGTTTTGGGGGGAAGCACAGTCTTGAGCTGAGCTGTATTATTACATAATTATGGGTTGGATGGAACACTAGAGTGGTTTGGCCAATCTTGCATTGACAATGGCCAAGCCCCACAGTCACAGAGCAGGAGGCAACTGAAGGGCCCATTTGCAGTGGGAACTCCATGCATCTCCACCCGCATGGGCTCCTCAGTGCAGAAGGGCTTAGCTTGCTAGCTACATATGCGCGCATGCACGCACGCACACAGTAGTCTTGAAATGAATAAGTGAGACAATCAGGTGTGACGCATGTGTTTACTGCACGTATACCGTATGCTCCAAGTATATATGAGAGGATCTTACCTCAGATAAGACGGGTTGTACTCGGATTGGGCTTTCTTCTGAATAACTGTGCCTTAGTATTTATGATTCAGAGCGCAGGAACAGTCTGAGACCCGCGTTCGGGCTGCCACCGTCCGGAGATCGTCGTTTAATTTCCTATTTTGCGCAAACAAAAGTGCTCTATTTGCCATGCATGCGTCACACACGTGACCACTCTGACATCACACGCAGCATCTCTATTCTATAGAATACACATGCAACCGAGCTCCTACAATATCCTGAATATCTGCTGAATCAAGCCTAAGATATACACATTGCTGTAATCATGCATCCTGGAAATACTGGCACAATGTAATCTGGGCGTGTGCAATGAGCTCATTTGAAAGTGACCAAGCGGTATGTAATGATCCATGTATAATCATGGTGTGTCTATATTATTTCCTAATAGCTACACCAAGAAATCCCTTACTCATACTATACATTGACGCAATGTAATGTATAGAGCTATATATATAAATGGACTCATGCATGCATATGTATACAGTATTGAACACACTTGAGTTATTGTTGAGCAAGTATAATTATGTAGCAAACAAACAGGGCATATTATAATAGAGAGATTATGGACTACAGAATTCCACCATTAACAGTGTAACATAGTGATGGACACCTAAATATGGCTGTGATCATGTGGCATGCTAGTAATACAACCCTATACATATATATACATATATAGACAGAACTGTATTATGCATGCTGCATGTCCCACCCTTTGTGTGGGTGTTATTTGTATACTCATGAAATACTTCTAATCCCTTGTATAGCTAGCTGTACATACAGTTCCAGTCATGTGGCTCTCCCTGTTGCAGTAAAAGTGAATGAGCATGATGTGTGGAATGCACGTTCTAATGTGTGCATGGTCAACCTTAAAGACCTTCTAACAGACTGGATCTGTCTTCTATTAGGATAATTACGTGTGCATATTTGAATGACAGTACTTATGTACATTGCAGTGCAGAGGATCAATTAATGGCAAGCAACATGAGTCAAATTCAATATTATGTGTATATACTGTATAATATCATTGTAGAATAATAAGTATATTGAAATTGATGGCACAGAAAAACAATTTGAGTACCGAAATCTTGTAATACACCAAGATATCACTTTGAATGCACAAAGTGTTACATCACAGGATTAATTGACATAATTATCATGGTCTGATTCTCCTTGCTTCTGACTGTGAAATGCCTATATATATGCTTCTTGTCTGTGTCACTGTTTGCTCCTGTTTTGTCCCTCAAGAGCCACCGAGGCCCCCTGTAGACACATGGGCAAGGGGAATGGTCCCTCTAGTGCAAGTGAAGGGGGCGGGGTCACAGGGGAGGTCAATGAGTACGTATATCAGCAGACACAGCAAATAAGTGGTGTGGCAAGATGATGTTAGCGCCGCTGCTCAAACCATACCACACCACCTCACTTCAATGTCGTAGCTACCTTCCTCGCTCAGTTGTGGTAGTGAACCACAGACCACCACGTGCACAATCACAGCAGGTGCTCCCACTTTCACACTCCCGTGAGTCCCATGGAGGGTCGTCAAGGTACCATGCACTGGCACATTCCACTGGTCCACAAGTGGTGTGGCAAGATGGTGTGTGTGACACCATCTTGCCACAACGCTTTGTGTGTGTACATGTGGGTTGGAAGGGGGTGGGGGTGCATGAAGGCTGTGTGTTTCATGTGTCTCTGTGTTGTATACGTACATACGTATGTCTGTCCACATGTTAGCCATGCATGCCATGTGTATAAGTCTGTTTCTCTCTCTCTGTATGTGTGTGGTGTGCGTGTGTGCTTGCATGTGTTTGTGTGCATGTGAGTATGTATGTGTACCTATGGGTACAGGCCTGTTTTCCAATTTAGGGAGCTGGGCTGTCTTCCTTCTGATGTCAGTGAGAGACACAGTGCTGCCATGAGTGGAAGAGGTTGGGCAGAAGACAAGAAACGAGGAGAAGGCCTAGGAGGAGGGCTCAGAGAGGAAGTGAGTATGTGACGTGACTGGCTTGGAAGTTAGCTAGATCTTATTGTCCTGTTGGTGTCTGACTGTGACATACACCATAAGTGAATTTTGTCTGATTTTGTCTGCCTTCCATCCATGCAGCAGGCTGACCAGTTGCTGAAGAAGGGTTCAACACACAAGAGGAAGAGGAGAGAGGGCAAGAGACACGGCGGCCCCTCTGGTGAAGGGCTAGCAGGCCAGACATCACATGACACCACACGTGATATTTCACAGCACTGCACACTGAAGACATGATACATAATGGAGCCCTTCAGCATAGTCCCAATTGAGTGTGTGCACTGTATTACATAAGTGATCCTGTAAGTCGGTCCCTGCTGTCTTGCATTGCATTGATCTGGTCTTTGAGCAAGACTAGCACGCACACATGTGCAGTGCATCAGAATGCTTTTCATGGACTGGTAACACCACCTACGTACTTTACAGCAAGTAGTTCGAGTTGGGGCAGCGTCGAAATACTTGTATGGACTGGTAACACCACCTACGTATACGTACGTACATATGTACATACACCTTTATATAACATCTATTGCTGTCTCCACACTGAAGGCCTTTCTCCATCACTTCTGTACATGTTATGTTCTACTGACTAGTCTAGTGCGCATCTGGAGTGAACCTGAACTTAATTTGAGGGTGCATTATGCATGTGATTACGTATGTGAAAGTTTCATTTATGTACATATGTATACATACATACATACATTTGTGCAGCTACAGCCATCTCTTCTGACTATAGGTAATGTATACAATCAAAAGGGACACGAGATTGCAGCAATTGCCAGTGTTAATTAATCAATGCCTGCCTGTGAAGTACAGCAATGAAAACTAGTAAAAAGTTTAATTAGCATATACTCAAACACTTGCTACGGCTGTCCCTATATCCAATAGCTGTAGTGGCAGCGGCAGTTATCGCCAAACTCACAATGGCACCGATCCCGAGTGTGAGTTAATGCACACACGCACGCACGCACATACGCACGCACACACACACACTATTCTATGTAGTACACATGCAATGGTGCAGACAATGGTGGTGTTGGCTGTGATGGCTAAGACTGTACCTCGCACATGCACACACACAGAGAGGCATGCACGCACACACTGACACTCACAGAATGTATGCCATGAAGGAGCGTGTAAGCCACTCTTTAATTGACATATGATGGTCTGATTCTCCTTGCCTCTGACTGTGAAATACTTATGTGACTTGTCTGTGTCACTGTTTCCTCCTGTTTTACCCCTCAAGAGCCACCAATGCTCCTTGTGGACATAAGCATGAGCGAGGGGGATGGTCCCTCTACTGCAATTGGAGGGGGTGGGGTCACAGGGGAGATCAGACAGTAGAGATACTAACAGACACAGCAAGTTGTGTGTGTGTGTGCATATGTGTATTCGTATTTGTTTATGTGTGAATGTATGTCTGTCTATAAGCCGAGTCCTGATTTCTCTGTTAGGCTGTCCTCCTTCTGATGACAGTGAGTGACACAGTGCTGCCATGAGTGGAAGAGGTTGGGTAAAAGAGAAGAAGCAAGGAGAGGGCCTAGGAGGAGGGCTCAGAGAGGAAGTGAGTATGTGCATGACTGGCTTAGAGCTGATATGCCTGTCCCTGTCTGACTGTGATATGCATCCACTAAAAGTGAATTTGATCAGATTTGGAATTATATGCTGCGTTCCATCCATGCAGCAGGCTGACCAGTTGTTGAAGAAGGGCTCAACACACTAGAGGAAAAGAAAAGAGGGCAAGAGACACAGTGCCCCCTCTGGTGAAGCGCTAGCAGGCCAGACATCACGACACTACACATGTTAATTATATATTTTACAGTGCCACACACTAAAGACATGATGTCTACATATTCATACAGCAGGCCTCTATAGCACAGTCTCACAAGGGTGTGTACACTGTATCTAGTGACATACATAATATAGTGTTTTATGTTATGTAGCATCTGGGGTCCTTTTGACTAGCAGGACTAACAGTGGTGCCTAGTGCTTTTCTACTAACATGTCATCTTGCCTTTATGTATGTAGCACCATCAATATCATCACACACTGGCTAGTGCCGTCTCCATGCACTTTGAAGTCCTTCCCTCCTGCAGCTGCATGTACATGTGATCTACATGCAGGCTAAAGTGCACGTCAGGAGAGAACCTAAACTTACATTTGGGTGCATTGTGCATGTGCTTATTTGAAAATTTTGTTTAAGTAGCTAGGCCTAGGTATTCCCATTGTACTGTGTACATAGTTCTTGTCCTTTGAGATGCAAAGAGTGCACCCCACCCACTACACAAATTTGAGGAGATCTGAGCAAACCATCTGTATATATAACCTGTGAGTGAGATAGAGCCCTCTGCTCGGCTAGCAAATGAATCCGGCTGCTCCTTCCTTACAGCACATGTCCATGTACGTACATATTTTTGTGCAGCTGTAGTTTGTGTTACATATACAGTAAACACTGAGTGTTCCGAATCTCTGGTTCATGCTTAACCACTGGCATGACTCAAGGGTACACAATGGATGTTAGTGGGCCTCGTGGCTCTGCCCAAAGTGTCCTTGGGACAATTTACTGTACTTCCAAAGAGCCATCTCACATGCCATCGTATAGTGTATATATATATATATAATGGCCATGCAGTCATACGAGGACACATAACAAAAGTGCAGCAATTGCCAAGTGTTATAATACAGCACTGAAAAGTAAAAAACGGCTAGTATGTATTGAGAATACAAGGACAGACTCAGTTACCATGCATACACATTGACAAAGCACAATGATACCCCTCAATATAATACTTATAGTTATATAATTTGTCTTCTGGTTCAGAGAATATGCAGTGCATGCGTACAAAAATGTGCTGTCACTAATACAATGCATGAGGCATATGTATATACAAAGGTCATGATCACACTATTGCTCTACACAAAACGAATGGATGCCAGCAATTGTACATATAATATATAATTATATAGGAGACCAATGCATATTTTCTCTTCTACCTAGCTTAGTCATCTTCCAATGGAGCTACTGCTTTGAAATGTACTCTCAGGAGACGCTCATTGAAAGCAACAAAACCGGCTTCTTTCAGTGCTGTCAGGAGGGTGGACCATGTCCGCTCCTTCTCTCCAGTGTAGTGCTCTCTGCTCAGCCAGCGGTTCAGCATGCCTAAACAAGCCTCTTCACAGTCAGTAGGGTGGTTCTTGGCAATGTTGTTGATGACACAGTCCCGCACACACAACAAGGTGGCCACACTCTTCCATTTAAATGCCACTTCTGTCACGACTAGCTTGCATATATCTTCTGATGTGGGTGTAGACAAAACATCTAAGAGAGTTTGAGATTCGGCAGTGGGTGTGAGCAGAGGCTGAAGTGGTTCGGCAGTGGGTGTGAGCAGAGGCTGAAGTGGTTCGGCAGTGAGTGTGGGCAGAGGCTGAGGTGGTTCGGCAGTGGGTGTGAGCAGAGGCTGAAGTGGTTCGGCAGTGGGTTTGGGCAGAGGCTGAGGTGGTTCGGCAGTGGGTGTGAGCAGAGGCTGAAGTGGTTCGGCAGTGGGCTTGGGCAGAGGCTGAAGTGGTTCGGCAGTGGCTGTGGGCAGAGGCTGAAGTGGTTCGGCGGTGAGTGTGGGCAGAGGCTGAAGTGGTTCGGCAGTGGGTGTGGGCAGAGGCTGAAGTGGTTCGGCAGCGGGCATGGCCAGAGGCTGAGGTGGTTCGGCAGTGGGTGTGGGCAGAGGCTGAAGTGGTTCGGCAGCGGGTGTGGGCAGAGGCTGAAGTGGTTCGGCAGCGGGTGTGGGCAGAGGCTGAAGTGGTTCGGCAGCGGGCGTGGCCAGAGGCTGAGGTGGTTCGGCAGTGGGTGTGGGCAGAGGCTGAGGTGGTTCGGCAGTGGGTGTGGGCAGAGGCTGAAGTGGTTCGGCAGCGGGTGTGGGCAGAGGCTGAATTAGTTCGGCAGTGGGTGTGGGCAGAGGCTGAGGTGGTTCGGCAGTGGGTGTGAGCAGAGGCTGAGGTGGTTCGGCAGCGGGCGTGGCCAGAGGCTGAGGTGGTTTGGCAGTGAGTGTGGGCTGAAGTTGAGGCATTTCAGCATTGGGGATTGGGGATTGGCACTGCATTGCACTAGGCTGTGGCCACAGGATCCTCTCAACATCTTCTGGTGTGGGAGTATGACCTCCAAAGAGGTCTGACACTGGTTTTCTAAGGGGCATGTCATTTTCATCCAATTTCGAAAGTGTATATCTCATATCTCCTTTGATGGAATTTATGATGCTAGAAACTGGGAACAGCTGTTTTGGATTTGGAGATGGGGGAGGAAGTTCAAACACCTCACTTGGTAATGCCACCCTCACTGGTCGGTGCACTATATAAGCATCAGCTTTCAGATTGGGGGAGACATGATGGACTGTTGAGAGGATGTCATCAATGACTTTCATTAGGTACTGGTACAGCCCGTCAGCAGTTTCTTCACTTGTACCAACAACATAGAGTTCTCTGCACATTTCAGTCATGTGTACAGTCACATCAATTCCTTCATTGGACTGCCAAGAGATGCCATTCCGCCAGAAACTGCAGCAGTGCTTTTGTCCTTCTGCAATGTCATGCTTTACCACAAAGTTGGCTGCCACGTGCAGGAGGATTGTCTGCAGAACACGAGCGAAAATGAAATGTTTTTTACATGTCCTCAACTGCCACCAGAGGCTGGAGATTCTCTGCTGAGAGTGGCCATCTGATACTGCCTTTGGTGGATCTGCGGAAACAAAGGCAGGAAAGTAAAGCCATCCACTGTGTTCTTCGCTTTCTGTAAGTTTCTTCACATCCTCACTGAGCACCGTCAAGTCCACAGGAGTGCAGAACTCTAAACCAATGAGAAGCTGTTGAATCATTTCCAGGCTCATCTGAGGAAAGAGCCCAGCCAGCTCTTGGCGGTGAAGGAGACCAAACTTGTTCAAGGTCTCCTTGGGCTGGGAGAAAAGGGTTCCGTAAACCACATGGAGAATGTTTGCCAGATCCAACACCAACCAGCTGTTGTGCCAATTTGACTTATCTGGGAGGTAAAGGGCATGTCCAGCAGCAGATAAGTCCTTACACACCTCCTCCGGGGATGGGATGGCCTGAGGAAGATTTTCTCTGTTCTCCTCGATCCACTGCTCAAGTGTGTGTAACTGAACTGCCTGATGGGTTGTGAAGGCCAACCTGATCTGGGACAACACCCACGCAAGGCTGTACGATGTCTTGATGGCCTTCAATTCAGGGATGTCGACACCTCGGAGGAAGTGACAGAGTTTGTCGATGCCTTCAGACTGGGGCTGACGACAGTTGAGTAGGCATGATCCCATAAATTTCAATTCCACAGTGCCATTTAGATGTGCTTTGGTTTCACCAATGCACCTTTGCAGCTTGGCTGTAGCTGCATCATTGGACTCTACCTGGTCCAGGAAGCTTCCAATGACAAAGATTTGAGGAGGATTAGCAGCAGTCGTGGCCATCTGCACTAGTGGAAACAACCAGTAATGAAGCTGCTCTACAATGGCTTCTTCTCCGTCTGTCAACTTCACCATCATTAGGAGAGTCAATGGCACTCCTGGTTTGCTTAGAAGAGACTCTAGGAATGGCTGGTGTGGGCCATGGTATTCATGCTGGCCAGCAAAGTCAAAGAATAGTGCTTCTCCATACTTTTGGCTATGATAGTGAATGGGTTCAATGCCAGCGGTTCTCATGCGATGGTCTGAAATTCTCTTAATATATCGGTTCCAAGCCCTGCCAATGAAGGAGTTTCGTTCAGCTTTAAGTGCAGCGATGAGTGTGCTCTTCCCAACACCTGTGTTGCCCAGAATACAGACAATCTTTGATACTGTGAACGACAGAGCCTGCTTGATGGTTTCTCTGAACTCATCCGAGCGAGCAACATCGTGGGCAGTTCGAGAGTGTTTGTCTTTGATGCCCACATTGGCTCCTTCCTCAGTCAACAGTACGCCACACTGAACGTGATCATGGAAGGCAGCATGATGCAGAGCTGTGTAATCGTCCGGGCCTTGCAAATCCAATTGTGCGCCTGCCAGTATCAGCATCTTCACTATCTCTTCGCAGTCTTCTTCTACAGCTTTCATCAGCAGTGTAATACCAGTAGCGTATCTGGTGTTTACATCACATCCATTCTCAATGAGTGTCTTAACAACAAAAACGTCACTCTCGCGACAGGCATAACGCACCACTAGATTCTTTTGCTTGATTGGCAGCGTTTCGCAGCTTGCCCCAGCTTTCAGCAAGCAGTTTGCGAGTCCTTGCATTCCGCCCCACTTGGCTGCGAGGACTAGTGGGGTCGTTCCTTCTCCATCTTCTTCGTTTACAGAACACCCTTCCTCTACAAGGCGACGTACCACTACCTCTCTACCTCTAACTCTGCACGCCAAGTGAAGCGCCGTCATGCCCTGGGGATCCTTCGCGTGTACGTTCGTTCCGCGGTCGATCAATTCCAAGGCTACGTCGTTGTGACCCTCCTTAATCGCTAGAGACAACAGGGACATACCTTTGCGACAGGCGTTTACGTCTGCTCCGTCTTGAATGAGCTCTTGAACGCGTCCCAGGTTTCCACTACGGACTGCCTCCTCCATTGGGATCTGTCCGTGACAAGTGATACGTGTTTTTGTTCTGGGTTGCTTACTGACCGTTCTAAGCTCTAGAGGCACGCCTGTACCTTCAGGTGTGGTAAATGACTCTGCCTAGAAGCACAGACCCAACACCTAACCAAACTAACGTAAACAAATTCCAGTTGAATTGAACCACTGATTAGCTTAGTCTGTCTGCCTTAGACCGCAATCTAATCAGGAGAGGACATTTGGGAGCTTTGATTACGTCTCTGTGGCCGTGGTTATGGGCTAAATGCGTTAAACTCCATTTTCCATATTTGCGGCAGCCCCTATATTGTTTTCATTTTGCGCCCGTCGTATGGCTTTGTTACGCGCAAACCTCTAACTTGCGCAAACCTCTAACCCGCGGTCATGTGACCGGAAATAAATGGCGCAGGTTCAAGCTTTGCGCAGGAAGGCAGTCTAGCAGTAGCGCCGCATATGTGCGTGTCACGTTCATGAATAAAATGGAGTCACCGTGCTAGTCCTTCTTGTGCATTCCTGCTCCTGTAGACGGAGATACTCCTCCTATGGATTGAACGGCAGGCCAGACAATTAGGTAAGAATGTGAATGAAAAAGGGAATGGATAGGGGACTAAAAGGAAATTGTGTGTGATAAAATAGCAAGTGATTGGTGGATGCATGCATGTATGTGTCTTTTTACCGTATTTTGTGTCTGTGCATGCATGGAAGCTCGCTGTACTGTGTGTTTGTGTTGCGTTGAATAATGAGGATGTGATGACAGGTGCACATGAGTGTGTTTGTGCCACTGCGTGCATGTGTTTGAGTGTCTCCTGTGTGTAGTTTGAATGGGCATGTGCACTACAGGGCCATGACACGTGAGACTTCTGGGGACGCATTGATCCTGTTTAGGATGAAGACTGAAAAGAGGCAAGATGGGGTGAGGGGCTGAAGATAAGAGACAAGGAGTCAGCAAAGAATGAATTGTAGTGCTTGCCTAGTGTGTTTTTGTCTAAACTCATTGTAGTGTATGTAAAGTTGTTAATCTAACAGTTCATTGCATGAAGAGTAAGCGATGAATATTTGCATGGAATTAAAACTGAAGTATAATCTAATATCTTTCTCTAGATTATATTTAAAGGCATGCAATTGAGGCAGAACCATACATACGTACTGATGCATGCATGGCGGAAGCACACAAATATGCATATATCATATTTTAAGTGTATATAGATATATACATGCATGCAAACTATAATAAACCATATATTGGAGGTGTATGTGGCATCTAGTCTATCAAATATAATTATCAGCCTGCTGTGTGCAGGAAGGACTATTTATAATTACATATATTAATCTAGCACTGTATCAGGGCTGGTATATATAATTTGTGGTATATAGATGTAAGTATTTTGTACCAGTATATAACAGCTTGCTTAATTTATGTGGTTAAGCATCACCATGATGTCATATAATGATAATGACCACGTGGATATTTAGGCAACAAAATCATGGATCCACACCTACATATATACAGCATGTGATGACCATGTACTATTTTAAGCAATGCATGCATGGGTATTAGGTCGCTTCCTGGATCCAGTTGTATATAAGGCAGCCAACTAGCCCTGCTACAAACTATTGGAAACTGAGAACAAGAGAAGACATTTTTAAGTGAACAGAATGTACCAAACTTTGGCCCATGATGAAGCAGCCCCACACAGAACTGATCAATCTAGTGAGTTACAGAATTGCAGGGTCAGTGCAGTTAGTCAATAGTCCACGGTACACATGGGTTACAAAATATGTATAATGAAATCTGACAGGAATCCACAAACAGGAATTTGAAGCGTTCGTGTCACAGAAATATTTGCAAAAGAAAGCAAATGGCAGCATTGTGGTGACCAAAGCCAGGGCAGATGAGGTAAAGCTGTTCCTGCAGGGAAAGGGGAGAAAGCAGGACAAGACATTTACCCACTGGGTGAAACGAAGAAAATTTCAACTAATGAACTATCCAGGTCTTGGCCTAAGCAACATTCTTTGCACACCTGTCACAGAGAAGGTAAAAGTTACACATGTACGTAATAGTTGGTACCAATACAATTACACTATATTACGTTGGTATACTCGTCTTGCATGGTAAAGGGGCAACATGACACTACACCTGTGGGCAGTTACAAACAGGTGGCTGCAATAGAAGACTTCTTTGACATACTCCATCAAGCCCACTACAATGACACTGGACACAGTGGAGCCAAGAAGACACTTGCTAAGGCAAGCCCAGCGGACAGTGACATTCTATGTACACAACATTTAATGCAATGCTCACTGCACACTATACAGGTTCAGGCTCTGTACTCTTGCTTGCCGAGGGCTGCAGTGGACAAGTTTGTCAGTCTCTGCTCTGTTTGCCAAAGGATGGTGCCACAGAGCCACAGAGAGCCGTTGAAGCCCATCATTGCCAAAGGTTTCATGCAAAGGGGGCAGGTTGGTGGCAAAAAGGATGGACCATAACGTATAGCAGCGGCATAGCAGGCCATATATTATGGTGATGCATCATATGCTATGCAGACTGATCTAATTGACATGGGACATCGGCCGGATGGCATCTACAAGTGGATAGCCCACTACATGGACCACTGGTCAAAGTACCACATACTTTTTCCAGTGGCGCACAAAAGTGCTGTTGAAGTTGCACACGGCCTAAAGACCAGGGTGCTTGCTTACTTTGGTGTTCCACGGGTCTTGCAATCTGACTGTGGACGTGAGTTTAACAACCACCTCCTCACAACCATAGTTAAGGACTGGCCAGGTAAGGCAGAGATTGTATATGGGAGGCCACGACATCCTCAGTCCCAAGCCTGGTGGAGAGGGGAAACAGGACAGTTGAGGCAAAGTTAGCATGCAAATTTGTGGAGACAGGGACAGATGCATGGCCAGAATGGCTACCAAGTATTCAATATTAGTGGAAATGAGAAACAGTTCAAATCTAGCAATAGCACACATACAGCACTGTACATGACTCCTATCCCACAAGGTACAATCTCGAACACCCAAAGTAGTAGGCCTGGAACATCACAGGGTACAACTCCAGTCAGGTACATACAGCTTATTATGCACCAACAACATGGGCGCTATTGGTGTAAGTATCACCCTGATTATTCCACAGAGCAATGAAGAGCATTACTGCAAATGGTCCAGGAACATTGGATGGCGTGGCAGCTCTACCAGACTTTTGTTCTTGCATGAATCTGATTCTCTGATAATCTGTACAGGTAGAAAATTAAGAGACGTGTTTAATGATTTCGATGATGAACTTTTTAAAAGCGTTCTGATCAGTTCACCGTTTTCTGTCTTCATAACACAAATAATATTCTACAAATGCTACAGAAGCAATCGTGTGAGCTCTTACCCAAAAGAAATCAGTTTAAGACATACTAATTACACTGCCTACATAACATACAGGGGAAATCACTGACATATGAAGTCTGTAAGCAGACATACATGCATTAGCATCATCCACCTGTACGGATGGTAGCTAAGAGTAAATTCCTTAAACGCACAGCTTGCAATAGTTTCTACAACTACCTTGACAAAAGCTACTGCTCCATGATTCCTTCTCTCTGCTGCCTTGCCTCAGGTAAGCTAAAATAGTGACTGATACAGGAGGATTCCGGCTTCTAGAACTTTGCATTTGGGCAAGTAACGGTTAGAGCTTTGTGCCTGTTCTCTGCTGTCCTACCCCAAAGATAGATGGTAAGAGGTTTGCGCAGGGTTAGAGGTTTGCGCAGCTAGGGTTACAGCTTTGCGCAAGACTTCACTTTATTTCCGGTCACATGACCGCGGGTTAGAGGTTTGCGCAAGGTTAGAGGTTTGCGCGTAACAGCTTCATGTTACGGATATATGTATATATAATATATAATTATATATACTAGCAGAGAAGCCCGCCTTTGGCGGGCTTCACTGCTACGGCGCTCCTTCGACAGCGGTCCTTCGACGGCGCTCTGACAACTGTGATTCAACGACAGAGCCTTGATGGTACCACTGTTGTTAGCTAAATCTTGCACTTGATAGCTAGCTATATTGCTCTTGGCCATAATTTATACAAATAACACCATCCCGGGAATATATATGTAGCCAAAGCAAGCTGTCTGGCAGTTTGGCTTGGGCAAACCACAGCACATGCAATTTTTGTTGCTTATTTGTGCACAATGGTCCCCCTAGGTGCCTTTGCGTGCCAGAGAGCGCGAGCGTCTCCTCTTGCCATTGAACCGCCTTTTTTTACACACAACCGTGTCCGGAATCTCGCATTCGCCATCCGTATACGCACGAAAAACATGGCGTCTATTTCCGCAAGAGTGGGAAACTGTGCGGCGCTCTTCTCGGCCGTAACGAATCGTATTCCGCCTACCCCCTTATGACACTCCCCGTGCGGCGCCCTGAAATAAGGCCGAGTTTCGCGTCCGTCGCAGACACGCTGCGGGAGGAGTTTGCGAACAAAGGATGACGGCTCTACGAAAATATATAGATATAGCGATATATATATATTATTGATGGTACAGTGATATAACTGTACTAGAATTTATATTGCAAAGTACACGCAAAGTATTGCGTTCCGTTACATTTATATTGGAGGCCATTTTTCTGTGGCTCGGGAGGGGAAGAAAGCTACAAACAGGCCTCAGAAAGTCGCACAAGCCGCCGTTTGTCGTCGTTCTGAACACCACGCTGTGTTCTTTGGATGTCTACATCAATGTTGTCCGCACTACTGCCTTGGACAAGGGACAGGAGGGACGCTTACCTTGAGAAACGCGCCGTATCGTTTGCAGCGTGTTTGGTTTGTGACTTCCCGACTTGCAATCTACGCAGCACTGCCGAGAACAATAGACAGGCTTAACGCCAAGCTTGGTGAGGGTGTTAAACGTCTATTCTAAACTTTGCTAGCTATGTTTCGCGTAGGAAAGCTTAGCATGCACTGAAAACGTAAGGTAAACCGTCCTAATTTGGGACACTTTGAACAAAAGCGTAAACCGTCGAGCTCAGAAAAAGCGTACGATATTGCTTCGTACGTCGAATTGTACCTTGGCCCCTGCTTCATTCGAAGATGTTAATGATTATGTTGTGGTTTGCGTCTCCTCAGTACAACTAGCCGTTGATCCTCCTTGGGTAGTGCTTGAAGAGTACCATTCCGTCACGTAGCTTCACCGTCGCACCCGTTTAGAGGCGCGCATCATAGTGGACAGTGTATGAAACATTACCTTAGTCCTTATTCTATCAGACTGCGCCAGCTGCAGGATGACAGCTTGCTTCTCCTAGGCAATAGCGTTCATTTTATTGAATATGTCTTCAGCCCGAGTCGAGTCGAGTCGCCGGGTGCGCTAAAACTCAACAATAGCACAGGTAGGCGTTTGCATGCACTATTATCTCACAAATGCACAACAACAGTACAAAAAAGAAGTAAAAGTAACTATTGAATAACCGGATGCGTGATTCAAAAGTTGAAATGGCCAGAAGGGAGAAGTTGCAAGCAGCACTGCAAGAACTTCGGAAGAAAAAGGGTGTATCAGTAAGATCTCTGGCGAGGAAGTACGGTATTCCTCCATCTACCTTGCACCGTCATGCAAGAATGGAAAGTCGCATTGGTGTAGGATGCCCAACCATTTTGACACCTAAAGAGGAGGAAGAAGTTGTCTATTCATGCCAGGTATTGCAGGAGATGGGTTTCGGAATGACCAGAGAAATGGTAGGTGCCATTGTTGTTGACTACGTACCTTACAACCATTGACAGAGACAACCCATTCAATGGACAGCCTGGTTTCACTCAACGCTGCAGCCATTCCTCAAAACAAGGTTGTTCCATCCATTGCAGTCACCAGAGATGTCAGTATCTCCACAGCAGTGAAGGAAACACCCTTGCGTACGGAACTACGACACTTCTTTGCAAAGCGTCTACAGCCAGCTCAGGATGCTCCAAAACCTAAGAGAAGGAGGGTACATGTGCATGCAAAAGGAGAAGCACTGACCAATGATGAAGTCATGGAATTGTTGAGAAATCAGGAAATGGAGAAAAAGGCAAAAAAGAAGGGCAAACAAAGAAGGAAGATCCAGGAACCTCAGCCAACCCAGTCACCTGAAAACAGTGATGACGACACAAACCACTGTTTTAAGTGTGGTGGTGTGTACCTTGACACCGAAGGGCGTGAGTGGGTTGGTTGCGATACCTGCTACAGATGGTTTCATTTCAAGTGTGTGGGTTTCAAAAGGCTTCCCAAGAAGTCAGAACAATTTGTGTGCCACATTTGCCAAAGTTAACAACCTAAGCTTATGATTATGTTTTCAAACAATTTTTATCCCATCAATGTGTATAACATACCAGAATTTAATCTTTCCTGGTGCTCACAACCCTGCGTCCCCCCATTTTAAGTCACGTGTCCCAAATTAGGACAATCGTGTGGTTTACGCCTGTTTGCGTTCCGGCGCGCCGTCTGTCTTCAGGAAGCAATCGGTCGTGAAGTCGCTCCTGCTGCAAGAAGCCAATACCACAAAGATACTTTTGAAGACCTTTTGTTTTTGCACGCGTCGCTCCTCGCCGGTTAGTGCGGTAAACTATCGAATTGTGTCCCAAATTAGGGCGGTTTACCTTATAAGAATAATGTCTCCGGCAGTGCGCGCTGTTTGTACTCGAACGAATTCACTTCTGCCTTGACTAAACACCTGCTACCGAGTCCCAGCGACCAGTGTGTGTGCATGTCACTGCATTCTTAATTGTGTTTATGTCTTGAAATGCAGAAATACAATCAATGTGGCTATGCGGTATAACATGTGCATGACTAGCTAGCCAGATTGTTTGACACAACTCCAAATGAGGAGGGATTCACATAAGGGAAAATGCATGCACAGTCTGTCTGTGTCTGTGTGCCCATGCTGTATGGGCATATGTAGTTGCATTGCCCTGACATGTCATGTCCTAACTTGCGACTGACAGCAGCAAGTAGTTCGAGTTGGGGCGGTAGCCCCACGAGTTTTTTAACTCGAAATACTTGTTTACATTGGCGAAACAGCCGTGAGTGGCGACGGGATGCAGTTATTTGTAGTGGACTATATAGCGTAGCTAGCTACATTGTAGATGTTGAAAGGGAAGAGCTTGTATGAATGACAGTGCTTCTAGGCAGAGTCATTTACCACACCTGAAGGTACAGGCGTGCCTCTAGAGCTTAGAACGGTCAGTGAACAACCCAGAACAAAATACACATATCATTTATCACGGACAGATCCCAATGGAGGAGGCAGTCCGTAGTGGAAACCTGGGACGCGTTCAAGAGCTCATTCAAGACGGAGCAGACGTAAACGCCTGTCGCAAAGGTATGTCCCTGTTGTCTCTAGCGATTAAGGAGGGTCACAACGACGTACGCGTAGCATTAGAATTGATCCACCACGGAGCGAACATACACGCAGAAGATAGATGTGGCAGGACGGCGCCTCACTGGGCGTGCAGAGAGGGAGGCCGGGAGGTAGTGGTACAGCGACTCATAGAGGAAGGGTGTTCCGTAAACGCAGAGGATGCCATGCACTGCACGGCTCTCAGTCTAACAACCGAATGGTGTGGCGTAGCTGCAGCCAACCATTTATTGACAGCAGGAGCAGACTGTAAGGCATTGTCAAAGAGGCAGATGAACGTCCTCTTTCTCCCTGCATGCAGGACTGGTGATGAATTTGTTGCGAAGTTTCTTCTTGCGAATGGATGTGACATTAACGCTAGAAATCAGGCGGGCGAACCAGCCATTGTGCTAGCTGCAGAGATTGGGCGCGAGGAAATAGTGAAGATGCTGGTACAGGGGGGTGCCCATTTAGATTTGCAAGATCATGAATACGGTTACACAGCCCTAGATGTTGCTGCTCTCAATGATGAGATTCAATGTGGAATACTATTGACCGAGGGAGGAGCCAATGTGGGCATCAAAGACAAACACTCTCGAACTGCCCTTGAGGTTCCTCACGTGGATGACTTCCGAGAAACCATCAAGCAGGCTCTGTCGTTCACAGTATCAAAGATTGTCTGTATTCTGGGCAACACAGGTGTTGGGAAGAGCACACTCATCGCTGCACTTAAAGCTGAACGAAACTCCTTCATTGGCAGGGCTTGGAACCGATATATTAAGAGAATTTCAGACCATCGCATGAGAACCGCTGGCATTGAACCCATTCACTATATCATAGCCAAAAGTATGGAGAAGCACTATTCTTTGACTTTGCTGGCCAGCATGAATACCATGGCCCACACCAGCCATTCCTAGAGTCTCTTCTAAGCAAACCAGGAGTGCCATTGACTCTCCTAATGATGGTGAAGTTGACAGACGGAGAAGAAGCCATTGTAGAGCAGCTTCATTACTGGTTGTTTCCACTAGTGCAGATGGCCACGACTGCTGCTAATCCTCCTCAAATCTTTGTCGTTGGAAGCTTCCTGGACCAGGTAGAGTCCAATGATGCAGCTACAGCCAAGCTGCAAAGGTGCATTGGTGAAACCAGAGCACATCTAAATGGCACTGTGGAATTGAAATTTATGGGATCATGCCTACTCAACTGTCGTCAGCCCCAGTCTGAAGGCATCGACAAACTCTGTCACTTCCTCTGAGAGGTCTCCATTCCAAAGTTGAAGGCCATCCACACATCATACAGCCTTGCGTGGGTGTTGTCCCAGATCAGGTTGGCCTTCACAACCCATCAGGCAGTTCAGTTACACACACTTGAGCAGTGGATCGAGGAGAACAGAGAAAATCTTCCTCAGGCCATCCCATCCCCGGAGGAGGTGTGTAAGGACTTATCTGCTGCTGGACATGCCCTTTACCTCCCAGATAAGTCAAATTGGCACAACAGCTGGTTGGTGTTGGATCTGGCAAACATTCTCCATGTGGTTTACGGAACCCTTTTCTCCCAGCCCAAGGAGACCTTGAACAAGTTTGGTCTCCTTCACCGCCAAGAGCTGGCTGGGCTTTTTCCTCAGATGAGCCTGGAAATGATTCAACAGCTTCTCATTGGTTTAGAGTTCTGCACTCCTGTGGACTTGACGGTGCTCAGTGAGGATGTGAAGAAACTTACAGAAAGCGAAGAACGCAGTGGATGGCTTTACTTTCCTGCCTTTGTTTCCGCAGATCCACCAAAGGCAGTATCAGATGGCCACTCTCAGCAGAGAATCTCCAGCCTCTGGTGGCAGTTGAGGACATGTAAAAAACATTTCATTTTCGCTCGTGTTCTGCAGACAATCCTCCTGCACGTGGCAGCCAACTTTGTGGTAAAGCATGACATTGCAGAAGGACAAAAGCACTGCTGCAGTTTCTGGCGGAACGGCATCTCTTGGCAGTCCAATGAAGGAATTGATGTAACCATACACATTCCCGAAGGGTGCACAGAACTCCATGTGATTGGTACAAGTGAAGAAACGGCAGACAGGCTGTACCAGTACCTGATGAAAGTCATCGACCACATCCTCTCAACGGTCCGTCAGGTCTCCCCCAGTCTGAAAGCTGATGCTTATATAGTGTTCCCACCAGTGAGAGTGGCGTTACCATCTGAGGTGTTTGAACTTCCTCCCCCATCTCCAAAAGAGCTGTTCCCAGTTGCTGACATTGTAGGGTCCATCGAAGAAGAAAAGAGGTATGCACTTTTACAAATAGATGGAACATCTAGGATACCAGTATCAGACCTCTTTGGAGGCCACACTCCCACTCAGGAAGATGTTGAGAGGATCCTGTGGCCACAGCCAGTCCAATGTAGTGCCAATCACCAATGTCCACTGCTGAAATACCTCAACTTCTTCCCACACCCACTGTCGAACCTCAACCTCTGCCCAAACCCACTGGCGAACTTCAACTTCAGCCCAAACCCACTGCCCAACCACCTCAACCTCTGCCCAAACCCACTGGCGAACTTCAACTTCAGCCCACACTCACTGCCAAACCACCTCAGCCTCTGCCCACAGCCACTGCTGAACCTCAGCCTCTGCTCACACCCACTGCCAAACCACCTCAGCCTCTGCTCACACCCACTGCCAAACCACTTCAGCCTCTGCTCACACCCACTGCAAAACCACTTCAGCCTCTGCCCACACCCACTGCCAAACCACCTCAGCCTCTGCTCACACCCACTGCCAAACCACTTCAGCCTCTGCTCACACCCACTGCAAAACCAATTCATGATCAGCCTGAGTGAACGCTCTAAAGCAGTACCTACATTGATGACAAACCCAGATAGAAGAGAACATACTCATTAGTCTCCTATACCTTTCTGCACATCTGCCTGAAGCATTGTATTAAAAGTGCAACTATAATATGTATTCTAATTATTGTAGAAATGATACAGGTGCCTGTGGCTAAGCAGTACTGTTTCCAGCGGACACCAAAGTAAGTGGTGTGTGCATACAACACTTGACCAAAGGAGTAGTACTAGTGAAGAGAGGGCTTCTCAGCTGGCTGGTTCATTGAAATCCAAGATGTTAACGTTGAAACTGTTGTTGTAGTTCATATCTGGCACATGCCTGGGAGGTGCGACGTCATATGCCATCAGAGTTACCATGATATGCATTAATGATATGCGTGAACTTCATGATTCCACATGAGATTGACGGTAACTTGTGCATGCAGAGTGAATAGCACAGGGTCAGTCACAACAAAACCTATTGTGAAAATTGTGTGTATGTCAAGTGTTGTGTGTGTGTGTGCATGTGTGTGTGTGTGTGTGTGTGTGTAGCAAGGAGTGCAGTGTTATGTGTGGTGTGCTGGAGCTGGCTTGTTGATCCATAGTGTGAGAGGGTGCAGTGTGTAAACAATAACATCCTGGCCATGGCTCATGCGATTATACAGTATTGGAATGAAGGACTCACGTGCCATCAGAACTTGTGTAAGGCTCCACACCGGCCGTTCCAATATGTACTTTAATCATGTGAGATTGGAGTGCACAATGATAATTCAATTCAAGTCAGTCTGTATAGGTTTTGTGTTCTGACAGTACTTCTTGGACCAAGGATAGTCCTATAGCCTGGCTAGCGACATTAGTCATCGAGCCCAGGCCATCAAGGGGGAAGGGGTATGTATATGGTTTACAGACATTGAGAAAACGGACAAGGATAACTGAGGCAGATAGAATCAGATCACTAAGCTAAAATCAATTAGTCCCTTGAAGAAGATAACAGATGCTCGGGCTAAAATTTGCATTCTCTATTGCATCTTCTTCAGATGCCACGGTACTGCCAGAGTGCACTAGATATTATCAGAACTTTCGGTGTGTCTGTGGCATGCTTCCACAAAGGTCTGCCTGCAGTCAATAGCCTCCTTCTGTGAGGTCGCTGTTTCGGCCTCGGATGCATATATGATCTTTATATGTGTAGTATGAGCCCTCTATATATATGACGGCGACCCTTTGTATATATGGTTGGGCTGCTAGCACACAAGCACAATCTGGATGTATATAGTCCCAGAGAAATTGTCACTGAAACTAAGAAATGAATACCCCCTCTGCTGTATAAGTCAGGATGCACATAGTATAGGGATGGAATTATATACATTATATGAACTATATAGTATATAGTTCATATGATATATATGTATGATGCTGCACTGTTACAGCCTACAATGTACCTTTATTATTGCAAAAGTGGTACAGCCCAAACCTAACCAGCATATAGGTATAAATATAATAGTGCCAGTGAAATGCATGTAATGCTATTGAATCAGTATAAATACACTTCTTATAATAGTACTAATAATAATGTATCAGCATATTATAACAATATATTATACAATAGCAACATATTTCATAGTTCAGGTATCAGGTATCAGGTATCAGGTATTCTTATTTAAACTGGGGAACCGTTAGCCATTGGCTACTGTAAGTGGCACCCAGAAAGAAAAGGAAAATACATACAAAGAACACATGAAGCATAGAAAAAGTAACAAAAAATGAAACAGCACAAGTTTAGTCAATTAAGATGGAATGAAAATGTAATGAAATCCAATATATACTAAGCTCATAAAGGAGTCAATTTCAATTATAAATAATACTGTCAGAGGATAATGAACATGCAATAGTATGAGAAGTATGAGAAGTGAACTGTTTAGTCAACGTTTGAGAAGAAATCATAACAGCGGTTGGTAAAAGCCTTGTAGTCAGCAAGTGTCCTAATGTCAGGTGGAAGAGATCTCCAGAGTGAAGCCCCAGCAAAACTGAAAGCCTTCTGCCCAAAGGAAGTTCTAGTTGTGGGAAGATTGAGTTGAGAGGAAGATGAAGAACGAGTGTTGTAGTGGGTGGAAGGAGCAGAGAACAGTTGAGAAAGGTATGGAGGAGACTGGAATGACAAGCACTTGAACATAGTTTGGGCAAGGTGGAGGTTTCTTCTGGCAGACAGGGTGGACAGTCCTAGTTGTCTACGAGCAGCAGAAGCAGAGTAGTCCCTACGCCTACGAAGAACAATACGACAGGCAAAATTGAACAAAGTTTGTAATCTAAGAGCTTCAGCTTTGGTGCAGCCAGACCATACAACGTTACAATAATCAAAAGAGGGAAGAATGTAAGACTTGACATAGAGAAGAAGAAGAGACTGAGGCAGAAACCAAGAGAGTCGACGGAGGAGACTGAGACTGCGGGCAACCTTGTTGCATACCATGTTCACATGGTTGGACCATGTGAGGGTGTCATTCATCAAGACACCAAGAAACTTGAAGCAGTGGACCTGTTCAACATCAAGCCCATCAACCCTCAACTGTAGCCTTCTGTCAATGTTCCTTCTACTTGAGTGTATCACCATGCTTTTGTTTTGAGGTGATAGTTGATGTTCTACTGTACTGTTAGCTTGGTATAATGTACGAGTCAGCAATAAATCAATGAATACTACAATAGTTATATATAACTGAAAAAGAAATATAGACTTACATAAGTACACATGCATTAGACAGTGAATATTAAAATATTAAGAGTCAAAGTAATATAAAAATGGGACATGTTCTAAGGCATATTGGACTGTTACATAGACACATGGCAATTGGCATACTTGCGATGTTGCAGAGAGAGTGAAGGAGAGACATGCACCATCAACATGCATACTATAATTATAATACAAGGTGAGAAAAAGTGTGGGTTAGGGTTAGGGTTAGGGTGCCATTTGCAACGAGAAAGGAATGCCCAAGCAGCTCCATGGCCAACAGGCGAGTTCTCCCTTCTAACGGGGGCACTTTGACGGTCTCTTAAGGCACTTTCTCTGCAGGTCCTGCACCAAGTGGACAAAACCGGCTTCTTTCAATGCTGTCAGGAGGGTAGACCACGTCCGCTTCATCTCCCCTGTGTGATTTTCTATGGCCAGCCAGCGTTTTAGCATGTCTACACATGCTCCCTCACAGTCATTTGGGTAATTCTTGGAAATGATGTCAATAATACAGGCTTTCATGCCCAAACAGATGGCCACAGATTTCCATTTAGCTGCCACGTTGGCCACAACCAGCTGAAATAGATCCTGTAGTGTGGGTGTAGAATCATTAGCTACATCGTAATGTCTTGTAGATGCACACTTCTTTAGCAAGTCTTCCTGAGCCTCTTTGAAAGTGGTTTCATTGTCTTCATAATGCTTTGCAATGATGTGAGTAGCCGCTGCTCCCGTAATCCCAGCAAACCCGGCAGCTACTCCAGCTGCGGCTGCAGTGACACTCAAGCCCACTAATAAACCTACACCAAGTGTTGGGATTCCAACAGCAACAGATGCAATAGTGCCACCTACAGCAATAGTGCCAGCAGTGCCTCCAGCAGCCACTCCTGCTCCCATCAATACTCCAGATGTGACACCACCACCAATCTTAGTTCTTTTCTTCTTCTTCCCAGAGTTTTCTGCCTTGACACCATACTTCTCTGCTGCTGATTCACAGCTATCACACGTAGATTGACAAGACTCGTTGCTTGCAGCTTGACTCTCATCATGTGACTTGGTGTTACCCATTGCGGCCTGTCTGCAGTTTGAGGGGTACAGCTGAATCAGGAAACACGATCAGGACTTGTAGTTTTTATGTGACGATTGCTCCCTTTCAGGCAGTATCTACATAAACTGTGTGGGTGTTTCTGTGGGGTGATGTTACATTATGGCTTCACAGGGTAGTCCAAGTAAACAACACAGGCGGGTGCTTCCCCCCAAGGAGTCCCTTGCAGTTTCCCTTCAAAGAGGTGGTTCTCCCTTGTGGTGAGGCTAGAATGACACATGAATATATATGTAGCTATATAATATTATATAAGTAAGTATGACAGATATGAGACTGTAACTTGTCTGGTGTAAAGGTTTATGATATTTACATGCACATAGCTACATACTACTTCCCTCCTTCCTTTGTGTGTGTGTGTGTGTGTGTGTGTGTGTGTGTGTGTGTGTGTGTGTGTGTGTGTGTGTGTGTGTGTGTGTGTGTGTGTGTGTGTGTGTGTGTGTGTGTGTGTGTGTGTGTGTGTGTGTGTGTGTGTGTGTGTGTGTGTGTGTGTGTGTGTGTGTGTGTGTGTGTGTGTGTGTGTGTGTGTGTGTGTGTGTGTGTGTGTGTGTGTGTGTGTGTGTGTGTGTGTGTGTGTGTGTGTGTGTGTGTGTGTGTGTGTGTGTGTGTGTGTGTGTGTGTGTGTGTGTGTGTGGTGTGACGTCATCGGTCAAAATGGCGACCGCGAGGAATCAAGTTGGAGGAGGCAGTATGTTTCACTAGACGTTTGCACCCAAATGACGCCAAGCCTGTGCCTGAAGGACAGAACAGTCCTGCAAACAGCAATGGACTCGGACTTCTGAGCTTCCGCAAAGGAAGAGGCAGGCAGCGCGAACCCGACGGAGGTGCGAACTTTGGCCATCATCCGGGAACCTAGGGAAGCAGAC
Organism: Aplysina aerophoba; assembly: GCA_949841015.1. Lineage (NCBI taxonomy): Eukaryota > Metazoa > Porifera > Demospongiae > Verongiida > Aplysinidae > Aplysina > Aplysina aerophoba. Next base: position 1,210,487 of record OX465033.1, read on the forward strand.
AGACGCGTACTCGGCGACATCTAGAACGGGAGACAACCACAACACACCGATCTGTAGGGGAACCTAAGGCCTGACTCGGAGCGGGCAGGACTCCGACAGGCGGATGAGGGACGAAATCTCCTCAACGGCTGACGAGCGGAGGAGGGAACAATCCCCAACGGCCTCCTGCTACTACATGGCAGCAGAAGTAGAGAACACAGCCAAGCATCGCTGCCATCCAGCTTGGTAAGATGGAACCGACTCAGCAGTCCCTGCCACAACAGCACAGAGGATTAGCTGGCGTCCACTCAAGAAGGAGCAGCATCACAAGACCAAGATACTCCTGGCTAGCCAAACAATGCATACACATCACTTTATTTTTCTATGCAGACACAGTTCATATACTTATGCATACACCCAACCACCATTACACACACACCCTTTTGCATACTCACCTATATGCATATATACACACCCATATGCATACACATCATTCTATATGCACACACATCCCATGACACTATCTTGACCTTTCCGTACCTACAGAGTCATTAACAGTTATAAGTTGTATGTCCTGCAGCATGTTGGCAATTACTGTTACTCAATGACTCCGTTTTCCTTATTTTTGTACCTTGGTCTTAATAAGGAGAATGTTTGCCCCGTGTGTGTGTATACTATATGGAGATCATCAGTATTCAGTTACGTAGCTACAAGACAAACTAGAAGACAGCAGCTAATACAGAATACTGCAAGTGAGCTTTCCATCCTCCATCCTTTATATACAGCAGGGCACCTAACGCTACAATAATGTGCAGGATGCTATATACAAAGGTAGTGAAATGTGTTCTCTGCATTACGTATGGTCATGTCGACTGAAAGGATAGATTTTAGTGATTGATTAATTGATAGTAGTTAAGTGTGTGACTGCTCCATGTATGTAACACTGACACACAGGCATTACCATTATCCATGCTGGGATCGATTATCTTCCCTATTACATAAATATGGCATTCCCCAGTTGCATAAACATGTGTACAGTATTTGTAGGGCTCTGTCAACAGGCAAGCCAAGCTGTCATTCCAAGAAGCTATCTATCACACACACACACATCCAACCCATGCCGAATTGGTGTACGAGTAGTGCTGAGTTAGTTGTCGTTTGTTGCCTTTGTACTTGTACACCAGGCTTGCAAACATTAAACGTCAAACACATGAACAGTACATTAACATTTCTTGTTATGACCTGCATGGTATATAGAATCACCATTGTCACACATTTTGGTTAGCAGTGTACCCACCTAACCGGTCCAGCTAGATAGTGCTAGCTGTCCATCGGCAGCCATGTGAAAGTCCTACACTATAACACTATAACAACTGAAGCTCACAACTATACACAAATTACTTGTCATATCAACTGGCTAGGACAAATTACATTTCTACACCACAGGACAAAGTTTTGTACATCAAGTACTATCAAAGTTTTGTACCATCAAGTATTAGATATCCTGATTCGTGCCGCTGTGCAACAGTGTGTATTAACATGTTTGATTCAGGAAGAACTTCTGCGTGGCTAGGTTCTTCACTGCATGATGACGGTCCTGGATTGGACCAAAATGTCAGGATCAAATGTGTTTCAAGACATTGGCTGGAGACAATGGAATTAGCCAACTATAGCTACAGTGATCCCCAATTGTGCTGTGTAGACAAAGGTGCTAGAGGTATGTTTCGTTGCATGTGGAGAACTATGTGGGTGATGGTTACATGTTATGGCTTCACAGGGCAGCCAAGTAAATGCTTCAGACCACACAGATTATATTATGACTATACAGGTATGTACGTATAGTATGTCAGGTGCAAGTATTGACCAAGTACATATACAATTCTACACAGGACAAAATAATTATGTATGTTCATACTATATACGTAGGTTAATTATTAGATATCCACGGTATTAATTGTCGAACAGTATGCATTACATGTTTGATTCATGATCATTGCATGCGATGGCTGCCAGTTGTTCTTGTGTGGTAGATAGTTACTTTGATTGTGGAGTACAGTGAATTGGTGTAAGGGTAGTGCTCAGAGTTAGTAGTCACTTGTTGCCTTTGCACTTGTACACCACAATGCATGCATTGAACGTTAAACTCATGAACAGTACAATAATAATACTTGTTATGACTGCAGTGTATAATCACTGTTGTAATTTAATTTATATATGCATCAGTTCGCTTGCACTTTGCCTTTGAGTTCTTCTATTTTGCACTTCATGCGATTCCTGCACCTTGAGGTAGTGGCATGAGATTCACTGCATGCCTCATTCAAGTGTCCGAGAGCATCGTGGATCAAAAGAACAGATCTGCCTTCACCATTCTTCATCCAGTAGGCAATGTCATTGACATGCGTTGAAATAGCCTCCAAATTGTTATGAACGTCTGACACGCCCTGCTTGAAGTCACGTGTAAGCCTCAATAGATCGTCAAATTCTTGTCGAATGCTTCGAAATGATGCCTCGCTTTTTGCATATTCACTGGCAATGCGGTGTGTTGTCACAGCTGCTGCAGCTCCTACAGTACCAGCGGCTACACCTAAGGCAAGAGCACCAAGCCCACCAGTAGACACGGTGAGTGCTGCTGTTGCTGCTACTGTTCCTACTCCCATAGCTATTGCAGATGCTGTACCACCGGCAATGCGAGCGGTTAACTTTTTGCCTCGAGCCTCATTTGCCTTACGCCCACAAATTTGTGCTGCTTCGTCACAGCTCTTAATCGCTGCATTGCAGGCATCCACAAACTCCAAGTAGCTGCTTTCAGCCTCTGCCAATGAGCGATTCAGTTGCTCACACAACTTATGCAGCAGATACAGATCGGGCGTGCGAGTCAGCATATTAAATAGCGAATAGTATCCTCTCCATAAGGCACCCCTGCATAGTGTACAAGAAATGATGCCATTTACAGCACTGTCAACTGCAATCCTTGTGCCCACTACTCTATACATGGCTGTGACACAAGTTTCAGTAAATGGACTACATGTTGGTCATGTGCTTACCTGTGGATATATATAGCAGGGCTACTTTGACAGCTGAAACAAATAGCTAGAATGCTGGCAGCTTATGAACTCACAGACTCTTACGTACAAATACGTTTGTGTTCTTTACAACCTTGTACCTTTTGTGTGATGCCATACTGATCGGTTGCTAAGCGGCCCTACTACATATAAACACATATCCTCTATTAAGTGCACACTTCCTTAGTGGTCTCCACAATGTTTGTTAGGTGCCCGCCTATTACAGGGGGTCACTCTTTAGTGTAGAAGCATAAAACACTAACTTGTAAGTCACAGCTCTATCCCAGGCAAGCTACAGGTGTTGCTGTGTGCTTGGAAACCCTATATATACTATTCAGAAGCTCTTTCAACCATTTTACGGGCACAACATGTACCTGTTGCCGTTGCCAACAGGTGATTACCTTATACATCAATTACCAAGCCATGTGGCCTGAAGTCACACCAGGAGCCATATATTGAAGTCACACCAAAAGTCATAGAAGTTCTTGTTAAAGTCTGGTGAAAATGCCTCCATTAAGATTCGAATTGCCCCACCAATAATGGTCTTGTCAACAAATAATATGATGTACTTAAGGCACAATGTAAGGGACAGGTGTTCAGAACAAACATTCACTTGCACAACAATTTCCCTTCCAATTGTCTGCTACGTCAAGTCAAGGATTGACGGATAGTCAAATAGGAACTAGTAACTGCTGAAGCTCATCACTGTTACCCGCAAAGGTTCTGAAAAAGATGTTTCCGCACACAGTACTAATCGGTTCTCACCTGCTGCTAACTGGACACTAACTTGTACGTCGCAGCTCTATCGCATGCTCTATTCAAGCTACGGGCGGCACTGTACGTTCAGAAACCCGCTACTATTCGGAAACCGCTACTATTCGGAAACCCATTCAACCTCAGACGCAACATGCAATAAGGTAAAATGGGGTAACTCCGTGTAAACTTACTTTGTCCATGAATTTCAGAAATAGCGACTGCGTGACCGCCCGTGTGGACTACGTTGAGAGTGACGACAGTGCAGTGCATGCCAAACATGCTGTTTCTTACTTTGGAGTAAGTTTTTGGTAGAATTAATAGTCTTAGTGTGTATAGATCTACATCTATGCTGACAGGAAAGTTTTTTTTGCACAAACATTTCGTACCCCCACAGGAAGTTGCTTCTCTAATGCAGCAAGGAAGAATCGCCGCTGATCAGCGCACTTGCATGGTATTCAGTATAGAGTAGTATAGTGCTTGCCTAAGTACATCTCGATCACAAGTGTACTGGCGAAGTTATAGCTGTCGGAACTGTGTCGGAAGTCATCTTTTACGCAGTTACCCCATTCACTGAGTTACCCCACGTGACCTTATACATAATTAAGCTAATGTACCTCAAAGTTCTCACTGAAGTAACCTAGGCAACTCTGACACTCACCAGAGACCTCCTGCCTGCTGCAAATCGACAGAGGAGCGCAATTCCTCTCTCGCAGCGGCCATGGAGTCGCTACCGCAATACCAGATAACGTTATCCACCTTGTCAAAAAACGCGAACGCCTTCTGAGCAACCACGACAAGGGCATCTAAGGCCGACTCCACTTGATAGATGTGCTTGATCTCTTCATTATGAATCTCTCCAGGAACGTTTAGTGTTTTTTCTATCGCCACTTCTAATCTGGCGCCGAATTCTTGCATATTGTCAATTAAATTGTTTCCTTGCTTAAAACACTTTGCAAGCTCGTCGATGGTCTTTCTGATCACTGCTAGTGGAAAAATTGGGCCTTCTGTCTCCATGGCAACTGCTTGATCATCAATCTTACTGCTCACTGCTGCTATGGAAGGAGGCCTTTCAATCGGTGCGTCGCGGTAAACTATGACATCACCCACTTCAATGGCCACCACTTGCATGTCTCTTAGCTCTAACTTGTGCGCATACAGTTGGCGAACTGCAGTCTCCATGTCATCCTCCAGGATGCAGAAGTGGAGGATGATGCTGCCACAATCCCACCCAGTGAACAAGGCAATATCCATCCCAATCCGATGCACAAGGAAGTCCTTGAATTCCAGAATGCGGTGCAACGAGAAGCTGTATGGATCTTCATCCACAGTGATCTTCATGTTGAAGCAACCAGGGGGGGCTCTGGGGGTGATGTTTTTCTCTCTGCACTGTGTCAGAAGTATTTTAGCTTTCTTTTGCAAGTTTTCTTCATATCTCTTCATTTGCGTCTGCAGGTCTTTCTTGCCAAGATACCGTACCACAAGCTGGGCAAACTCAATGTTGAGACAGTCCCAGTATTGGCTTATGGTGCTTATCAATTCATCAGCAGAACTAGGGATTGTGATTGGTACGCCCTTTGACTTCAACTTTTCTTCAAAAAGTGCCTTTAGTCCTTGGAGACGGCTGGCTGACAGGGAGTGTACTTTTCTGTTTACACCAGCAATTAGTATTGCAAAGTCATCTGCAAGTTCATCGATGATGGGAAATTGAACTTGGGTTTGGGAAAGAGGAGGAGCATTCACTTCCGGACCTATACAAGAGTGGAAATTAAATGCATTAATCAAGGCACTTCGAAAACCGTGGCTTTAACCCTGAGGATCTAGCTATAGCTATGTATACGACTTTGAAGTCAAGGGCAATGCTACGAATCCCAGCAAACAAGCCAACCTTCATGTGCATCACAAGAAATATGTTTCTTCTGTAAAGTCCTCATGCAATGTTCCTATACATATATGCTTGTTTCTATTTAAAGCAATACAAAACATGTCAGTTCCCCTTGGTGAGCAAGATAAGTTCATTGACTCGTCTATTTCACTGACTCCAGAGTACTCTACGTATGTATAAGAGCGAGGCGACGGGTGTCATGTACCAGGTACCATGTGCATGCTGCCCGGCCATCTACATATTTTGCTCATTACTGCTATGGAAGAGTGTGGTTCAATCGTTAACACTAAGCTCACAGTCATAGACCAAAGTCTAATAGTATAGAAACTGAAATTAAGGAGTTTACATTTGTAGCTAGACAGAATACACATGCAGCTCCAGTGTGATAAAGAATGGTGCCTCTCTTAATACAGCAGTCATAGCTATATTTGCTTTTCGTAGCCGGAGTAGGAGTTCGTGTCCGTTAATGGATTTTTTGGCCGATAATAGAGATATTCAAAAAGCGCGTTTTAAGCCCTCTCGCAATGGAAAGGCATATGTGGATTTTTATTGCTTTGCTATAATCTTAGTACTGTCCATACTACAAATCAGTGCTAAACCTGAGCTGATTTGTTCGCCGGACGAGAAGATTGAGTGTCCGATAATACATTGTGGCCGATAATAGACACCGTACTCTACATACATATGTAGCTACGTTTGGTGTTCCAAGGTAGCTAGCTCCCTAGTAGTCAGACGCGTATATATATATCTTAGGCTTGATTCCGCATATATTTAGGATATTGCAGGATCTCACCAAGAATCGCAGCCTGGAGTTGTGCGGTTGGGGTACTCGAGTTCTTTTGATTGTACCACATCGACCGATCAATTATCGGCCACCATTTTAGGCATTTCCGCGCAAATTTTTATAATAACTTGCGATGTTGAGGACCAGCTCTGTATTTTGAACTGCCAAACAGTGGTGTTGAACAGCAGAGATAATTCCTTTAGCCTTCTGAGTCTCCAGAACAGCAGGCACACATGAATGGTGCCACAGAAAGCATTCTGGTCAGTGTGTGGCCTCCCTAGAGGCGCAGATTACATCCTGTCCACAGTTCACACTGACACCAGTATGAATAGGCTTACCCAGAGAGAAAATCAACCCACCAGTGCTAGAGGCTAGAGACATCTTAAAAATAAGTTTCTGCTGCTCAAACTCGCGTGGAAATGCCTAAAATGGTGGCCGATAGTTGTTGATCAGTCGATGTGGTACTATCAAAGGAACTCTAGTATCTCAACCGCACAACTCCAGGCTGCGATTCTTGGTGAGTGCAATAAGGAATGGTGCCTATCTTAAATACAGCAGTCATGGCTATATTCGTTTCTCGTAGCCGAATAGAAGTCTGCGTCCGTTAATACATATTTTCAAAATGCTCGTTTTAAGCCCTCTCGCCAGGGAAGGAAGAAGTGGATTCTTCTAGTTCTGCTATAATCTGTCTTAGTATTGTCCGTACTGTACAAATTAGGGCTATATAAGCTTGGGCTGATTTGTTCGGCGGACGAGAAGATCGAGTGTCCGATAATACATTGTGGCCGATAATAGATGCGTACTGTAGCTAGCTAATCATATTAACGTCACTTCAGGCATAGATAGTAGAGAACAGGGATTGGCAACTCTCCTGTACTGTTGTATTATTTTATACTGTGTTTACTGGTTATGCATCCGGGTTAGAACTGACACCTTGTTAAGTGTTATAATATGATTTTTGGCGCGACCTTTGAAAGAGAGATTTGGAGAAGAAGGGACAGTTGTGGAAGAACAAACCACCATGAGAAGATCACAAAGCACTGCAAACCCACAAAAAGATAGCTCAAGGTCCCTTAAGGGCTATAGAGTGGATAGGTATTGAAAAAACAGACACATACACACATAAAGGCACTGCAAGGCTCAATTATTGATCATTTTACCTTGTAATAGGACTTTCTGTACCTCTACTGCCAATGACATTGCATGTATGCTCAAAGGGCTTAAAGAACAATACTGTGCAGTCCCTGTAGCATGCCTTTAGACCGGTTTTGAAGAGATTTCTCTTAATTCCGGGGTGCTGTCAGGCCTCATAGTGTACAACTGCTGATTATTAGAGTGGTGTAGTTCTGTACCTTTCCTGGTTGTGAGAGGGAATTTCAGATGATCTTTTTGACTTAGACCAATCCTATAGTGACTGGTGTATGCCTTCCAACTAATATTATGATTATGCTAAGTATCCTGAGCAAAGTACATAGGTAGACAAAATGACCAATTTTGCATTTCAATCCATTCATACAAAGCAACGAAATGTCAGACCAGCTCAGGAAAAGCCTAATCACACGATCCACATCGTAGTCTTTCGTTCTGAATACTCGTTTTCTGCGTCCCAAAGACTCTGAAAGCGTCCGTTAGCACGTTAGCATTGTCTTTAGCGTCTCGGCGGCGGCGGCGACGCCATTTTCGTTGCGGCAAGCAAAGGTCATCCAACCCGGATGTAGGTGTTAACAAGGTGTGAAATAAATCGGGAGTTGCCAATCCCTGTTCTCTACTATCTATGCTTCAGGCAAGCAAACCTTCTAATTTTTCGACTTCTCCCCGTAACCTTTTCGCCCAGTGTTCGTATCCGTTCTGCTCCAAAGCATCACAAAATGCGTCAAAGTGTCTGTTCTTCTTCGTGAGTAAGACGTCGATAAGTTCATCGACTCTTGAAGGGTTGTCTGCTCTGTCACGTATGCGGGAGTACTCCGCGTCTGTTAACACCGGACGAAGGACAGGCAAGATGTTTCCGACCAGTAGGCCAGCCCGTAGGCCTTGATGATGCTTCCTCAACGACCCTTTTTTCCTCGTGTCCATGTTTGTCTCTAGCCAGACCCTTTCCTCTATTGTGCAACACCACAACATGTGTTGCGCAATAGAGGACAGGGTCGTCCCCAGATGTAGTCTCGTACCCAGCCCCAACTTCCGCAAACATGGCTGATGCCAGGAAAGGTTGGGTCTGGGGACTATGTACATAATCCTTGGCAGTGATTGCGCAATATCACGTGATGGGCACATGCTTCCATATCGCGTTTATATGGCAGCCCAAGACTATCGCGATGCTCCTTCTGTGCACAGCCTCCTAGCGATACGGAGACAAGAAGACGCAATCTATCTTCCCTTCTGCGCGGTGGTAGCATAGTTGGAAGCTTCAGACGGTTTGGCCTGCATTGTGGCACCAGTTGACAGTGAGTACGCAAACTGCGTACGCTTGCCGACGGTGCTTTCAAGATCTGGACACTTTTTTTTTTTTTTTTTTTTTCAGGGGCATACTACAGCATTGAGCAGTTTATGCACAGTACAGCAAAAGGAAACATGCATAAGTTTACAGTATGGGTATATACCTAACAAATGGTTACAATAGTTCATGAAGCATGCATGTTCAGATCTCGCGGGGGACCCTGCCTTCTGCGCAGGCAAGGTCAATGGCGTCTCCAGATGACGGACTGTCCGGGCGGTGGCAGGCTGAACGTGAACCCCGCAGACACACCGGCTCAAAGCGGCCTGAAGCGCTAAGTCAATCCATTTCTAAACTGGAAGGATCATTTTCGAGCTCTGAGTACTATCCTTTGGCAGTTAGGACAATGACAATTTTTACCCAACCATTCGATTCGTATCCTAAGTCCCTAGCGATGACTCTCTGTATGCGCAATGGCTCGACCGTTAGCTTGACCCAAAGGAAGCTCCATCTCCGTCGTTCGCACCCAACGCACGCGCATGTGACCAACATGTGCTTTGCTCATTATTATTCACGTATCTGCAATCTGATTGGAGGCCGCGGATCGCCAGCCTCCGCCAAGAAAACTGCACATAGTCCCCAGACCCACCTTCCGTGCCTTATAAAATGGCGGCCGGAAGTGGGCTGGGGACGAGACTAGGCACGCGAGGCTAGTTCGTCTCGTGATCACACCTATCGTGCGTTGATATCACGAATAAATGGCCGTCGGATGGATCGGGTGAGGCCTATTTCAATGTAGCTGAGAGTCACCGTCAGCTGCAGACCTCTCCAACGCAGTTGGATAAAGCAAAATTTCATACTCGCGGATGACAACATATACCTCCTCATTCTACTCTACCCTACTCTAGATGGAAGGGTGCCGGCATCGATCCATTCATGTTAGGGACCAATAGCTCCAAGCATTTAATGAGCTGGATGCGTGCTTTTAATATCTAGCTAGTGGCGACAAACAACAGACTACGAAAGTTGATGTCACCCTCGCGGAACCATAAATTTATATAGTGGTACTGTAGCTAGCTAGTTCAGGCATATATTAGGTTCCATGCAGCTCTCTGTTCTGTTGTCTCTCTTCCTGGGCATTCAGTAGAGTACTGGAGGGAGGTGCTCATGAGATGGTATTGTGCTGGTGTATGGAGCATATTTTGGGGGAGGCACAGTCTGGAGCTGAGCCTGTATTATATTGCATAATTATGGGTTGGATGGAACACTAGAGTGGTTTGGCCAATCTTGCATTGACAATGGCCAAGCCCCACACTCACAGAGCAGGAGGCAACTGAAGGGCCCATTTGCAGTGGGAGCTGCAGCACCAGCCTCATGCATCTCCACCTGCATGGCCCCTCAGTGCAGAAGGGCTTAACTTGCTAGCTACATATGCGCGCATGCACGCACGCACACAGTAGTCTTGAAATGAATAAGTGAGACAATCAGGCGTGATGCATGTGTTTACTGCACACATACCGTATGTTCCAAGTATATATGAGAGGATCTTACCTCAGATAAGACGGGTTGTACTCGGATTGGGCTTTCTTCTGAATAACTGTGCTTGCATGTGTTTGTGTGCATGTGAGTATGTATGTGTACCTATGGGTACAGGCCTGTTTTCCAATTTAGGGAGCTGGGCTGTCTTCCTTCTGATGTCAGTGAGAGACACAGTGCTGCCATGAGTGGAAGAGGTTGGGTAGAAGACAAGAAACAAGGAGAAGGCCTAGGAGGAGGGCACAGAGAGGAAGTGAGTATGTGACGTGACTGGCTTGGAAGCTAGCTAGATCTTATTGTCCTGTTGGTGTCTGACTGTGACATACACCATAAGTGAATTTTGTCAGATTTTGTTTGCCTTCCATCCATGCAGCAGGCTGACCAGTTGCTGAAGAAGGGCTCAACACACAAGAGGAAGAGGAGAGAGGGCAAGAGACACGGCGGCCCCTCTGGTGAAGGGCTAGCAGGCCAGACATCACATGACACCACACGTGATATTTCACAGCACTGCACACTGAAAACATGATACATAATGGAGCCCTTCAGCATAGTCCCAATTGGGTGTGTGCACTGTACTAAGTGATCCTGTAAATCGGTGCCTGCTGTCTTGCATTGCATTGATCTAGTCTTTGAGCAAGACTAGCATGCACACATGTGCAGTGTACCAGAATGCTTTTCATGGACTGGTAACACCACCTACGCACTCCACAGCAAGTGGTTCGAGTTGGGGCGGCATTTCTAACTCGAAATACTTGTATGGACTGGTAACACCACCTACACGTTCGTACACCTCTATATATAATCTGCTTGCTGTCTCCACACTGAAGGCCTTTCTCCATTCCTTCTGTACTGTACATGTTATGTTCCACTGACTAGTCTAGTGCGCATCTGGAGTGAACCTGAACTTAATTTGTGGGTGCATTATGCATGTGATTACGTATGTGAAGGGTTTCATTTATGTACGTATGTAGGCCTATGCATTTCCATTGTACTGTGTACTTGTATGTACATATGTACATAGCTCACATCCTTTGCTGTGCAAAAGGATGTACCTCACACCCACAGCACAGGTTTGAGGCCGAGGACCTTAGGGAACAATCTGTATAGTACATACGTATAGTACATACGTACCTTCTCAGAGCCATTTGACATGGTAGCAAATGAGTCTTCTTGTATATGTGTATATAACTCCTTGCAGTGGGTTTCCATGTATTTTGTATATATGTATGCATTTAGGCAGCTGTAGTTTTTTCTGTGATATATATGTACACACATACAAACCATTGCTATATATGTGTTGCTATGAACCTTGATCAGAATCATGCTATGTATATATAAACCATGGGTGATGATTCACAGTGATGTGATTGTGGATGCTTATGGTCTTTGTGGGTCTGGAAACCCATTGCCATTAATTGGCAGAGAAGAGGCATGACGAGAGAGGAAGGGTAACACAGAGATCGGAGTCAGAGTGAGTGAGGTGTGACTGGTTTGTTCATGTATATGAACGTATATACATTTGTGCGCAGCTACAGCCGTCTCTTCTGACTAAAGATCGTCGTAAAGTTCATGTGTACAATCAAAAGGTACACAAAAGATTGCATCAATTGCCAGTGTTAATTAATCAATGCCTGCCTGTGAAGTACAGCAAAGAGAACTAGTAAAAAGGCTTAAGTTTAATTAGCATACACTCAAAGTCTCAAACACTTAAAAAGTTGGCTTTCAGTTCCAGCTACATTGACAGCAAACAAAATACAACAAAGCTCACACAATCAAGCACTAGCAATTAAAGTGATGACTACACATGTATCAAAACAAGCTAGTGTTTAAGTGCAGTAGAGACTCGCTAATGTAACACAGTTAGATTTCAGCTGTGAGGTCTCTAGTCTTGCTTCTCACATCTTCTTTGCTCCTTGCGATCTTGTCATACGAGGCTGCGCACACCATTTTTAGGTGATTTAGAGAGTCTATCATTAGCTTAACACTTCTCTTGTCAACACTGGAGATGTTGCTGACTTGTGTTGCAGTTTCCTTCACTGTGCCATGAACGTGAGTCACTCCCCCTCTAAAATCAGAGGCTACAGTCTTGAGGGCGGCAAAATTCCCACTAATCCTTCTGAATGCAGTCTCAGTGGGTTGTAACGCTGCATACGTCGCACTTGCACCAAATGCTGCAAATAAACTTCCCATCACCAGGGCACCGATTCCACCCGTGAAGACTCCTGCAACAGCAGCTGCCGTGCCAATGGTGGCATAAGTCACACCCAATGTACCAACTGCGCCCCTGCGTAGCAACTCCCATAATCGGGACATCTGTGCATGTAACTCTTTGTCACTGCAGGTATGAATAGCTGCATTGCAAGCAACCTCTACCTCAGAATAATTGGTAACTGCCTGTGCCAATGATTTCCCCAAGAGACCCATCAAAATACGCAGAGGCATAAGATCAGGAACTGAGCGACTCAACCCTTTTATTGCAGCTGCGATTCCATCACTCTGGCAGTAGTAAAATATGTCAACCACCTTGTCCAGAAAGCAAGAAGCAATCTTCACACCTGATTTCACTTCATGCAGAGCAGTCTTCACTTGAGGGATGTCCTTTACTTCTTCTTTTGCCGCTCTGAGAAAGCCCTGTGCATTTTCTACTACAGCACTCACTGCTGATCCAAATTCTGGAGCCTTGGAAACAATTGGTCCTCCAGTATCCATGGCAACTGCTAGATCATCAATCCTACTGCTCACTGCTGCTATGGAAGGAGGCCTTCCAATCGGTGCATTGCGGTAAACTATGACATCACCCACTTCAATGGCCACCACTTGCATGGCTCTTAGCTCCAACTTGTGCGCATACAGTTGGCGAACTGCAGTCTCCATGTCATACTCCAGGATGCAGAAGTGGAGGATGATGCTGCCACGATCCCACCCAGTGAACAAGGCAATATTCATCCCAATCCGATGCACAAGGAAGTCTTTGAATTCCAGAATGCGGTGCAACGAGAAACTGTATGGATCTTCATCCACAGTGATCTTCATGCTGAAGCAACCAGGGGGGGCTCTGGGGGTGATGTTTTTCTCTCTGCACCGTGTCAGAAGTGTTTTAGTTTCCTTTTGCAATTTTTCTTCATATCTCTTCATTTGCGTCTGCAGGTCTTTCTTGCCAAGGTGTCGTACCACAAGCTGGGCAAGCTCAAAGCTGAGGCAGTTCCAGTATTTGCTTATGGTGCTTATCAATTTAGCAGCAGAACTAGGGATTGTGATTGATTTGCCCTTTGATTTCAACTTTTCCTCAACAAGTTCCTTTACGTCTTGGAGACGGCTGTCTGACAGGGAGCGCAGTTTTCTTTTTACATTAACAATTAGTAATGCAAAGTCATCTGCAAGGTCATCAATGATGGGAAATTGAACTTGGGTTTGGGAAAGAGGAGGATCATTCTCTTCAGGACCTATGTATACAAGAGGGGCAAATGTATTATGTATTAATGTATTAATCAGAACACTCCTAAAACCATAGCTTACTCTAACGAACTAGCTATAGCTAGACGATTACAGGAGGGTGATGCTATGAAACTCAACAGGTAACTTTAATTTTCATGTGCAACACAAGTAATTACTTTGCATCCAGATGGTGCAAAGACTAAGAGCATAGACACGAAGAGTAACTTCATGGGTCCATATCCACGGTCATGCTCATGGTTTTAAACCCAGGGCGGGGGTGGGGTATGGAGGCCATACACTCTGTTTTGCAATGCTTAAGGCTTTTCCTTTTGTACATTTTTCTTGTATATTTCTGGAATTAAAATTAGCAGTTCCCAAATAAGAATGTAGCTCGTTTTGTAGAACTGCGCATGCTGACTTCAGGAGTGCTATTGGATTTAACACACAACCTTTAGTTTACGAGATATATCCAGACTTTTTAACTGGTGAAGCAGTGCAAAGCACTACCTCTGACCTTTCACTATTGATGTTGCTCCATTACATTATTATAACACTAGCAGTGGCAGCCCGCCTTCGGCGAGCTTCCACTGCTATGGCGCACCATTAACGACCGTTCCCACGAGTTGTGTAGGTGTTGTATTTAATTGTTGCGGTTTGTTGAAAACGGAACTCCGTATACTTTCTCCGTAAAACCAAAATGGCGGATGGTCGTTTTCTGTTTTTTCGTTGCGCACTCCTCGGCTGTAGCGTATTTGCGCACGTTGCCCTCTACGGTAGGGGTTCCAAAGCGCTGTGAAGGTTTTGTTGCAATTTGGCTGCGCGCACGTGAGGATATCGCGCACAACCATTTTAAACTCCTCTTTATTAATATTGTGACGTCATTGTAATTAACTGTTATGAAAACATTTCTGTTTATATAAAAAAAGCAATCTAAGGACAAAAATGATATATGCGGTTAAATTTGGTAACACACTGCAATCTGCCATGTTGAAATGGTACGTTGTGATGTCATAGAGTGAAGGACAAGAGAGAAGTAAAGACATTTGCAACCGATTTGAGGATGATGGTGACTAGGGATTCTCAGTCTTGGCGATTCTCAGTCTTGGCGATTCTCAGTCTTGGCGATTCTCAGTCTTGGCGATTCTCAGTCTTGGCGGTTCTCAGTCTTGGCGATTCAGTTCTTGCGCCCGCAGAGCTGCTCAGCAAGACCTGTCACAAAACTCTTGGGCAAAAAATGATCTGAACATACAAAGAAGTACACAGATTAGCACATAGAACCTGCACAAGCCAGGCAGCTTTTCAGCGCATGTCTTCTGGAAATCAATGGTAAGAAACTCAAGTTGTCTCCTTTGAATAATTTATAGTGCAGCATTTCAACAGCTATGCACTACAATTCTGCAGCTGGGCGCAAATGGTTCTTCGTAACGCGAGAACCAGATCCCCCTTTCGAAGCAAGATAAGTTAATCAACTCTTGAAATGTTGTCTTCTCCTACTTACATGGAGTAACTCTATGTCTGCTGAGAGTGAGGTGATGGGTGTCGTATCCTAGGCACCACTGCAAGCTGCCATGCCATCAATGTGGAACAGACATGTTGACCAACAGCTACGAGAACACTGACATGCAGTGGAGTTAGATGATAATGCCAACTCAGAACTGGCAGAGCATGCCTGGGGCTGCTACCACCTATTGATTGGGACAATCCTGGGTACTGGACTACCACCACATCCTCCAGCAGATATTAAACTAGAGTCAACATTTAGTCCTAATCTTATTCACTGAACAGAGACAATTGCTCAATGCTTCAGGCATACAATTGAAACGTGTAGCCCCATTTATGTATTTCCACGCATGTCTTTGCTGTTACTTTTGTGTTACTTTGGCACACTTTACTTACTGTATGCTATTAGCGTATTGAAGCAACTCCTGTGTAATTGCCATTGCCATGTGATCTGTATAGCTACTGAAACATTTTTAATTGGTTTCCCTTAACCCTTTACGTACGAATGACGTGATATCTCGTCAAAAAACGCAATGCGCTTAACTACGAATGACGAGATATCTCGTCATAGCAGAAAGCTTGCATTAACAGACCCTTCGATGGCTACGAGAGAGTAATGTCTCTGTGCTTTTCTTTGTAGTCCTTTGTCTATATTTCGGCTGCATAACCGTCTCTCCTGGCCACTCTCCCGGCGAGAAATCAAGCGCCAAATCTTGCGAAGGCTGCGGACGTCTTGAACCGCCAACAGATGCTTGTAGAAGAGACGGCAAGTTGGCTAGATGCCAGTTGTGGAGCTGTAACATCTTCTACGATTGTTTTACATCACTACTAACACGTATCAAAGTGTACTTTGTGGTATATACCAGCTCGCTGCATGCGGCTACGTACGTACCAATCTTTCTTTCTTCTTCGTCGAAGAGCAAATTTGAAACGGCTCCACTCGCTTCAAAACATCCTAACCTTCTCCTTTGCCACAGCGCAAATCACTTCGACGGTCATCATCGCCATTCCAACACGAAGAAAGCGTAGCGAGTTGCTGCTGCTTGTTCGGACGATTCGGCTACGCCGCCATTTTGAATTTAGTTAGGAACTGAATACTACCGCGCGAAATTTAAGTTCGGGCATAATGGGTTAATTAAGCCAGTTTTGGCAAATTCAATCGTAGTCAAAATAGGGTTCAAAATTTTGACCTCACAATGCAGGTACAACACATAGCAAACACAAACAATATTACTTACACATGCATGCACACAGACACGAACACATGCATACAATTAACACACACAGAAATATCAGACATGCACTGACGAACACTCTGACATGCACTCGTTATGCAACCACAAATCCAACCAACCTCCAGGTGATAGTGCATCCATAATTTTTCTCCCGAGCTCCTGCATTTTTGGAAAGCCACTTGCTGCAATGGCGACATCACAATATACCCTCAGTGTGTCCACAGTGGCATGCCTTTGTAAGTGTTCAAACAAGATAAATTTGGCGTCCTCATCATTTGCAGTTTCAATGGCTGTTTTAACATCTGCTGGAATCACTCCCTTATGTTTTAGCTTCAACAGACCCTGTTTGGGGTCAACAACTTCAAGAAACTCGTCCTCATATGTCTCAAGGAATTGCAAGGCTGAAAATGGTGAAGCTGCACGCAATGCAAATGTCAAGGTGAATGTACTACATGACACACACAGTAAGTAATAGCTACTCCACATGCAGCAGGACTTAATAAGTTGTATAATGCTAGCCTATGACGGTCGATGTGTTTCTGCTCAATCAGGTCATGCCTTGATGTCATGCATACATGACCATGTATACACATGTACAATCATGTACAAGGTCTGCAAGCCGAAATGACAGAGCTGGAGCATGGTACACGCTCTTGTGCGCAGCAGCACCCCTCAGGAGGCAGACGAAAAGACCAGTTCTTCCAACACGCGATCAAAGATGCTCAGAACAACAGTGGTGATCATGGCATTGACTAGTCTTGTACCTGACCCGGACAGGGTCGGATACACGATGATTCAGCACAAGAACATTTTATACCTAACTGGAAAGGTGTTGGGCAACCCTTTGTAGTTTAAGCTATATACGTATTTATATCTTCTCACTAACTCACCCATAGCCAAAGTAGCTATGCATTGTAGCTAGCTACACTCCAGGTAAGCTTACTTTATATCAGTTTCCTTCCACAGCCTTTTAGCCCAAAGTCAACCCCTCGGAATGTACGGAGAGTATACCTGTATGGCTAGACACACAGCGAACGAGCTACATAGCTACCTCAGAAGATCAGTTATGTAGGTAACTGATTTCATTTCAGATTCACAAACCTTCGATTTCATCAATTTGTTTCTGCAACTTCCCCACCCAGTGTTCGTATTTTTTCTGCTCCAAAGTATCACAAAGCGCGTCAAAGTGTCCGTTCTCCTTTGTAAGTAAGACGTTGATATGTTCATCGACTCTAGAAGTTGTCTTCTCTTTCTCTTACGCAGATGTACCCTGCGTCTGTTAACATGGAACAAATTAAGGGCAGGTATGCCAACCTGTATGCCAGCCCGAAGGCCTTGATGGTTCCTCCACAACTCCCCTTTTTTGCTTTCGTCCATGTTGCAGTATCTCGTGAACCCCGCCCTATTGTCTGGCAGTCTGGCTACACGAGACTATTGGATGCCTGTAGCTTTGTCAATTCAGCATATTGGCTTTAGTACCCGGCCCATCATGACATTACTGTCTTACTCTGAAGCCTGTTTCCTGCACGTCAAAGCAATGGGATCTATTTCAGCCGATTGGGCCTTCACTCTCCATGCTAACTATACAAGATTGTCACCATTTTGTCTATTACTGCTAGGGAAGAGTGTGGTTCAATCGTTAACACTAAGCTCACAGTCATAGCGCAAATCCTAATAGTAAAGAAACTGAAATCAAGTGTTTTTTTTACCTTTGTAGCTAGTATTCAACAGAATCTCCACTGTTTGCTGTTCATTGAATGCATGGACCCTATCATTTACTCACATTTCAGTGCATGCTGTACAATCGTTTCAATCCTTTAAAGAATTCAACAGAATACACATGCAACCCGAGCTCCTACAATATCTTAAATATCTGCTGAATCAAGGCTGAAGCATATACATATATACACGCCTGACTACTAGGGAGCTAGCTACCTTGGAACACCAAAGGTACGCACGTAGCTACGTATGTAGCTAGCTAATCATATTGACGTCACTTCAGGTAAGCTAACCTTCTAATTTTTCGACTTCTTTTTGTAACGTCTTCGCCCACTGTTCGTATCCGTTCTTCTCCAAAGCCACGCAAAACGTATCAAAGTGGCTGTCCTTCTTCGTGAGCAAAATCTCGATAAGTTCATCGACTCTTGAAACGTTGTCTTCTCTGTATCGTATGCGGGAGTACTCTGAGTCTGTTAACACTGGACGAAGGACAGGCAAGATGTTTCCGACCAGTAGGCCAGTCCGTAAGCCTTGATGATGCTTCCTCAACGCCCCTTTTTTGCTCTCGTCCATGTTCGTCTCGTGACCACACTACCTCACGTGACGTCACGACTAAATGACCGGGCGGTGAGAGGCCTTGGTATTTCATTTCACCGTAGTACTATACGAGCAGCCTGTGAGACACCAGCAGCAGGCCTCTCGAACGCAGTTGAAGAAAGGAAAATCTCCCCCTCGCGCACTTCAACCCTACCCTGGGAGATGGAAGGGTGCACATGCAACCGAGATCCTACAATATCTTGAATATATGCTGAATCGATCCTAAAGACGCACATTGCTGTAATCATGCATCCTGGAAATACTGGCAAAATGTAATCTAGGCGTGTGCAATGTGCTTATTTGAACGTGTCCAATTGGCATGTATTTATCCATGCATAATCATTGTGTGTCTATATTACTTCCAAATACACCAAGAAATACCTTACTCATTTAGCCATCTTTCTGTCCTTGAGAACTATTACCCACTCTATTTAGTTTTCTGGGCTGTTCAAGTGTGTTATAAGTATACTACACATTGACGCAATGTAATGTATAGAGCTATATATATGTTTGAGTATAATATATGTATAAATGGACTCATGCATTCATATTGAACACACTTAAGTAGTTGTTGAGCAGGTATATGTAGCAAACAAACAGGGCATATTTTAATAGTGAGACTATGGACTACAGAATTCCACCATTAACAGTGTAACATAGTTATGTATGGCTGTGATCATGTGGCATGCTAAAATAGTATTGCAACCCTATACTTATACATATATAGACAGAACTCCAATATGCATGCTGTATGCCCCACCCTTTGTGTGGGTGTTATTATTTACTCGTGGAATGCTTCCAACACATGAAACCAGCACTCAGGTACATCCCCTACAGAAATCTCTTGTATAGTTAGCTGTACAGTTTCAGTCATGTGCCTCTCCCTGTTGCGGTAAAAGTGAATGAGCATGATGTGTGGAATGCATGTTCTAATGTGTGTATTGAAATTGATGGCACAGAAAAACGCTATGAGTACCAATATCTCAGGGTTCTTTTGCGGAAATCACCAACCAGAGATTTTCTTTGAAATACCAAACGTTTCGGCAGCTTGCTGCTGCCTTCATCAGTAGTAGTGGCTTACAGAGTGTGCATGTGTTAAATGTGTGAGGGTGACAGCTGATGATGTGAGGTGAAGATAAAAAAGAATTAAAGTTAAAAATGAATTTAAATGAATTTAAAAATGAATTTAAATGAATATTACATGGATGTTTGTTAATTAACAGTCTGTGGGTGAGGAACTATGGGTGCTTAATGAGGGTCTTATAGATGTGGGGCAGTGTACCTAGTTCTCTGTTCAGGTGGTTGGTCTCCTTATGGATCATCCAGGACTCAAGGAGGCATCGTCTGGAGGTGTAGGAACAGGTGTCAATCACACGAGCCTCAGTCCAGTTAACAGGATGACCGGTGGAGTGGGCACCTCACATCATCAGCTGTCACCCTCACACATTTAACACATGCACACTCTGTAAGCCACTACCACTGATGAAGGCAGCAGCAAGCTGCCGAAACGTTTGGTATTTCAAAGAAAATCTTTGGTTGGTGATTTCCGCAAAAGAACCCTGAGTGATGCAACCCAGCCGGACAAGCTTCTTCAACAAGTACCAATATCTTGTAATACTTTAACTTTGAATGCAAAAAGTGTTACATCACACAGGATTAATTGACATAATTATGATGGTCTGCTTCTGACTGTGAAATACCTATATGCGCCTTGTCTGTGTCACTGTTTGCTCCTGTTTTGCCCCTCAAGAACCATCGAGGCCCCCTGTGGACACATGGGCGAGGGGAATGGTCCCTCTGGTGCAAGTGGAGGGGGTGGGGTCACAGGGGAGATCAGAGAGTAGGGTTACCAGCAGACACAGCAAGTAAGTGGTGTGGCAAGATGATGTTAGCGCCGCTGCTCAAACCATACCACACCACCTCACTTCAATGTCATAGCTAACTTCCTCGCTCAGTGTGGTAGTGAACCACGGACCACCACAATCACAGCAGGTGCTCCCACTTACACACCCCTGTGAGTCCCACAGAGGGTCATCGATGTTCCATGCACTGGTATTCCAATAGTCCACAAGTGGTGTGACAAGACGGTGTGTGTGAACCTGACCTTAATTTGAGGGTGCATTATGCATGTGATTACGCATACGTATGTGAAGGTTTCATTTATGTACGTATGTAGGCCTATGCATTTCCATTGTACTGTGTACTTGTATGTACATATGTACATAGTTCACATCCCTTGCTGTGCAAAAGGATGTACCTCACACCCACAGCACAGGTTTGAGGCGGAGGACCTTAGGGAACAATCTGTATAGTACATACGTATATATGTATCTATTTATCTGTACATATCTCGTACCTTCTCAGCCATTTGACAGGGTAGCAAATGAGTCTGCCTGTACTTCACACCCACAGCACAGGTTTGATGCGGAGGACCTTAGGGGAACAATCTGAATAATATAATATCAATGTACTTTCTTAGAGCATCTGACAGGGTAGAAAATGAGTCTTCCCGTAACTCCTTGCAGTGGGTTTCCATGTATTTTGTATAATATATGTATGTATTTAGGCAGCTGCAGTTTCTTCTGTGATATATATGTACACACATACAAACCAAGGGTGTTGCTGTGAGCCTCGATCAGAATCATGCTATGTATATAAAACCGTGGGTGATGATTCACAGTGATGTGATTGTGGATGCTTACGGTCTTTGTGGGTCTGGAAACCCATTGCCATTAATTGGCGGAGAAGAGCCATGACGAGAGAGGAAGGAGAACACAGAGATCGGAGTCAGAGTGAGTGAGGCGTGACTGGTTTGTTCATATATATGAACGTATATACATTTGTGTGCAGCTACAGCCGTCTCTTCTGACTAAAGATCATCGTAAAGGTCATGTGTACAATCAAAAGGGACACGAGAGATTGCAGCAATTGCCAGTGCTAATTCATCAATGCCTGCCTGTGAAGTACAGCAATGAAAACTAGTAAAAAGTTTAATTAGCATATACTCAAACACTTGAAAAGTTGGCTTTCAGTTCTAGCTACATTGACAGCAAAACAAAATACAACAAAGCTCACACAATCATGCACTAGGAATTTAAGTGATGACTACACATGTATACCATAACCAGCTAGTGTTCCTCTCATGCATGTGTTAATGCATGATTGAAGTGTAGTACAGGATAGCTAGTACACATCATTGAATGCAGCACGGAGTTCTTCTGTCTGTTTTCTCACACAGTCCCTGCTCTTTGAAGTATGACTATAGGAGGCTTTGCACACCGTGTTCAGACGTGTCACGGAGTCTCTGATCAGAGACATATTTCTCCGGTTGACAGAGTAGAGGATGCTGTCGACTTGTGCTGCAACATTATCCCGAACGGTGTGAATTTGAGCCACTCTTCTTTCAGACCGAATGCAAAGCTTAAGAGAGTGTCAAAGTTGCCACGAATCCTCTTGAATTCAGCCTCACTCTTGGCGTACTTACTGGCAATGTAGTGTGTTGCCACGGCTGTCGTTATACCAGCGGCTGCGCCAGCCACTCCAACAGTTGCAGCGGCAGCGGCAGTGATGCCCAAACCCACAATGGCACCAATCCCGAATGTGAAGACTCCTGCAATAGCCGATGCAGCGACGCCCGTGGCCACTACACTGCCAGCTGCAGCCGCTGTTCCCCCAGCCGCTGCTGCACCTGCAGCTGTTCCTCCAACACCCCTTGCTGCCACCTTCTTTTTCAGGACTCTTCTTCCATGTGTGCGCATAAGATTTCTGCTTCACTACAGCTGCGAAAAGCTGCATTGCAAGCACCCACAAGTTCAGAATACTTGGTTTCTGCTGTTGCCAATAATTTTCCCAAGTGACCCATCAAATCGTGTAAAGACTGTAGATTTGGACATGGACGGTTCAACTTTTGTATGACGCTTGACATTGAGTTGCTCCGGCAGTAGTAAAATACATCATCTACCTTGTACAAGAAAGCGTATGCAGCCTCAACAACCAATTTGAGGTAGTGCAGGGCAGCTCTCACTTTGTATTGATGCTTGATTTATTTATTGTAATCACTTGAAGAACTACCACCACCTGTTGTTTCACCTGTACCATCACTGTAGCGAATTCCTGCAATTTGGAAACGACTGGACTTCCAACTTCAACTGTATTTGCAAGAACATTGATTGCCTGGGCACACTGAGCCATTGGTAATATATATACTCTGCAAGTGCCGAGCAGCAGCGATCGGTTAGTATTCTGCAGAGTTGGATGCTTAGCTGCCTATTACATACCGCCCGTGTCAGACAAGCAGGCTATACTTGTGATTATACAATTGTTAATACTCCTGACCATGAATGCACTCAGGAGACAATGTGATGAGTGAATTTGCTGGGCTCAATAGATTTCACTTGCCACAACCACTTAGATACTGTTGCCTTACCCAGAGAGGGATGGGTGACACTGCTCTTACACCTGTTAACCAGCTCAACGGTGGACCTGGGGCACTGGTACAGATCAAGTGATAAGGGGGGCAATGAACTCAGCAGTCCCTTGAACCATGACTACACATACTGAATACTAATCATACACATCATGCTACACCACACTATACCACACACACACACACACACACACACACACACACACACACACACACACACACACACACACACACACACGCACACACACACACACACACATACACACACACACACACACACACACACACACACACACACACACACACACACACACACTATTGTATGTAGTACACAATGGTGCAAACAATGGTGGCGTCTGTACGTGGGCTGAGGTGTGTATACAATGGTGCAAACAATGGTGGCCTCTGTACGTGGGCTGAGGTGTGTATATATGCATTATATTATAATTGATATATATAATATGTAGTGCACGTAGTGATATTGCTGAGCCAGCATATGTGTGAGTGTGTACGTGTGTGTATGTAGCTGTGAAAGGAGTCTTACCTTGTTTGTGACCATTAAGTCTTAATTAGTCCAACTTTGTTATAGCCAGAGACACAGGCTGCTCTGAACAGAGGCAGCTACAGGCCAGGGATGAAGGGATCAACGTGAAGGAGAAAAGAATACACACAAAATTTGGGAGTGTGTGAACAACTTAGTTTGTGATGTGCTACCTATAGGAGGGTGGTTTATCTTGCACCCCATCACTGCACACAGTGGCCTTGATTGCGTTGAACAAGTATATTGTTGTATTTAGCTGCTATATGCTTATGAGAAAGTAAACAAAGAATCTGAAGTCGACAAAACTGTTTATACACATCTGGAAAATGATTGGTCAAATCCGTATTGTTATTGGTTCATTTCATGTTTGTTATGTCTACAGGGGGGCTCTTAGATATTGCACACTTCTCGCCTTTGAAGTACGGCTTCATCATGCAACAAATAGCAAATAAAGTGATGACTGCAGTACATAGTTATGTATCATAACAAACTAGTGCTGAAGCACAGTATACATTGGCTAAATTACACATCGTTAAATTTTTGCTGCGAGGTCATCTTTCTTGCTACTCACATCTTGTATACTCCTTTCGGTTTCGCAATAAGAGGCTTGACACACCTGCATCAGGTTATCCAGAGAGATTTTCACTCGATTAGCACTTCCCTTGTCAACACCAGAGATGCTGCTGACTTGTGTTGCAACGTTCTTCACTGTGGCATAAACGTCAGCCACTCCCTCTTTTAAAAAATTATGTGCAAATGTCATAAGGGTGTTAATGTCCCAAGTCTTTACCTGATGTGGAGTCTCTCTTTGGGATGCAATGAATCCCATGAGAGCAAATCCAAACGAAAGGGCTCTTCCAAGTATACTCCAGCCTGTCATCTCATTTCTTCGGAACTCTTCTTCCATTCGTGCCCTTAACTCTTCTGTTGCCTCACTACAGCTCAGAATAGCTGCTTTACAAGCACCAATTAATTGAGAATACTCAAGTTCTGCCTGTCCCAATGAAGTCTCCAAATGACCCATCAAATTACGTAGAGGCTTAAGATCAGGAGATGAGCTACTCAAGCCTTGTATTGCACCTGCCATTGCATCGCCCTGGCAGAAGTAAAATACATCAAATACCTTCCCCAGAAAGCAAGAAACAATCTCAACAACCAATTTCATTTCATGTCTTCACTTTATGGCTGCTCATGCTTTCCTCATTCATTTCTCTGAGAAAGTTCAGTGCCTGTACTACTACATCAACCACTGATGATCCAAATTGTGTAAACACAGAAAAAATTGGGCCCCTAATCTTCACTGCTAGAGTATCAATCTCACTGCTCACTGCTGCTATGGAAGAATACCTTTCATTCAATGTGGCTTGGTAAACTATGACATCGCCCACTTCAATGGCCTCCACGTGCATCTTTCTTAACTCTAACTCGTGCTCCTTCAGTTGATGAACTGCAGTCTTCATGTCATCTTCCAGAATGTGAAAGTGGAGGATGATGCAACCCGGGCGAAACCCAGCGAACCAGGCAACCTTCATTTTCAAGTATGTTACGAGAAAACTTTTTGCTTCCAAAATATGGTGCAAGGAGTAACTGTATGGGTCCACATCCACGATCATGCACATGGTTTTGCACCCAGGGGGCACTATGGGGGTGATGCGCTCTTTCTTGCAGTGCTTCAGGAGTTTACGTGTTTCCTCTAGTACATTATTCTTATACTTCTCGAATTGAATTTTCAGTTCCTTAATATGAAGATAATCCACCACCAACTCGACAATCTCAAAGTTAAGGTAACCCCAGTACTTTCTTATAGTGCTTAGCAAATCTTCGGCAGAACTAGGGATTGTGATTGCTGCATGTAGTGTACTCCTTGGCTTTAGCTTTTCTTCAACACACATGTAAAATGCTCAAGTGATCATAACAATTTTGGCAATTCATACAAATGCTTAACTTTTAATGGACGAATCCCACTTTATAACGTTGCACTAAAATCGAAGAAATTGTTCAGTGCTAGAAAAGCAATTTTTCAAAACCCTTTCCTCTTGTGCTGCGTTTCTTTCTGCCTCCTAGGCAAGATATTACTAGTCTCACCTATCCAGACGGCTTTCGCCAGGCGCAAGCGGCCTGGCTACGCGAGACTAGGCAAGATAGACGTTCACAGCCCAGTCCGTGCTTCGAAGAGTAGTTTTGGGCTGGTAGCCTGCTTGTAGCGATTCGAAGTCGTCGTCATTGACGAAAGAACATCGTGGTGCCTTTGCAGAACAAGAAACCGGCGTTGAAGCGGCACGCTTTGACATTTCGTTCATTCTCTCTCACGAAAAAGGCGTTCGCTGATTTCTATAGTAACGTCACTCTCGTTCATTCGGTGAATTGATTCGACGGCGAAGGAAGTTTGAGCGTAGACCGTTCCCTGGCGATTTGCAACAAGCCAGTTATCACATGGCCCCTCGGGCGCTTAGCTAATTTATCGCCCTCGGGCGCGTCGCGCCCTCGGGTGATAAATTAGCCAGCGCTCTCGTGGCCATGTGATAACTAGTACATATATACATTTGTGCAGCTATACAGCCATCTCTTCTGACTAAAGGTCATGTATACAATCAAAAGGGACACAGAGATTGCAGCAATTGCCAGTGCTAATTAATCAATGCCTGCCTATGAAGTACAGCAATGAAAACTAGTAAAACATTTAATTAGCATATACTCAAACGCTTGAGAAAAGTGAACTGACAGCAAAACAAAATACAACAAAGCTCACACAATCATGCACTGGCAATTAAAGTGATGACTACACATGTATACCAGCTAGTGTGTTCCTCTCATGCATGCTTTGCATGATTGAAGTGTAGTACAGGATAGCTACTAGCCTAGTACACATCATTGAATGCAGCACAGAGTTCTTCTGTCTGTTTTCTCACACAGTCTCTGCTCTTTGAAGTATGACTATAGGAGGCTTTGCACACCGTGTTCAGACGCGTCACGGAGTCTCTGATCAGAGACATATTTGTCCAGTCGACAGAGTAGAGGATGCTGTCGACTTGTGCTGAAACATTCTCCAGAACAGTATGAACTTGAGCCACTCCTTCTTTCAGGCCGAATGCAAAGCTTAAGAGAGTGTTAAAGTCCCCACGAATCCTCTTGAATGCAGCCTCACTCTTGGCGTACTTAGTGGCAACGTGGTGTGTTGCTACGGCTGTCCCTATATCACCAGCACTCCAACAGCTGTAGCGGCAGTGGCAGTTATCGCCAAACTCACAATGGCACTGATCTCGAGTGTGAGTTAATGCACACACACACGCACGCACGCACGCACGTACGCACGCACGCATGCACTCACGCACACACACACTATTCTATGTAGTACACATACAATGGTGCAGACAATGGTGGTGTTGGCTGTGATGGCTAAGACTGTACCTCGCACATGCACACACACAGAGAAGCATGCACGCATGCATGCACGCACGCATTGACACACACAGAATGTATGCCATGAAGGAGCGTGTAAGCCACTCTTTAATTGACATATGATGGTCTGATTCTCCTTGCCTCTGACTGTGAAATGCGTATGTGACTTGTCTGTGTCACTGTTTGCTCCTGTTTTGCCCCTCAAGAGCCACCAATGCTCCTTGTGGACACAAGCATGAGCGAGGGGGATGGTCCCTCTACTGCAATTGGAGGGGGTGGGGTCACAGGGGAGATCAGACAGTAGGGATACTAACAGACACAGCAAGTTGTGTGTGTGTGTGTGTGTGTGTGTGTGTGTGTGTGTGTGTGTGTGTGTGTGTGTGTGTGTGTGTGTGTGTGTGTGTGTGTGTGTGTGTGTGTGTGTGTGTGTGTGTGTGTGTTGAATAACAGCGGGGACAAAACACATCCCTGTCGTACTCCAGTCTTGACTTCAAACTCCTCTGAAATACCCTCACCGGCTCTAACTTTGCATGTAGTTCCGGTATACAGATCAGTAACGATACTGGCTAGCTGGTGTGTGACTCCGTAGTGTCTCAGGATGGCAATCAACGTGGAACGATCCACAGAGTCGTAGGCCTTGGTCAGATCCACAAACCCTAGGGATATAGGAGTCTGGTATTCATTAACTTGCTCTACTAGTTGTCGTGTCATCCAGATTTGGTCGACCGTTCCTCGTCCCCTCCTAAAGCCACATTGAGAGTCCAGCAGTTGTGGATCGATGATGGTCTGAAGGCGCTCTAGCAAGATGAGGGAAAGGACCTTTCCGGGTACACTCAGCATCGCTATGCCTCTGTAGTTGTCGCACACTTTCCGGTCGTTCTTCTTGTGTATCGGAACTAGCACTGATCTCTTCCACTCCACTGGAACCCTCCTTGTTCTCCACACTTCTCGTAAGATGTCAAAGAGCCATTCAACAGTAGCTTCTCCTCCTGATTTGAGCATCTCTGCAATAACCTCATCTTCTCCTGGTGATCATCCATTCTTCAGCCTCTGCACTGCCTTTACCACTTCCTCTCTAATAATCTCTGGTGTTTCTCCTTCTGAGTTGTCAATAAGGTGGTCTGTAGTGTCCTCACTCACACCATGTTCCACGTTAAGAATCCCAGCAAAGTGTCTCCTCCATCTAGCCATCCTCTCTTCATTAGTCTGTAGCTATATGGATCACATCCTACGAGAAGCAATGAAGATGACGGAGGGAGGGCTGCAGATTGAGTACACGACGAGTGGAGGATTGTTTCTGACATATAGGGACAAGACACCTTTGACTGCCTCTATCAGGAATATCCAGTATGCAGATGACCTGGCCATGGCAGCAGAAACCAAAGCAGAGTTGCAGGAGATGTTTGAAGTTTTGGAGACGGCATGCAGAAAGTATGGAATGAATGAAGAGAAGACAAAGATACTGAGTATTGGAGACAACAAATCAAATCAACATCACATCAAGCTGGCAAGCCGTGCTCTTGAGGAGGTGGAATCTTTTGCATATTTGGGAAGTGAGATTGGACAGAGCTCAAAGATTGACAAAGAAGTGAACATGAGACTGAAGAAAGCATCCACCGTGTACCAGATGTGGAGGAGGAAAGTTATCAAGAACCATAGTTTGAGCAAGACCACCAAGCTCAAGGTCTTCAGAACATGTGTAATGCCTATCCTACTCTATGGAGCAGAGACATGGGCAGTCACACAGGATGAGGTGCGGAAAATGAAGACCTTTCACATGAGATGTATTCGGGACATCCTTGGCTTCACACTGTGGGACAGGAGAAGGAATAAAGAACTTCTGAAAGAAGCAAACGAGCAACCAATTGAGGAGCAAATGAAGGAGATGAGACTGAGATGGTTTGGCCACCTTCAGAGGATGCCAGATCACTGGCCCCAGAAGCAGCTTCTGAGGTTCAGACCAAAGGGGAAGAAGAGAAAACCAGGAGGTACCCAGCAGCGCTGGGTGGACCTCATCAGCCGTGACCTGCAAGGACTGGATGACTGGCAAAGTGACTGCCAGGACCGCAAGAAGTGGAGACAGCTGATCAGGACTAATCGAGGTTCGGGTGCAGTATGAGTGATTTCGACCCAACGTTCAGAATGAACAAGGAGTAAAGAGGAGGAGGAGGAGGTGTGTGTGTGTGTGTGTGTGTGTGTGTGTGTGTGTGTGTGTGTGTGTGTGTGTGTGTGTGTGTGTGTGTGTGTGTGTGTGTGTGTGTGTGTGTGTGTGTGTGTGTGTGTGTGTGTGTGTGTGTGTGTGTGTGTGTGTGTGTGTGTGTGTGTGTGTGTGTGTGTGTGTGTGTGTGTGTGTGTGTGTGTGTGTGTGTGACTGTGATATGCATCCACTAGAAGTGAATTTGATCAGATTTGGAATTATATGCTGCGTTCCATCCATGCAGCAGGCTGACCAGTTGTTGAAGAAGTGCTCAACACACTAGAGGAAAAGAAAAGAGGGCAAGAGACACAGGCCCCCTCTGGTGAAGCGCTAGCAGGCCAGACATCACATGACACCACACATGTTAATTATATATTTCACAGTGCCACACACTAAAGACATGATGCCTACATATTCATACAGCAGGCCTCTATAGCACAGTCTCACAAGGGTGTGTACACTGTATCTAGTGACATACATAATATAGCGTTTTATGTTATGTTGCATCTGGGATCCTTTTGACTAGCAGGACTAACAGTGGTGCCTAGTGCATCAGAGTGCTTTTCTACTAACATGTCATCTTGCCTTTATGTATGTCACACCATCAATATCATCACACACTGGCTAGTGCCGTCTCCAGGCACTTTGAAGTCCTTCCCTCCTGCAGCTGTACATGTGATCTACATGCAGGGTAAAGTGCACGTCAGGAGAGAACCTAAACTTACATTTGGGTGCATTGTGCATGTGCATATTTGAAAATTTTGTTTATGTAGGGTTCTTTTGCGGGAATCACCAACCAAAGATTTTCTTTGAAATACCAAACGTTTCGGCAGCTTGCTGCTGCCTTCATCAGTGGTAGTGGCTTACAGAGTGTGCATGTGTTAAATGTGTGAGGGTGACAGCTGATGATGTGAGGTGAAGATAAAAATGAAATAAAAATTAAAAATGAATTAAAAATGAATATTACATGGATGTGAGGAACTATGAGTGCTTAATGAGGGTCTTATAGATGTGGGGCAGTGTACCTAGTTCTCTGTTCAGGTGGTTGGTCTCCTTATGGATCATCCAGGACTCAAGGAGGCATCGTCTGGAGGTGTAGGAACAGGTGTCAATCACACTAGCCTCAGTCCAGTTAACAGGATGACCGGTGGAGTGGGCATGTTCTGCTAGGGCCGAGGTGGCTGTGTCGGCATTTTGTACTGCTCTTTGGTGTTCTTTAAGGTGCTGTGTCAAGGTCCTACCTGTTTGTCCTATGTATGTTCTAGGGCAATTTGTGCAGGGAATGCGGTATACTACACCTGGCCTTTCTTGTTGGGGGACCTGGTCCTTAGGGTGTACTAGGAGTTGTCGTAAAGTGTTAATAAGGCGGAAAGTGGGTCTAATGCCTAGGGGGGACAGGACTCGTCTGATGGCCTCTGAGGTGCCTTTGATGTATGGTATTGTGGCTGAGGTAGTGACATTGGGGGGCTGTGAAAGAGGAGCTGGATCATGCGAGGGCTGGGAATGGCGGTGAATAAAAATGGCTGGGTAGCCATACTGGGCTAAGGCTCTGGAAATGGTGTGTTGTTCCTGAGTCCTAGTGACAGCTGATGACGTGAGAGCCTGTGCCCTGGAGTACAAGGTTCGTACTACTGCTATCTTGTGGGCTAGGGGGTGATGAGAAGAAAAGTCAAGGTACTTGTTTGTGTGGGTGGGCTTTCTATACACAGTCGTATCCATGGATCCATCTGGGTTGCGTGAGATTAGGACGTCTAGGAAGGCAAGTTGTCCTTCAGATTCGGCCTCTAGGGAAAATTGAATACTGGGTTCTATGGAGTTGAGGTGGCGGTGGAAGTCCACTACAGAATCAGTTCTAATGGCGCAACACGTTGTTTATGTAGGTTTCTTATGTAGGCCTATGTATTCCCATTGTACTGTGTACATAGTTCTTCTCCTTTGAAATGCAAAAGAGTGCACCCCACCCACTACACAGATTTGAGGAGATCTGAGCAAACCATCTGTATATATAACCTGTGAGTGAGATAGAGCCCTCTGCTCGGCTAGCAAATGAATCCGGCTGCTCCTTCCTTACAGCACATGTCCATGTACGTACATATTTTTGTGCAGCTGTAGTTTGTGTTACATATACAGTAAACAATGAGTGTTCCGAATCTCTGGTTCATGCTTAACCACTGGCATGACTCAAGGGTACACAATGGATGTTAGTGGGCCTCGTGGCTCTGCCCAAAGTGTCCTTGGGACAATTTACTGTACTTCCAAAGAGCCATCTCTCATGCCATCGTATAGTGTATATATATATATATATATATATAACGGCCATGCAGTCATACAAGGACACATAACACAAGTGCAGCAATTGCCAAGTGTTATAATACAGCACTGAAAAGTAAAAAACGGCTAGTATGTATTGAGAATACAAGGACAGACTCAGTTACCATGCATACACATTGACAAAGCACAATGATACCCCTCAATATAATACTTATGGTTATATAATGTGTCTTCTGGTTCAGAGAATATGCAGTGCATGTGTACAAAAATGTGCTGTCACTAATACAATGCATGAGGCATATGTATATACAAAGGTCATGATCACACTATTGCTCTACACAAAACGAATGGATGCCAGCAATTGTACATATAATATATAATTATATAGGAGACCAATGCATATGTTATCTTCTACCTAGCTTTGTCATCTTCCAATGGAGCTACTGCTTTGAAATGTACTCTCAGGAGACGTTCATTGAAGGCGACCAAACCGGCTTCTTTCAGTGCTGTCAGGAGGGTGGACCATGTCCGCTCCTTCTCTCCAGTGTAGTGCTCTCTGCTCAGCCAGCGGTTCAGCATGCCTAAACAAGCCTCTTCACAGTCAGTAGGGTGGTTCTTGGCAATGTTGTTGATGACACAGTCCCGCACACACAACAAGGTGGCCACACTCTTCCATTTAAACGCCACTTCTATCACGACTAGCTTGCTTATATCTTCTGATGTGGGTGTAGACAAAACATCTAAGAGAGTTTGAGATTCGGCAGTGGGCGTGGGCAGAGCCTGAGGTGGTTTGGCAGTGGGTGTGGGCAGAGGCTGAAGTGGTTTGGCAGTGGGTGTGGCCAGAGGCTGAAGTGGTTCGGCAGTGGGTGTGGGCAGAGGCTGAAGTGGTTCGGCAGTGGGTGTGGGCAGAGGCTGAGGTGGTTCGGCAGTGGGTGTGGGCAGAGGCTGAGGTGGTTCGGCAGTGGGTGTGGGCAGAGGCTGAGGTGGTTCGGCAGTGGGTGTGGGCAGAGGCTGAGGTGGTTCGGCAGTGGGTGTGGGCAGAGGCTGAGTTGGTTCAGCAGTGGGTGTGGGCAGAGGTTGAGGTTCGACAGTGGGTGTGGGCAGAGGCTGAAGCATTTCAGCAGTAGACGTTGGTGATTGGCACTGCATTAGACTAGGCTGTGGCCACAGGATCCTCTCGACATCTTCCTGAGTGGGAGTATGGCCTGCAAAGAGGTCTGATACTAGTTTCGCTTGGGAAATATCATTTTCATTCAATTGAGAAAGTGCATATCTCTTAGCTTCTTTGATGGACCTTACGATGCTGGAAACGGGGAACAGCTGATTTGGAGATGGGGGAGGAAGTTCAAACACCTCACATGGCAATGCCTCTCTATCTGCTCGGTGCACTACATAAGCATCGGCTTTCAGGTTGGGAGAGACCTGATGGACTGTTGAGAGGATGTGGTCGATGACTTTCATCAGGTAATGGTACAATCTGTCTGCCCTTTCTTCACTTGTACCGACCACATGGAGAACGCGTTTGGTGATGTGAACGGTTACATCAACACCAACATTGGACTGCCATGAGATGCCATTCCGCCAGAACCTGCAGCAGTGCATTTGTTCTGCAATGTCATGCTTCACAACAAAGTTGGCTGCCACATGCAGTAGGATAGTCTGCAGAAATCGAGCAAAAAAGAATTGCCTTGCAGATGTTCTCAGCTGCCACCAGAGGCTGGGGATACTCCGCTGGGAATAGCCGTCTGATTTTACCTTTGGCGGCTCTGCAGAAACCAAAGCAGGGAAGAACAACCACCCATTGTCTTCTTCGCTTCCAGTCAGACTCTTCACATCTCGAGCTGTCAGGTCCACAGGAGTGCAAAACTCTAAACTGATGAGAAGCTGTTGGATCATCTCAGGGGCCAACTTGGGAAGGAGTTCGGCCAGTTCCTGGCAGTGAAGGAGACCAAACTTGTTCATGGTGTCCTTGGATTGAGAGAAAAGGGTTCCGTAGACATCCTGAAGAATACTACCAAGGTCTAACACTAGCCAGCTGTCCTTGTCCTTCATTGGAAGATAGAGGGCGTGTCCAGCAGCAGAAAGGTCTTTACACACCTGTTCTGGGGATGGGATGTTAAGCGGCAGGTTGTCTTTGTTGGCCTCAATCCAATCAGCAAACTCAGCAAGTTTCACAGCTTGGCGCAATATCTTGGTTAATTTGACCTGAGACAGAACCCACGCAAGGCTGTACTCTGTGTGGATGGCCTTCAATTCTGGAATGGGGATCTCTTGTAAGATGTGACAGAGTTGATCAATGCCTTCAGATTGGGGCTGACGACAGTTAAGTAGGCAAGGGCCTACAAGCTGCATTGGCGAATCAACTAGACTGTCTTTTGTTGCCTTGATACACCTGGACAGCTTGGCTGCAGCATCGGCCTTAGATCGCTCCCGGTCCAAGAAGCTTCCGATGACAATGGCTATCACTTCAGGATGTTCCTCTGCAGTAGCAGCCATCTGTGCTACTGGATCGAGCCATTGATGGAGCTGATCCATAATTTTGTCCTCCTCATCAGTTACCTTCACCACCATCATGAGAGTAATACAGACTCTCCGTTTGCTTAGGAAAGATTCCAAGAGCATCTGCTGTGGGCCATGGTATTCATGCTGGCCAGCAAAATCAAAAAATAGTGCTTCTCCATACCTTTGGCTGTGATAGTGAATGGGTTCAATGCCGGCTGTTCGATTGCGATCGTCTGAAACTCTTGTAAAGCGGTTTCGAATCTTGTCGAAGTAAGTTTTGCTTTCAGCCTGCAAAGCGGCAAGAAGTGTGCTCTTCCCAACACCTTTGTCGCCCACGATGGTGAGGATTCTGGGTACGGTGAATGACTGTGCATGGTTGATGGCTTGTCTGAAGACCTCAGAATATGCGACATCGAGGGCAGTCCGGGAGTGTTTGTCCTTTATGTTCACTCTGGCTCCTCCCTCAGTCAACAGAACTCCACATTCAATATGGTTATTACCGGCAGCACAGTGCAGGGCAGTGGCACCGTCATGGTCTTGCAAATCTAACTGGGCGCCTCGTTGTATGAGCATCTTCACTACGTTATAGTGATTACATTTTACTGCTAGTGTTATGGGCGGTTCATCTGCATTATTTCTACAGTTAATGTCACATCCATTCGCAAGAAGTTTCTCTGCCACAGATAAATAGCCAAGCCAGCATGCAGGGAGAAAGAGGACGTTCATCTGCCTCTTTGACAATCCCCTACAGTCTGCTCCTGCGTTGAATAAATGGCTGGCTGCAGCTACGCCACACCATTCGGTTGTTAGACTGAGAGCCGTGCAGTGCATGGCATCCTCTGCGTTTACGGAACACCCTTCCTCTATGAGTCGCTGTACCACTACCTTCCGGCCTCCCTCTCTGCACGCCCAGTGAAGCGCCGTCCTACCCTGGCCATCTGTCGCGTGTACGTTCGCTCCGTGGTCGATCAATTTCAATGCGATTTCGTTGTAACCCTCCTTAATCGATCTAGACAACAACGGCATACCTTTACGACAGAAGGCGTTTACGTCCGCTCCTCCTTGAATGAGCTCTTGAATGCGTCCCAGGTTCCCACTACGGATTGCCTCCTCCATTTGGAGCTTTGTTTCCGTGACAAGACAAACCTTGGA
This sequence comes from Aplysina aerophoba, assembly GCA_949841015.1. Classification (NCBI taxonomy): domain Eukaryota; kingdom Metazoa; phylum Porifera; class Demospongiae; order Verongiida; family Aplysinidae; genus Aplysina; species Aplysina aerophoba. The sequence goes on from OX465033.1 coordinate 1,245,894, forward strand.
AACAATTGGGCCTCCAATCTTCATGGCAACTGCTAGATCATCAATATTACTGCTCACTGCTGCTATGGAAGGAGGCCTTTTAATTGGTGTGTCGCGGTAAACTATGACGTCACCCACTTCAATGACCACCACTTGCATGGCTCTTAGCTCTAACTTGTGCGCATACAGTTGGCGAACTGCAGTCTCCATGTCATCCTCCAGGATGCTGAAGTGGAGGATGATGCTGCCATGATCCCACCCAGTGAACAAGGCAATATTCATCCCAACCCTATGCACAAGGAAGTCTTTGAATTTCAGAATGCGGTGCAACGAGAAACTGTATGGATCTTCATCCACAGTGATCTTCATGCTGAAGCAATCAGGGGGGACTCTGGGGGCGATGTTGCTCCCTCTGCACTGTGTGAGAAGTTTTTCACCTTCTCTTCGCAAATTTTCCTCATATCTCTTCAATTGTGCCTGCAGATCCTCCTTGCCAAGATACCGTATCACAAGCTGGGCAAGCTCAAAGCTGAGGCAGTTCCAGTATTTGCTTATGGTGCTTATCAATTTAGCAGCAGAACTAGGAATTGTGATTGTTTTGTCCTTTGATTTCAACTTTTCTTCAACAAGTTCCTTTACGTCTTGGAGACGGCTGTCTGACAGGGAGCGCAGTTCTCTTTTTACATCAACCATTAGTAATGCAAAGTCATCTGCAAGTTCATCAATGATGGGAAATTGAACTTGGGTTTGGGAAAGAGGAGGATCATTCTCTTCAGGACCTATGTATACAAGAGGGGCAAATGTATTATGTATTAATGTATTAATCAGAACACTCCTAAAACCATAGCTTTACTCTAACGAACTAGCTATAGCTAGACGATTACAGGAGGGTGATGCTATGAAACTCAACAGGTAACTTTAATTTTCATGTGCAACACAAGTAATTCCTTTGCATCCAGATGGTGCAAAGACTAAGAGCATAGACACGAAGAGTAATTTCATGAGTCCATATCCACGGTCATGCTCATGGTTTTAAACCCAGGGTGGGGATGGGGTATGGAGGCAATACACTCTGTCTTGCAATGCCTTAGGAGTCCACATGTTCCTTTTTGTACATTTTTCTTGTATATTTCTGGAATTAAAATTAGCAGTTCCCAAATAAGAATGTAGCTCGTTTTGTAGAACTGCGCATGCTGACTTCAGGAGTGCTATTGGATTTAACACACAACCTTTAGTTTACGAGATATATCCAGACTTTTTAACTGGTGAAGCAGTGCAAAGCACTACCTCTGACCTTCACTATTGATGTTGCTCCATTACATTATTATAACACTAGCAGTGGCAGCCCGCCTTCGGCGAGCTTCCACTGCTATGGCGCACCATTAACGACCGTTCCCACGAGTTGTGTAGGTGTTGTATTTAATTGTTGCGGTTTGTTGAAAACGGAACTCCGTATACTTTCTCCGTAAAACCAAAATGGCGGATGGTCGTTTTCTGTTTTTTCGTTGCGCACTCCTCGGCTGTAGCGTATTTGCGCACATTGCCCTCTACGGTAGGGGTTCCAAAGCGCTGTGAAGGTTTTGTTGCAATTTGGCTGCGCGCACGTGAGGATATCGCGCACAACCATTTTAAACTCCTCTTTATTAATATTGTGACGTCATTGTAATTAACTGTTATGAAAACATTTCTGTTTATATAAAAAATGCAATCTAAGGACAAAAATGATATATGCGGTTAAATTTGGTAACACACTGCAATCTGCCATGTTGAAATGGTACGTTGTGATGTCATAGAGTGAAGGACAAGAGAGAAGTAAAGACATTTGCAACCGATTTGAGGATGATGGTGACTAGGGATTCTCAGTCTTGGCGATTCTCAGTCTTGGCGATTCCCAGTCTTGGCGATTCCCAGTCTTGGCGATTCCCAGTCTTGGCGATTCCCAGTCTTGGCGATTCCCAGTCTTGGCGATTCTCAGTCTTGGCGATTCTCAGTCTTGGCGATTCTCAGTCTTGGCGATTCTCAGTCTTGGCGATTCTCAGTCTTGGCGATTCTCAGTCTTGGCGATTCTCAGTCTTGGCGATTCCCAGTCTTAGCGATTCCCAGTCTTGGCGATTCTCAGTCTAAAAAGGAAAAAAAATAGAATATTAAAAATTTTCATTAAAAATTTGAAGGGATTTACGAATGTCGGAAAAAGCATAGAAACAAGTGGTGACATCTCATTATGTTGATCCATCACATTTCTTTGAGGATCAGAAGTCCTAAATTCCTTGCAGAGGGGTCCTGAGTTCACTTCAAGGCGGAAGATGGCTTCCAAAGTGGATCATTTCAAAAACGCAGCCGTATCGTAGCCATGTATGAACGGTCGGAAACGGATTCGATTAGTTTCAAGACAAGAAGACGGCAGTCCCTGGTAGTAAAGAAAGAAGCCGGACTAGCTCCCTAGAGTTTAGATTGCCACATGCATGGCTCTGCAATGTAGTTACACCTAGTCGTCAGTCGAGACAAATGCTTGCTTCGTCTCTTGTGACGTATAGGCCTTGTTTTCTCCGTGTTTAATCCTTCACTTTCCTCGTTCGTTCCTTCATAGTCTGCACCTTCCTCCTCGACATCTGATCTTCCTACATCACCGCCCAAGAAGGGAAAGAAGCCGATTGTAGCACTGAGACAAAGCTCAAAGAATGAAGTGCATAGACAAAGCGAAGATGGCGTTCCATGTCCAGAAGAAGATTGCAGCGCTCATGGCCCTTCTGTGCAGCTTGATCTCAGCGTCTCAGCTAACCTACCTCCTGATCAACCTCCATAGTATGCTTTACTATTGAGGCAGGGATCTTCGGGTCAGAGACGAAGGATTCGGGCGCAACAAAGAAGGCCAAAAAGATTTTGAATCAGACCAGGGAGATCCCGAGTTTGGTGGGACAATGTCATGGACAATGTCGTTGTGTCAGAGAAATGGAAGGAGAACTTCAGGACGCGCAAGGAAAATTTCTTGAAGCTGTGTGCAAAGCTACGACCATTTATTGAGAAGCAAGATACTAACATACGTGAGCAAGTGGAACTGGAAAGGCAAGTTGCAGCAACGCTGTACTATATATCAGGTGAAGGACAACTAAGTAAAACAGCAAATGCTTTTGGACTGTCCAGATCTTTTGTATCAATCATCATATGCAGAGTGACACATATGACAAGAGTGCATCTTGGATCGAACTACATTCTTTGACTGAAGATTCCATGAAAGACAATGTGACAATTTCTTTACTGCTTTTTCAATCCCCTAATGCTTGGGTGCTATTGATGGAACCCATATTGAAATTAAGCAACCATCAGTCAACTCCACAGACTACAAAAACAGAAAAGGTCGTTATTCGCTACATGTTCAAGCTTGTTGTGACTAAGTACAGTTTTATGGATGTTGTGGTGAAGTGCCCAGGTAGGTTCATGATGCCAGAATGTTTGCCAGTTTAAAGTTGAGTAAGCTATTGAAAACTGGAAGAATACCTACAGTACTGATTCAAAAATGTTAACATGTCAATCGCATTCAGTTCCCATGCATTTGAGACTACAAGCGAGTACCCGCGAGTACTCGCACAAATTAACGAGAAATCCTACGGATTAACACACGTTTACACACGTTGAGGTGTAAAATGGCCACTACGCGGTAGACGAGTAAGACAGTATTGAAGTGTACAATTGTCAGTTGCATCAAAAAAATGTTACATCGACCTTGATATAGCCATGGCAAACCATCTTTCTAGCTTTTCCTGAGGACTTTGCAGGCGAGCCTGACCCCAACCACAGCGTTTTTTTTAGTAACATTCACGCTGCGTTTGGAAGATGTACCGTTTTTCGCAGTGCTGGTCCTTCAAAGCTTTGGTCTTCTTTGCGCTGCTCTTCAAAGCTTTGTTCCTCTTCGCGCTGCTCCATGGAGGCTGTTCATATGCGCGGGTATCCTTGCTCTTTCTGCACCTCTTTGGGCGTTGCAACTACAGTAAGTCAGTGATCACTGGCCGATAGCAACGGGAATCAAACTTTACTAAGAGTTCTGTGTCTTCCGTGGCTGAGCTGAGGTCTCCCCCAATATGTGTTAGACATTCACTCGATTGATTTGCTCCTTGTCCTTCAACTCAAGCAATTCCACTGCAATTTCGTTTCTTCTCAGAACGATTGTTTACAAACCTTCACACGCAGCACATTCCAATTTAGGTGTTAGTCCTCGAGTACTCGTATGAGTACTCGCGGACGAACTAGCCTAAACGCGTGCGTTATGTGCTTTAAGGTAAACGTAATTTTAATCAGCACACATGTTCAAGAGGTGTTACTGATGATGAAGACCCCATCCCAGTGTTTTTGCTGGCAGATCCTGCATATCCACTATTGCCATACCTAATGAAGGAGTAGGCCAATGGTGGAAGCAATCGACAAGAGCAATACTTTGGATTGAACCTGTGCAGTGCAAGGAATGACTGAGTGTTCTTTGGACAGCTGAAAGCACGGTTTGGTGCATAAGTGTGATGCATGCACCATTGTCACTGAGAATGTACACACCCCTTTATACCTAAAGATTGATTATTCTCACTATGGCCCAATTGTTTATAGAACCAGAAAGTAAGATCCCTCCTACCCCTACCCCTGCACTGGTATCCCCATACATCAAGTAAACACCATTCCCACCATTACCCTAGCATAGTCCCTAACACATAGCCCTATTCTACACACACACACAGTAGGCAGAAGGTCTACCGTGGGTATTCTTATTATAAATTATTAGTATAAGTAAGAATTCCTTAAAAGAAAAGTGACACATATACTGCATACTGTTCTCGCATTCAATACCAATGGTCATTTTGTTCATTGTAACCACACCGAATTTATGTACGTTACTGCATTGTGGTCAATTTATGTGACTATAACTGTGCAATCCCATTGGCTCAAACCACCGTACTGTGTTTCCATTGCCATATCTTGCGCACGGTTCACGATACTGATTTTCAAGCTACTCTGAAGTGAGTACTAGCATGTGGTTTTTCGTTACTCGCAGACGCTTCAATGACTATTTTGGAAGTTTTATGATGCCGTGCACTTCACAAACAACTACCACCACCCTCACATAAGCTTTGGTGTTTTTCTTTCTTCCACATTGTCAAGGGGACAAAGTAGAAAAGTACGGTACGTGGCATAAAGAAGTTACCATCTACGGCTGTAATTGATAATAGTACGGGTGCTGATACAGGCATAGCTACAAGCATAGTAAAGATATGTATGTTTCGTAGTGTCAAGAGAAAAAGAAGACCTAACTGCTTGCGTATTCCTGCTAAAATGATTTCTTACTTTAGCGAGGTTTAGAAGGTGCGTTGTTCTGGTGCGATATCAAGATCTCTTGTCCATTGTTGTCGTTACGAATTGTCCTTGAAGCACTTCATCTTCTTTGTGCGCAGACTGAGTCTGGCCATTAAAGCAACACAGGAGCGAGTAGCTTGTAAAGGAATCAGCTGCTCTGGCGTTTTTCTGACGTGTGAAATCTACAACTGTGTGATGGTTTGGTACGTACGTATCTTCCTACAGACGACAACGTGCTTGTGTACTGGCTGGAGGAGGGCTGTGTCAGTGTCGTACCACTGACAAGCATCATCTTTCCTTTATCTCCTGCTGTCCGCTAATTCTGCCATGTACGTACAATTTATCTTAATACAGCTGTAAACATTCGTGCGATTGACACTTTAAAGCGCTTATATGATTTTCCGCACGGGCGTATGTGTTCAACAGGATACATACGGGTGCACGCACAGGCGTACGTACAGGCGTATGTGCAAGTATGCACGGGTTGACCTATAAGTGTACGTACACCCATAGACGGTAACTTTTCTATGCCACATACTGTAGATTGGGCTATGAGCTTTTGGATCTACGTATAACATTAACAGGCAACTAATCAGTTTCTGTATTCACACACCCGAGCGTTGTGCTTTAATTCCTATAATAGATAGGTGTAGAAACCTGTGCATGTGATCTAAGATTAGTAACTTAACTGTTGCTTATTAAGTGTGTTTTACAGATTGTACTTTAGGCTAGACTCGCGTGGTTGGGTACACATGCGCAGTACGAATCGTGTGTCTGGTGCAGTGTTTGTCGAGTGAGGCTTTGCTGTATTTCTGGTTGTCTTGTTGTTGTATCATTGTTGTTTGTATCACCTCGGAACAGAAACAAGAATAGGCAGTCCACAGAGATGCTGTTTCACCGCTTTCGGTTACAGTGAAACGCAAGGTCTATACACTGCAAATAATCATATACATAATAATAGCTACTGCAAAAATTGCCGGCACATTTGTTCTTCGCTGCAGAAAATGGCAAACTGACCTGCCTTAATCAGTTGTCGAACTGACCACCACAAGTGCAGCGAAGAATTGGAAGCTGCTTGAATCAAGAATTCAGAACGTTATAAAGATATATGGAGCAACTACTGGTCATAGGAATAGCTACAGATATGATTTCAAGGCCACGAGCGAGGTGTCCGTAATCAAGTGTGACGGACATATATACATATATACAAATGCTCAGCGACTTAGGCGTCCAGAATAGTTACCTGGCCTTCCGGCTCGGCAAATATGAAAGTACTGTTTCTATACTCCAGAGCAATAAGTACATGCACCTGTCAAACAGTTGATATGGTATGCAATGTGGTATGCCTGTGGACAGACCCTATTAAGTAATACAGTACGTACATACGCCTAAATTCAGTGCAGCCACATACATACCTTTTGTCACTGGAGACAACTGTAGGAACCATTGCTTGCAGGACTCCTCCTCCTCCTCCTGGACATTGTCTGCCAGCCAGTTCCGGTGATAGCGGGTGAACTGATGCTGATGGAGGTTAGCAGTTACAGACTACAAAAGCGGAGCGCAACAGTTAATGGGTAGAAGATCAACTTCTACCACATCGTACACACATACACATCAGGAAAAGAAGAGTACAAATTAATAAACAGAAAGTCTAAATGGAATGCGTATGGCAGGAAGCAATGGGGAGAAATTAGGACAAAAGGTGAGCATGGGCGAAACCAGAGAAAGGTAGAGAGAACAAATAGGCGATTTGGTAGCTGGAACAATATACTATATTGCATACCTGCATTGTACCACTGCTGCAAGCACACCCATTCATCCTAATGACCCACCACTAATGCCTACACATCATACTGTACTGATTGGCTCTTAAGTGTAGGCGCTGACACAAACACAAGGAACACTCACCCTTCTGCCTCTCTCCAGGGCACCTCTTCGGTACATCCACTCTGTGCCACTGACTGCCTTCAACAGGTTGGACTTGGTGTCCCTCCTGAACACCACCTCTCCCTCCATCTCCCTACCGCCTTCTGCTTGCTTCATGGAGGAAGATGGGAGGAGGGATGTGTCATAACACCCAGCAGATACCTTCAGCCACCATCGGCGGGGAATCCTACAGAGCAGAGCAGTTGCACAATGTGTACAGAGTTGCGCAATAGAAAGCAGTGGTGCAAATATAGGACAGCAAACACACCTTTGTACACAATGAACCAATAGTGTGTAGTGTGAAGTAGCCATACATCAATGGCAGGGGTATGTTTGTACATATGGCATAAATGCCATGCAAAATACCTCTTTGAACGGACGTCACGTGGAGTTGTCAGTGCAGAGTCCTTGCCAGCACCACCCTGTAGAAGACAAAGGGACATCCTACTTAATCTTTTACGCGCAGATAAAGTCTTTAAGTGGTCATAAAAGTATTGCCCCTTAACAACAAATGATGATTTTAGATGTCATGGCTGAAGAACACACAGTGCCTGCATTTTTTCGCTTGCTGGGAGTTAACTGAGTGAAATGTGTCTTTAGAGTAACCAAGCCAGTGGCGGGGCTTTCTGTTAAAAAGCACAAACAGACTACTAGACCAGTGTTTGGCACAAAATCGTCAACTAAATTGAGCGCAATGTTACGTGCTTACTCTCTCGGTGAAATAGGAAACCGCAGTTTGCGCACAGAGTCTGAGAGAGGTATGAGAGGAACTACAAATATTCTTGGTATGACGCAGCGCTAAACAACACCTCTGTTGCTACCGCTGTTCAATCCAGCAGAGAGTCACCAAAGGTGTGACGAGGTGCATCCTAATTTCGACTCAGCAAAGATCCCGTGTAGCGACAAATGGCCACAACATAGTCTATACCATCCTGAATGGCGGTGTTGAAGAGGTAACTTGGTGTCTTTACTGTTCAGCCGTATGAAATGGTCAAACAGTATCCAAACTAAGTACTGTAAACAAGATTCAGTCTTCTGTGTGCCGTCATTTTATATTGCCATTTACGGCAACGTGCATAACATTAAGTTCGTGCATAATGGGTTAATGTTCCAAGGGCTATACTTATGTAGCACTTTTGATGATTGCCTAAAGCCCTCCACCCTCCTCACCTTAGATGAGGTGAGCATAGACACCAGTCTCTTCTTAAGAATAGCATTCTCCACGCACACTTAGGGCAATGTCTTCCAGGCGTGCACAGCTCAAGTGAGGTGCCCATGTATATACGTGTACAACTGGTGAACTTTTCCCTTTGCATGGTCATGTCTCTGTTCACCTAGTACTTGTGGTCAACCCGCAGGTGGCATGCGGTTTGCTATAGAATCTCTGTTCTCATAATGAGCACTTGAAGGGTGGCACAGACCTTATCGCCCAGTGGTGTAAATAGACAAACGGTAATGGCAAGGGTTAAAGGTCCATTGTCAAGGGATCATCCCTAGGGGGTGGCACACCACCTTAAGGCCATAAAAATGCTCCATATATGGATGTGAAATACAGACATTGTGGTTGCTGAATTAGTTGATAAGACAAGGTGCAAAGTATTACGGTTCCCTTTCGTGAATGGGATGACAGGGCGGAAATATACTCCACTGCACTGGGCGGTTCTTGACTTACACTTTACGGCAACGTGCATAATATTAAGTTCGTGCATAACGGGTTAATGGTCCAAGGGCTATACATATGTAGCACTCTTGATGATTGCACAAAGCCCTCCCTCCTCACCTGTGAACTTAGCATGGACACCAGTCTCTTCTTAAGACTAGCATTCTCTTGTTCTGTATGGTCTTTTTGCTTCTGACAAACTTTTAGATGATTCACCAAGGCCATGTTCTCGTGAGTCAGGTCCATCCTCTTCCCTTCTGAATTCTCCAAATCATCCGCCAACTCTTGGACACGAGACAGCATCTCACCACTGTCTGTAGCCTCCTTTACCTTCCCTTCATCGTCAGGTTCTGCCTCCTCTTCCACATTGGGTGGAAAATTGTCATTGACATGCTGGGCAAAAGTGAAAGAAAGAGTGCAGCATACCGTATACGCTTTAACTTTCGCGGTTTTCGCGGATCAGCAGCCATCCGTGAAAGTTTCACCCCACAAAAATTAAAGCAGTCTGGCAACGAGTCTGCGTTTTGTAGGACGATTGAATCACAAAAATGCAAAAATAGCGGCGATTCAGAGGAAACTACAAATTGACGAATTAACCCTTTAACCGCGGATGACGCATAAAGTGGTCATCAGTAATTTGCACGTAACCGCGGATGACAACATTATACATCATGACGAGAGGCACGATTTACGAGCGTTTTTCTCAGCGCAAGAGTCTCCAAGAGCAACGTCGCTTTCAGTGCACAAGCACTAGTGCCAGAACCTTCCATTAGCCGCGTCACTTGGTCTTCTGGTCTCGCCTGTGGTGCACAAGCGCTTGTAAACTTTACGCAAGTTTATGCAGCGTCTTCTTCGACGGAAGGTAGGGCTGACTCCACGCTAGCGAGTCCAGAACAACTTTGAAAGTGCACAAGAGCAATTCATCTATGTGGAAGTCCCTTCACCTGGTCTTCAGGTCGTGCTAGCAATTTCTAAAGCGTACATAATTTACCCGAGCGTCTTCTTCGACGGAAGGTAGGGCTGACTCCACGTTAGCGTGTCCGGAATAACTTTGAGAAGGCACAAGCGTATTCGCAGTATTAATGAATCATCCCTTCAGACTGCAACCAATTCTTCGCCGCAGTTTCTAGTGAACGAAAGCTGTACAAGTAGCGAACGTGTGTGCACCTAATTCACTATGAAAGGCCATGTTAATTTCTCCACTCGAGCAACGCGCGCAATAAAAAAAAACGTGTGTAATGGGTTAAAGACTAAGACCCTGCATCTGCGAAAAGAAAAAAAAATGCAAAAATTGCTAAAATCTGCCAGCCGCGAAAGTTTAACCCCGCGAAAGTTAAAGCATATACGGTATTACCTGGTGGAGGTTATAGCATTCATATTCTATACAGTGAATGTAACATATAAAACTCAAAGTTTGGAAGTACATTACACATTCTCTAACTACAGAGGACAAATCAGTTCAGTGACTACACCTCTAGCTACATGCAAGCAAAAGTGTAATATTCACTACATCTATATTCACTAGACAAAAAGCTATCAACGAGGAGTAACTGACCATTTCTGGTGTACTCCCCACTTCTTCACTGTGTGCAGTGTTTGTGGTGTATTTACTCCACTGGTAAAATATCGGTTTGCTATAGAATCTCTGTTCTCACAATGAGCACTTGGAAGGGTGGCACAGGCCTTATCACCCACTGGTGTAAATGGACAAAGGGTAAAGGGCAAGGGATCATCCATGGGGGGGGGGGGGGGGGGCAGCTTAAGGCCATGAAGACGCTCCATTGTGGTTGCTAAATTAGCTGATAAGACGAGGTGCAAAGTATTATGGTTCCTTTCGCGAATGGGATGACAGGGCGGAAATATACTCCACTGCACTGGGCGGTTCTTGACTTACAGCGAATGTAAAGGCACCAGTAACACCCATCACAATCGTTCCTCTCAAACTCACAACCACCATGTCCACCACACTATACTGTAATGTCAGCCATTAATCCCCCTTGGGTGACAGTTGCCTGCATATTAGTGACTGGTGCGCAGCACTACCCTGTCAGACACAAAAGGAGTTCATACCTAAGCTATAGAGTGGTCCATGCAGAGGCTGTCTATGTAGCACTCTCGGTGGTTTGCCTGATGCCTCAAGCCCTCAAGCGTCCTCACCTGTGAACTACGCATGAACAGAGTTTCCTTCTTAAGGCTAAGAATCTTCTGACAGGCACGACCTTCCTCCTTCTGACAAATTTCCAGTTTGTTCCACAAGGCCACCTGCTCCTGTTCAGAATCCTCCAATTTACTCTCCAAGTCTTGGACACGTGACAACAGCTCACCATTGCCGGTAACTTCTTTCATCTGCCCCTCATCCTCACTTTCTGCCTCCTCTTCCAACTTGGGTGGGATACTGCCCTCATCCTGGATGAAAGAGGAGCAGTGAATGAAAAAATATGGTAGATGAACTGTGAGCTAGCATCCATTGTATATAGAGCATGAAACATATGAAAAGCATGAGTAAACATAGTAAAGGCAAAGATTTGACAGCATTCCGTATTGATGCTATAAAAAAGTATTACAAGACAACATAACATTGACAAAGTTTAAATTCTGATTGTGTTGTATTGCAAAGTTGTGACATCATCCAGTCAACAATGGCCATGTACGCTGTCACTCCATCTGGTTATACAGTAGCCTGCCATTACTGTTAAGTATTTATGCGAACGTATCTGAGTGATAGTCAGGCTATAGGTATAGCTGACCTCCATACGTGTTACTAAGGAAAGTTGGCTACAGCAAACATCACTTTAATATCCATGTGCATTGTTGTCAAAATATCCGTAAAAGAGAAACTAACTCTTTCAAGTGTGTTAGCTCAGTTGTGACAAAATCCAAAGTATATATACACACCCACTGATAAGTTTATACAGTTTGTATATACAGCAGTAATAATTAAAACTGAAGTACCATATTGATGGTTGCATATTTGGAGGTTATCCGCGAGACTGCCAAATCACCAAATTAAAATCCCCCTCAATTTTTGTCTATAAGGTACAACACAAACTCTAAATAAAGAGAAACACATAAATTGAAACCCTCTACAACCAACTACATACTTGCATGCACGAGTGCAATGTTCACTTCATGTTCACAATAAAGAAGTAGTGTAATATGTTAAACAACAGCTGATCTGATTAATTGGTGCAACACTATTAAGGAGTGACTGACTTTTTCTGGAGTAGACTCTGCTCCTTCGTTGCCTGCAGTGCCAGACACAGACTCTTCTGTGGGAAGTAAAAGACATGCAGGTGTGGAAATTAGTGCAAAGATTTTGTATACATGTACAGCCAACTACGTAATAAAAAAGATACTAATAATTATACTAGGGTGTACTTTAAAATGCACTTAGCATCGCTGGCGAAGGAGCTCATACACGAGGCCAAAACATTGAAGAACCTGACACGACAAAGAACATTGTGGATTACGTGCAGCACTGCAGACATTGAAATGCACAACAAAAGAGCCTAGTCAGAAATGGTGAATAACCCTAACACATACAAAATACCTGCTGCAGACCCACTGTGCGTAGTTGAGAAGCAACTGCTCAGGAGTCAAGTAGGCATATTATATTACTGAGCGAGCAGTGAAATGGGTCTGGGCCACAAGGTAAGAATGATGTCAGAGGCAATATGGTGGATTGACTCTACGGTCTACATAGTGATGAAGCTGACAAAAAGTCGCAATGCGCTTCGCGCAAAGTAGAGAACAATAGACAGAGAGAACACTATGTATTAAGCAGATTCAAGACTTAGTCTGTCCAAAAGAATTGATACTGTTGTCCTTGCTCCTGGAAAGGCACAGGCAGTTGGGCAATTGAGGTGTAGTGTGTTGCATCATTTACATATGCATATTCCTGACTTTATTATTATTTCCTGTAGCGCATTACTTTATCATCATTTCCTGTGTGCACGATTATTCACCATTTATTTCCGTATTCACACTTACAACACAATGCCTTTTTGTTCCGTTGTATCCTTGTTCCGTTGTTGTAGTATTCTGTTGTTACACACGTGTATATATTACCTTGTGCACTTCTTGTAATAACTTGCAACTGCAATCCCAGTTCGATCTTATAACGCCTATCGTTATATTGGTGACCCGGACGTCCCTCGGAGTCTTGTTCGCTCTGCCCCAGCTGCCGCCGGACCTGACCGCACGATGTCGATGCCCCTGCCGTCCAGCCGCCCGAGGAACATGCCCCACTGCCTGTCCCCGCCTTGGTGACCACGGTCTCCGTGAAAATACCCCCCTTTTGGCCCGCGGATCCGCTAGTCTGGTTCGCGCAAGTAGAGGCGCAGTTCGCGACCCGGAACATCACGAGCCAGCAGACGAAGTTTGACATGTCATCGCGGCACTTTCGAACGAGTTTGCAACGGAGGTTCCGACATCATCCTCTGCCCGCCGGAGGTCGAGGCGTATTCCAAACTGAAGGACCTCCTGATCAAGAGGACGGCTGCTTCGGAGAGGAAACGCTTACAACTCCTTTTCACTTCAGAGGAACTCGGCGATCGGAAGCCTACACAGCTCCTACGCCGGATGCAGCAGCTCCTGGGTGACTCAGCCGGACCCTAGCCAGACAACTCTCTCCTCCGGGAGCTATTTTTCCAACGGCTCCCCACCCACGTTCGGATGGTGCTGGCTTCCTCTGGGGACACTGTTTTGCTCGACATCCTGGCCGACATGGCCGACAAGATGTTAGAAGTTGCCCCGCCCACAGTGTCAACCCTCACCTTACCAGCGGCACCCCCGACCCCTGCCAGCTCGGAAGTGGCCCAGCTCCGATCGGAGATTATAGTGAGTTACGCCAACTTATCTCCTCACTGCAGCTCTCACCCAGTCGCCCCAGCCGCTCACACTCCCGTTCCCACTCCCGATCCCGTGTCTCCTCCCCTGGTCCATCTGGCCTCTGCTGGTACCACCGACGCTTTGGAGACAAGGCCAACAAATGCACCTCCCCTTGCTCCTGGCAGGGAAACGGGCAGGCCTAGTGCTGTCGGCGACCAGCACTTCGGGCCTACCACCTAGTCGCCTATTTTTCATTACGAACCGGACCAGTCACTTGCGCTTCCTGGTGGATACAGGTGCCGAGGTGAGCGTTATTCCTCCCTCCTGTTGTGGCAGTACTTATCCCTCCACAGGACCTTCTCTGCAAGCTGCCAACCAGTCCCCTATTGCGACCCACGATGTGCGCCCCCTCTGCCTGAACCTGGGACTCTGTCGGCCCTTCCAGTGCACCTTCATTGTCGCGGATGTGAAGCACCCAATCCTGGGAGCCGACTTCCTGGGACATTTCAACTTGTTGGTTGATGTCAAACACCGTTGCCTGGTTGACACTCTCACCCAACTGCAGGTCCATGGCATCCTAACCCAGGAACCCTCGCCCAGTCCATCCGTCCCACTTCCGGATCCCTCTGTCAACTTCACTGCCCTTCTGACGGAGTTCCCATGCTTACTCCGCCCACCTCCCCCGGACCAACCAGTGAAGCACACCGTCACCCACCACATCCCCACCAACGGTTCTCCAGTTGCCTCTCGCCCGCGGAGACTACCCCCTGAGTGGCTCAAGATCGCCCGCCAAGAGTTCGACCGGATGTTAGCTCTTGGCATCATCCGCCCAACTTCCAGCTGCTGGGCCTCTCCGTTACACATGGTCTCTAAGAAAACCACTGGAGACTGGCGACCCTGTGGGGACTATCGGGCCCTGAACCACATCACCGTTCCGGACAAGTACCCTGTTCCACACCTGCAGGACTTTACCTCTTCATTGCGAGGGGCTACCATTTTCAGCAAAATTGACCTCGTGAGAGCATACCATCACATCCCTGTGGAGCCCTCGGACATCCCCAAGACAGCCGTAGTCACGCCTTTTGGATTGTTCGAGTTTACCCGCATGCCCTTTGGTTTACGGAATGCTGCTCAGACCTTCCAGAGGTTCATCGACCAGGTCCTTCGTGGTCTCACCTGCAGCCATGCTTACTTGGACGACATTCTGGTCGCCAGCAAGGACAAGGACGAGCATCTATGCCACCTCCGCCAGGTCTTCACACGCCTCCAAGACTATGCCATCCAACTCAATGTTTCCAAGTGTGTTTTTGGTGTCGCCTCCCTGGAGTTCCTGGGCCACCACGTGGATCAGCATGGCATACGACCCCTCCCCTCCAAAGTTCGCGTGATCCAGGAGTTCCCCCAGCCCCGTACCCAGAGTGAGTTGCGCCAGTTTTTGGGTTTGATCAATTTTTATCACCGCTTTGACCCAGGTTGTGCCTCCATCCTCCAGCCCCTCCATGACCTGCTATCCCCTCCTTCTAAGAAGGACACTCAGTTGACCTGGACATCTGAGGCTGCCTCCGCCTTCACCCGCAGCAAGGACGCCTTAGCTGCAGCCTCCCTCCTGTGCCACCCCCAGCTCGACGCGCCCACCTGCATCATCGTGGATGCTTCAGACCGCGCTGTGGGAGCCGTGCTCGAGCAGCAGATTGACTCAGTCTGGTGCCCTATCTCGTTCTTTTCACGGAAGTTGCGCCCGGCTGAGAGGAAGTACAGCACGTTTGACAGGGAATTGTTAGCCTCCTATCTCGCCATCCGACACTTCCGCCATTTTGTGGAAGATAGGCAGTTTCACTTGCTCACGGATCACAAGCCCTT
This sequence comes from Aplysina aerophoba, assembly GCA_949841015.1. Lineage (NCBI taxonomy): Eukaryota > Metazoa > Porifera > Demospongiae > Verongiida > Aplysinidae > Aplysina > Aplysina aerophoba. The sequence continues at coordinate 1,261,483 of OX465033.1, forward strand.
GACTTTCGCCCTCTCCTCCCAGTCCCGCAACCCCATTCACCCCGCCTAATACGGCACCTGGACTACATCGCCCAATTCACATCAGACATCCGGCACATCAAAGGGACCAACAATGTTGCAGCCGACGCCCTTTCCCGCATGGAAGTGGACGCGCTACACACCACATCCTCCGTCATCGATTTCAAAGCCATGGCAGAGGCTCAGTCGAATGACCTTTCCCAGGAAGGAGAAGCTCAATCCCTCACTCTTTCTCGGATCCCAGTACCCACCTGTGATGCCTCTCTCCTATGTGACACATCAACCGGGACCCCCCGCCCACTGGTCCCCCCTCAGTTCCGCCGCCAGGTGTTTGATGCCCTCCACTCCCTCTCACACCCTGGTGTCCGTGCTACCCAACGGTTAGCCACCTCTCGGTATGTATGGCCGGGCATTAACAAGGACGTCCGTGATTGGACACGCACATGCCTCCAGTGCCAACGGGCCAAGGTACACCAGCACACTTCAACCCCTATCGGCCAGTTTCCCCCTCCGGATGCAAGATTTGCTCACGTACATATTGATCTTGTCGGACCGCTTCCACCCTGCCAAGGTTTTACCTACCTATTGACTTGCGTGGACCGTTTACACGCTGGCCTGAAGTCGTCCCATTGACGGACATCACGGCCACATCCGTGGCACACGCCTTCCTCACTGGCTGGATTGCTCGCTTCGGTGTACCAACGTCCATCACCACTGACCGTGGCAGCCAAATCGAATCTGACCTGTGTCAACAACTCATGTGCCTCGTAGGCTCCACACAAATACGTACCACGGCTTACCACCCCGCAGCCAATGGACTTGTCGAACGGTTCCACCGCCAGCTCAAGGCCAGCCTCATGTCTGTCACCACCTCCACACGGTGGGTAGAGGCCCTCCCCATGGTTCTCCTCGGCATACGTACCAGTGTCAAAGAGGACCTTGGATGCTGCACAGCCGAGCTTGTGTATGGCACCACCCTGCGCATCCCAGGACAGTTTTTTGACCCTGTTGAGGAGATTCCCGACCCCTTGTCATTTGTGTCAAGGCTCCGTACCACCTTGCAGCAGATACAGGCCAAGCAACCCCGACACCACACCAACCGGAAATCTCACGTCCATACTGAGTTGCACAAGTGCACTCATGTCTTTGTCCGCAGAGATGCAGTTCGCCGTCCCCTCCAACCTCCATATGATGGCCCCTTCAAGGTCCACCGCCGGTATCCCAAATTCTTCACCATCATTGGGTCAACTGGCAAACCACAGACCATCTCCGTCGACCGACTGAAGCCGGCACATATGGACAACCCAGCTGTCTCCACCTCATAAACGCCAGCATCCTCAACAGTGCCAGCATCTTCATCAGTGCCAGCCTCCCCACCAGCGGCTGCACCTCAGGTTGTCCGGACTACACGTTCTGGACGCCGTGTCCACTGGCCAGACCGACTGGTCTTTTGACATTTTGTGCATGAATTTGTTATGCTGTATTTCGCTCGCCCTGCTCACTGGGGGGGAGTGTTTGTAGTGTGTTGCATCATTTACATATGCATATTCCTGACTTTATTATTATTTCCTGTAGCGCATTACTTTATCATCATTTCCTGTGTGCACGATTATTCACCATTTATTTCCGTATTCACACTTACAACACAATGCCTTTTTGTTCCGTTGTATCCTTGTTCCGTTGTTGTAGTATTCTGTTGTTACACACGTGTATATATTACCTTGTGCACTTCTTGTAATAACTTGCAACTGCAATCCCAGTTCGATTTTATAACGCCTATCGTTATAGAGGTGTCCCGACTTGACTGTGAAGGATATACATAATATATACCTTATATTATGCATCATACTATATACAAATAGTACGATGATTGTACAACCATAGGAACTTAGGCATTGCCAGGTGTTCTTATATAGTGACAAATGGTATTGCGTTTTTGGATGCATATTCAGGCAAAAGGTTCGTCTGTTGCGCACTCACCATATTATATAGTACATACATACCATGGTGATTGCACAACATTGGAACTTAAGTATTGCGAAGTGGTTGCATATATCCGATATACTTTTTGGGCAAAAATGGCGTCATTTTGCGAAGCATTTTCAGGCGAAAGGTTCATCTGTTACATACTCACCATAGTATATACAGTGAATCCTCGGTTATCCGAACCTCGATTATCCGGATCCTCAATTATCCGGATCACAAAATTACCTTGCACGTGACACGTGGATTATGCAATCATCGCACCAACGCATTTTAGTCGTGTGGTGTATTGTTACTCACTATCATTCAACGTCATTTATCCATGATGTAATGCATGATGTAATGGCTGTCACGTGTGTTGTACGCATGCGCAGTGTAGCTAGTACCGCGTGTTGTGCAGTATTGAGTTGGTTAATAACTGTTGGTGGTTCCATGTTCCGTATCCATTGTTTCTTGGACATCGCGGTCGATACCTCTCCCTCAGGTCGTTAGTAACGACATCGATAGTGGCGACGAAGGCGGGATTTTACGTGGGAATTGTTGCGCAGTTTCCAGTCCACTATGTACGCAGCAAGCTACCATTGGTGGGTGCAATGGCTGGGCATTTGGAGCTGTTCGACCCGGAGGTCGAATCCATTGTAGTATACTTGAAACGGGTGGAGCTGTACTTCGCAGCAAACGAGATCAAGGCAGACAAGCGAGTTCCAGTATTCCTGAATGTGATCGGACGGGAGAACTACTCGCTTTTACGAAGTATCTTATCGCCACAGAAACCTGTGGAGCAGCCCTTAAAGAAGCTCATGGACGTCCTGAAGGACTACTATGAACCAAAGAAGGTGGTCGTGGCAGTGGGGTTTATGTTTCACCAGCGTCTGCAGCAGCCTGGCGAGTCTGTGGCCATATATTTGGCAGAACTGTGAAAGTTGGCTGTGCCCTGTGAGTTTGGGGAGTCTTTAGATGAGGCTTTATGCGATCGGCTGGTTTGTGGGCTACGCAATGAAGCATATCAAAAGCGTCTGCTGTCAGAGTGCGAACTGACACTAGAAAAGATACTCCAGACTGCCCAGAGCCTGGAGACCGCAGAGGTGAATGTGCGTGCACTGCGAGGGTCTGAATCTGAAATTCACCAGAATCCTACCAGTATGGTAGCCCACACCACATTGCTTCACGTTGTGGATTTGCCAGTTTTGTTGTCGGAAGTGGCAGAAGAAGGGACACCTAGCAAGATTGTGTCGTTCCTCAAAGCCTGCCAGTAGGCAAGGCACAGGCAAGGTCGATGCAAAGACCCATCAGCTGACGTCAGCAAGTGAACACACAGAAGACGAGGTTCCCTTGCTACAACTAGGAATGGGTCAAGCTGCAAACAATTACCGTTGATGTCACCGCAAATGACGTACCAGTGACAATGGAAGTCGACACTGGTGCAGCAGTGTCGGTTATGTCACAGCAGCAACAGCGCAAGCTATTTCCACAAGCCTGGCTACATCCATCACAGGTGGTGTTGCGCACCTACACCACTGAGAAGGCGGCCGTCGTGGGGGTTTTGCCAGTTCATGTGGTTTACGAGGGCCAGGAGCACAACTTGTCACTGGTCATCGTGCAAGGCAATGGTCCTGCTCTATTTGGGCAAGAGTGGCTGGCTAAGATCCGTCTTTCATGGCAGTCTTTTGCGTTCCACACAGTGGTCAGCAAGAGGTTGGACGAAGTGCTGCATCGGTTTGAAGAGGTGTTTCATGAAGAGCTAGGTACGGCTCGCACACCGTCTGTCCAATTGAAGCTGAAGAAGAGTAGCCAGCCCAAGTTTGTGCTCGCACGCCCTGTTCTGTTTGCCATTAAAGGGACAGTATCGTTGGTTAGCGCACATGCCGCATATTCCCGTATACGTGGCAACAAAACAGCCAATCAGAATAATGATAGAGATTTTGCTACAAAATCTCTATCGTTAATCTGATTGGCTGCTGAAGCAAAATGGCGGCTCCCCGAGAGCCAGCTGGACCTGTAAAGGCCTTGGATTGAATTTGTTAGCAAGCGGAAATGGACGAAAGGACTGATCCTCGCATTGGATGTTCCAGAAGAGGAGAAAACGTTCGAAAATCCACCGCTTCGCCGTATTCTTACGACTACAAGACGATTCGGCTTCAGCAAGGAACCTTCTGCGTCAAGGAACCCTTCCTTCTGCCTCAAGGAACCCTCTGCCTCGGGTACCGCCACCGATGGGGTTGTACAGCGACGCACTGGTACAGGACCGACTAGATCGCGTTCGGCGGCAATTAAGCCGTCCTCCTCCACTTCCATGTCGCCACGATTGGTGCAGACCTTGCTACCAGTCACCTTGCAAGTGCAGAGAGGCGTGCAGAAGAGCGTTGCAGCTTTGCAAAGGCAGGAACCCCATCCGGACGAACGTGAACACTTCCCGTTACAAGAACAGCTGATAATTCACACACAGCCATTAAGAAATTTAGGATAACAGCATCCCAGGCAAAGAGTAACCTTTTACAGGCCCTCGCGCTCTCTGTCGATGATTCTGCCATAGCAAATTCTTCTAGCGATCAGTAAACTCGTTTCTCGAACGCATGCGCACGGGCGAAACTGCGAGATTAAGCAAATATTGCATAAGAGGCAATACTGTTCCTTTTAGGATGCAGTTGTGCAGGAGATCCAGCGCTTGGAGTCAGTTGGAATACTAAAGAAGGTTGAGTTTAGTCGTTGGGCCACTCCTGTAGTGCCAGTACCGAAGAGAGATGTGTCCTTCAGGATTTGTGGGGATTTCAAGGTCACCTTGAACCCTGCGCTAGAGATCGACCAGCATCCCATTCCCAAGCCGGAGGACAATTTTGCGAGCTTGGCCAGGGGTGAATTGTTCAGTACACTTGATTTGTCTCAAGCATACCAACAACTGTTGTTGGATGAAGAATCGTCGGAGTTGGTCACAGTGAACACTCATCTGGGGTTGTACCGTTACAGCCGGCTACACTTTGGGGTGGCTTCTGCCCCCGCCATCTTTCAAAGGACCATGGATCAGCTGCTAAACGCCCTGACAGGAGTGAAATGTTACCTGGATGACATCATCATCACAGGAAAGCGCACACAGGAGCATCTCAACCATCTGTCCCAGGCGCTGGAGCGGCTGCAGGACAAAGGTTTCCGCCTCAGGAAGGACAAGTGTCACTTCCTGCAGTCTTCGGTAGAGTATCTGGGCATTGTCATTGACACAGATGGCTTACACACCACCTCTACCAAACAGCAAGTCATTGCAGAAGCCAGAGCACCCACCAACATATCAGAATAGCGCTCCAGCCTAGTCAATTACTATGGCCGTTTCCTCCCCAATGTTTCTACGATGCTCCATTCATTGACTGTGGAAGGGAGCTGCTTGGGTGTGGTCCAAGAAGTGTGAGGAAGCGCTTCAGGCCATCAAAGGCATGCTGAGTTCAGACCAGGCTCTTGCTCACTACGACCCTCATGGCTGATGCATCGGCTTACGGCGTTTGGGCAGTGATTTACCAAAGGTATGCCAATGGGGGAGAGCGTCCAATTGCCTATGCCTCGCGGACACTAACGCCTGCAGAACAGAAGTACGCTCAAGTGTAGAAGGAGGCGTTGGCACTGGTTTTGGGGTGAAACGTTTTCACCAGTACCTCTACAGATGCCGGTTCACCTTAATAACGGACCACAAGCCCCTGACCACCATCCTGGGTCCTTATCATGCTATTCCGACGTTGGCCACTGCTTGCCTACAGCGATGGGCCATCACTCTATCCGCGTACAATTACCAGATACAGTTCCGCAGCTCAAAGGAACACGCCAATGCAGATGGCTTATTGTGGTTGCCTCTTAACTCTCCTCCAGGTCGGAAGCATCAAAGGATGCCACCTGTTACAATTTGGGCCTAATTCTAGCTTTACCAGTCACTGCAGCGAAAGTGGGCAGACGTTCAAAGCCCGACCCTCAGGTGAGCCGAGTAATGCATTCTACTCGTTGTGGTTGGCCTAGCCATGTTCCCTCTGACTAGAAGCCATTTTGCTCGAGGCAGGAGGAGTTAACAGTAGAGGGAGATTGCTTGCTATGGGGACTTCGTGTAGTAGTTCCTGCAAAGTTGAGGGCCCGAATTCTGAGTGATTTGCACAGAGATCATGGAGGGGTAGTGAGAATGAAGGCTATGGCACGGAGTTACATGTGGTGGCCAGGCATGGACACTGACATCAAGTCTGTTGCCAAGTCTTGTGTTTCGTGCAAAGCGGTAAAGAGCGCACCTCAGGAAGCACCACTACACTCGTGGGTGTGGCCAGCTGAACCGTGGAAGTGCACACAAATGGATTTTGCGGGCCGGTTCTAGGACAAGATGATCTTTGCTGTTATTGACGCTCATTCTAAGTGGCCGGAGATTTTCCTGATGAGATCGACAACTGTGGAGGATACCATTGTCGTCATGAGATGCATTTTTGCATCATTTGGCTTGCCCGATAAACTGGTATCGGATAATGGCCCTCAATTCACCGCACGTGAATTTGCTGACTTTGTGAATGCCAATGGCATTCGGCACATTCATACAGCACCATACCATCCTGCCTCGAATGGCGCGATTGAAAGGTTCATCCAGACCTTTAAACAGGCCATGAAGGCTGGAGAGGGAAATGGGTTGCCTTTCCAGCACCGCTTACACAGTTCATGTCATATCGGAGCACACCACACACAACGACTGGAAAGTCACCAGCCTCACTGTTTTTGGGAAGACCCATTCGCACACCCTTGATTTGATGCGTCCTGTGGTTGGTGAGAAGGTAGGCAGAGAACAGGCACGGCAGAAGCAACATCACGATGCTAGAGCACGCTTCAGACAGTTCGCAGTGGGTGCCAGAGTCATGGTACGAGAAGGTCGAGACAAGTCAGTATGGAAGCCTGGGACCATACTAGAGCACCGGGGTCCTGTGTATTATCTGGTCCAGATGGATGGTGGCCAGATTCAACGAAAGCATGTGGAGCACATTCGAGAAGGGTTTGCTCCATCTGCAGTGATGGCATCAGAAGTATCTACTGGACCATCCACTGTTGAGTCCACTGCCAGAGTAGTGCCACGGGAGGATGCGGTGCACGAGGTGCCAGACACTGCCAGTGTTGAGGACTCAATGACGCCTACTCTAGTGACGGAGCAGCCCGAGATACCACATTCCTCGGAAACGCCAGTACCCAGTGGTCCTAACTGTACACCTGTGCGCACGTATCCCCGTCGTCAGCGAAAGCCGGTTGACAGATTTATCTGTACTTGACACTTAATTTTTGGGGTTCTCTTGAGTTCATTGCTGTAGCCGCTCTTTTCTTGTAAGGGGGGAGGAGTGTGGTGTATTGTTACTCACTATCATTTAACGTCATTTATCCATGATGTAATGCATGATGTAATGGTTGTCACGTGTGTTGTACGCATGCGCAGTGTAGCTAGTACCGCATGTTGTGCAGTATTGAGTTGGTTACTAACTGTTGGTGGTTCCATGTTCCGTATCTGTTGTTTCTCGGATGTCGCGGTTGACACCTCTCCCTCGGGTTGCTAGTAACGACATCACAAGTCACATGCGTATTTACTTTGCTTAAAGATGGCGGACTCCACTTGTGCTGCGAAGCCTAAGCGAAAGAGAACAGTTTTAAGTATTGAAGACAAAGCGGCCATCATAAAGCAGCTAGAGATCAGCTATGCTAACGTTATTGCCGAACGCTATGGAGTTGGAAAGAGTACAGTCTCGGATATCAAGAAGAATCGCGATAAGATCCTTCACTTCACGCAGGAGATGCGTGACATGGGCATGAGTAAGAAGGTGAAAGTAATGAAGGTCGGAGATGATGAACAGCATGACAAGGCCGTGTAATTGTGGTTAAAGCAAAAGCGAATGGAGGGCATACCTATCTCAGGCCCGATATTGTGTGAAAAAGCTGTCTAGCTGCACAAGATGTATGGTGAAGAGTCAAGTTTCTCTGAAAGTACAGGATGGCAATGGAGGTTCTGCCAGAGACACAGAATACAGAACTTGTCCCTTGAAGGTGAGAAATTACGTATCTGCTGATACTGAAGCAAGTACAACTTTTATCACAACTTTCAATAAATTTGTTGAAGCGCACCAGCTTATTCTCAATCAGATTTTCAATTGTGATGAGAGTGGACTTAACTTTCGCCTCTTGCCGGACATGACAATAGCTGCTTCCTTTGAGCACTCTGCTGATGGAAGTAAGCTGAGCAAAGAGAGAGTCACAATCAATGGCTGTGCAAACGCTACAGGCACCATCAAGTTAATGCTTCAGGTTATCAGAAAAGCAAAACGTCCAAGGTGCTTCAGAGGTTTGAGGATAAAACTCCTACCTGTGGTGTACTGCGGTCAGAAAAGTGCATGGATGAGTTCCGAGATTTTTCATGCCTGGTTTCACAACTCATTCATCCCTACAGTACGCAAAGAGCTATCTTCTCTTGGCTTGGAGCCAAAACTGTTCTGGTACTGGATAATTGCCCTGCCCACCCCAATTAAGAAGACCTCATTAGTGATGATGGAAACATCACCACCCTTTACTTGCCACCAAATGTCACTTCCTTGATCCAACCAATGGATCAAGGGGTCCTTGTGGCACTCAAGCGCTGAAACAAGAAGAAATTGTTACGAAGGCTATTGACAGAAGATGAGAATGGCGTATCTCTCATCGACTTCCTGAAGTCAGTGAATATGAAAATCGTCACGGAGTTAATCGTAGAGTCATGGGGTGAAATCAAGGAATCCACGCTACGCAAGTCATGGAGAAAGATCATGGACAATTCACGAACCAATGAAGACTGATGTTCAGACCAAAGGACAGGAAGATGGAGATGAAGATGAGCAAGAATTTATGCATGAATTTCAGGAGTTGGGATACAGTATGGATGAAAATGAGATCAGTGCCTGGCTGAACAGTGATTCCAATGATCCTGGCTTTCAGCTGATGACAAGACGATGAAATCTATGACCATGTTCTTTCAGAACAAGTGCCTGACCAGGAAGATGAGCCTGAACCAGAGGAAGGAGTATCGAATGTCTGTCCTGTATCCAACTCCACGGCAGCTTATATGTTTGAGAAGTGCCTCACATGGCTTGAATACCAGCCTGAAGTAAATCAATACAATGCATGCACGTTGAGAGAGCTCCATGCTCTTGCAGTCCGTAAACGAGGAGAGTCCCTAAAGCAGATGACCTTACTAGAGTTTGCTACAAAAGTAAATGTATGTATGAGCACATGCGCATTTGTACAATGTTTATTTGCTTGTATTTCACTTATCCGAACAAAAGTTTTTAGCATGTGACCAAAGGGGTTCGGATAACCAAGGATCCACTGTAGTATATATAATATGGTAGGTTGGTCCATACCCTCTATATACGACCTCGACGGCATATTTACCTCGGCGCTTCGTGCCTCGGTAAACATGTCGCCTCAGGTCATATATATCGAATATGGACCTTCCTTTCAAAGAAGACAAGTCATTGAAAGGAAAGAACTAAGTAAGGCAACTAAACTAAGAGTAATTAACGCTATGATTGTGCCAACCCTGCTGTATGAGAGCGAGACTTGGACACTTCAGAAGAGACACAGAAGCAAAATTCAGGCAATGGAGATGAGGTACCTCAGGAAAATAGACGGTGTGACCAGATTGGAGTTTCAAATGAAGACATCTGAAGGAGGCTGGAGGTTGAAGCAGTGCTAGCAGTCGCAGACAGGAAGAAAGGAGTAGAGAGAGAGAATTGAAGGAATACCACAGGAGAGGTTGGTGAGGAGAGTATTCGAGGAGAATGTGTGCGGAAGGAGACTGAGAGGACGGCCAAGAAAGAAGTGGATTGATGATATGGAATGACATCTCTCATACATAGTAAAATGTTAATGTCAGTACTGCATGTGCTTATAAGATATACTAACTGCTACATTATATATGATATTTCTCTGTACTTAAGGCGATTGATTGATTGGACCTCCCTACAGCACTACATACATTACATATCCATACAGTAGGGCGGTCTATAGCCTCTATATACGACCTCGGCTGTGTATTTACCAAGGCGCTTTGCTAACCATGTGAATCCCAGGGCTGTTCAATCCTTTTGCTGCTGAGAGGTCGATCAGACAAAGGCTCCTGAATTCAAACAGTATGGACAGATGGAAGAACAGGAAATTGTGATAGTCATAAGAAAATCATAATCTCTCCCACTGCTTACTGAATACATATGTTGTAAGAAAATGGAGGTGCACCTACGTATATACGTACATGTTGGCAATTCGTGGGTATGCAAAATCATACTAATTGCTACATGAAGTGTGAAAGGTCACACTATTTAATTAAGGAAATTATAACGTCAACAAATTAGGGAAAGGAAATGGTAATGCATGTGTACTTGAAACTGCAACAAGTACATATCCAGTAGTTCTGGAAAGGGCAGAGAATGCACTGGAAACCCTTACTCAGCATTGCCATACTATAAGGACTATGAATGTCAGCAAGCACCGTGTGCCTTTATACATGCAGCCACGTACACACCCACCTTGGTGTCTGAGTCAAGCAAGCAGTAAGTCTGGTAGGGGAGGACCTGTGCGAGGCATGTAAAGATATAGAGCAATTCATCATTTCAAAATGAAGTACTACTTATAGTACACTGCTGTGGTAGTGTGAGCTTGCCCTCCACCCAACTACATATATGGCACTGTTTAGGTAGTGCTATGTATCTATGAAAATTGCTGGTGGTAGTTTGCATTCTGCAACACAATGGAAAAGCAGTGCTAGCATACTATGGAGCTGAACAAATGAAGAACAAATGGAGTGTACAGCAGACAATTAGGCAATTCCAGCATCAAGGATAGATACTTGTCTCACCTTCCGGATTGGTGACAAAGTGGTGCAAGCGTGTGTCTCGCATTGCATAATGCAACTACAAATAGTTTGTACTGGATGGTCAACATGTAGTATTCAAGTCCCTCACCTGTGTCACTCCAAGAAGGTCTGCAGTGAAGAACTTGCTTCCCCTCAGCAGTGACAGGAAGCAGCTCGCAGATGGAATGAAGGTGAACACTCCAGGAATGGACACTTCGATGACGTTTATCTCTACTAGGATCCATACCGTATCCAATTTAGCACTGCGCTGAATGACATTGTGGGCGTACTGGCTGGGAATGAGGAAGGTCACAGTTGTGCTGTTACCATCCTCAACTTTAGACCAGATGATCTTCTCTGGGATGCCATACGCTTCATGGAGGCCTCGCACCTGAAGGACGTGACAATCTTCACAGGAAAAGCTATCGAATGCCTTCTTTGATGTTATGTTCACTGGAACTAGCTTGTTTCTCTCCGTGGATGCCTCTATTTCCTCTTCACTCTTGGATTTCTTGATAAGAGTATCTTTCAGAATTCTGGTCTTTACATAAATGGCCTTATGCTGATGATAGTGAGAAAGGATGGCTTCTGCGACACCTTGTTCAGGTGCTGAGTGTGGAATGGAGGCAATTGCCTTCCTCAGGAAGTGAGTCTCGTCCCACATTCCTCCAACGAGCATCCGACTCATGAGTCTATCAATGGAATTAGCAGATTCAATGCTGTCTTCATCCACTGCCACACGATGAACACCAATTTGACGATATCTGCCAGCTGCTTTCTTCACTGCCTTCAGGTGGGGCTCCAACAGGTCAGAGATGATTGACAAGGCATTACCATAGAGCAGCTTGATGATGACTTCAGGATCAGATTCAGAATGGAGGTCTGAGATGTCTTGAGCCATAAGATCCATTTTAAGTGTCATGTAGTCAGGAAGAGACTTCTTGGCAACTGACTGTTGCAGCTCAAGGTCCTCTGAACTCTGGGTAGATGACCTGTGGCGTTTTCTTATCAGCTCTGCAAGGAAGCCGATTATACTTTGTAATATGCGTACTGTACGACATTAGCACACTAGCACATTAGCAATCAAAGTACAGAACTAACGCATAATAATATTACAATCAGTATATCAGTTATATCAATTATAATCATTAAATTGTAATGGTTTGCATACCTAGATATAGTGCTATGATTTCAAGTAGGAGCTACTATGCAAACAAACCACAAAATCAAGGAAGAAAGCTAAGGTATACTAGAGCGTGTTCTATTCAAGATGAATAACCCAGACTTGCTGGAAACCTTGCAAGCCTACATAATTTCCATTGTATCTTTCGCAGTCTGAGAGAATCTTTGCATGTTCGATGTCACTCAGCATGCATTACATCTGTCTAAATATGGAAAGAGAGCTGTACAATACAGTACGCATCACAAAACGCAACCTCATTCAATCAATTTTGAGATGGTTCTGTCAGTGTACTGCACACAGCAAATTGTGCAGCTCTACTTTGAGAGGAGGATTTCTTACGGGAACATGACTGAGATCCTTACTGCCGAAGCATTTAGAGTACCCAAGCAGACTGCATGGGATTAGGGTTAGGTACACTTTCTTGTCTTCCAAGGAGTGGTAGGCCATTCAAGTGCCCAAGACAATAAGCCCACAGCAAGTTTTTCTAATTATGTTTGTCGATCATTTGTTTGTCAATCTTCAGGGGCCTCTGACGTTTTATCTCTCTTCTGAGCTTGGAAGCCAACTCAAAGTGTCCCTTATCATTGTATCTCAATGGTTCATTACCCTGGTATCTGATCAGAATCTTCTTCAAAATCCAACAACAACTGAGCGACTGCAACGACAACTGAGCAAACTCTGATACTCCCACCTTCCGAATGTACAGCTAATTACTATTAACTGTTAATGGTTGATTATCTGACGGTTATTGACTATCTGACTTCCTACATTTCAGTGATGATGCCCATCTGACTTTCAGAATTATCCCATATCACATTCAGTATAGTGAGACTAAAGGACACTATTCAAGGTTATTATAAAAGAATGTGCTCTGCACTAATGTGTACTTTTGCCTTGCAGACCAGAATACCATATGGCTGGAAATATTGGTGACCCAAATATTTTGTAATCTGTGACCATGCAGCATGAATACTACTAAGTTGTAATATAGTTGAAGATCTCAAACTAGTAACAATCGAAATAGCATAGCCTGTAAATGGTGCTGTTTTATAGGAATTAGCTAGGTGAACCTGCACACACATTCTGTACTTGCAAAGAGCAAACTATACACACAGACCTTGAAAGCCTTGAAAGCTGCCCACATTACATGCATGTCACTCTCGCGTAAATAAAAAGATTACCCTTTCCCCTGGGTTGCGAGTCTAAGGGAAAGTTGAAAGGAGACCACCATCAGCAAAAGCTGACATTGGTTTCCCTGTATGAGGCAGCAAACTGGCGTTAATAGCCCTCTGGCTATGAGGTGGATACCTGCAGGTGCCGAGAAGCCGTCTGGCTATGGTACACACGTGCTGGCACCGAAGAGCTGTTTGACTACGGTTGGCCACTCGACATGGCACCGTACGTTGCCACACATTGCCGTCCGCAGCCAAGATGGTTGCCAGTTGTAGCGCTGCCCCAAGAGGTCCAGGGTGTGTGGTGAATGTGATAGCGAATTGTGGCGAAGAAGGTTTGATGGTTCAATGTGTCTTTTCTGCGAACATGTCTTAATGCTGCCATTTTCATGACATCACACACACGCACGCAGGCACACACACACACACACACACACACACACACACACACACACACACACACACACACACACACACACACACACACACACACACACACACACACACACACACACACACACACACAACTAACACAGACGTATGTAAACAAGCACAAACAATCCAGACCAACCTCCAGGTGGCAGTGCATGCATCATTTTCCTTCCAAGCTCTTGCATTCTTGGAAAGCCATTTGCTTCAATGGTAGCATCACAATATAGCCTCAGTGTGTCCACAGTGGCATGCTTCTGCAAGTGTTCCAACAAGATATACTTTGCGTCATCATCATTTGCACTTTCAATGTCAGTTCTAACATCAGCCGAAATTACTCCCTTATGTTTCAGCTTCAACAGACTCAGCTTTGGGTTAACAACTGCAAGAAACTCGTCCTCATATCTCTCAAGGAACCGTAAGACTGAAAATGGTGAAGCTGCAGGCAATGCAAAGGTCAAGGTGGACAAATGTACTATGTAACATGTGTACTTTGCATGCAGCTGGACTGACAGAGATTCATGATGCTCAATTCAAAACAAGGTTTGATGTGTTCTTTTTGAATTAGGTGTTGAATGCAATAACTTCATGCAAGCATGCATGCACTTCAGCTGGATGCATGTACAACATGATGCCTGACCATAACCATGCAGAGAACACTTAACCCCACTTCACTTTACGCTATATACAGCACGTCTAAACTTACCACCTCTTGTAGAATGGTCTCTACACTGCACTATACCCACCAAGCTGTGTATTTGCATACCTGCTACTCCTTTTGGGATGACCTCAGTTTGAGCAACAGCACCATTGGACCCATTAGGTGCTTGGTCAGGTCCTATATATATATAAATAATGAAAGAGCATGCATACAAAGTCGAGTAATAATGGTTTACAGCAAAACTGAGATATATTATGGTACTTCTCTTTGCATGGCATACGTAGCGATGTATGTATGTGATGATATATCCACTGTATACATTAAATTATGGGCTGCATATGATATATGTAGCAATGCGAAGGAGTAAGCACCCGTAAACACGACAGTGACCGTTAAGTCAGCAATTATTGTATTGCGCCATTTGCTCTAGTCAGTGGCAGACAGTCAACATACTTCAATCAAATACTGTAAAGGGCAATAACTTTGCAGGTGAGGTGCATGGTCAAGCCATTCCTATGTTCCTTGTCCATGTGTGTTCATTATCACACATTTGCTTATATAATCTTGTACTATGGCGTTAAGCTTTTAGTTAGGGGTCGAACGAATATATACCGAATATTTGAATATTCGTTTGGTTAGCCTAATATTCGAAGAATAGTTTTATTCATTTGGCCTTGTGACGTCATAAAAATGGCTGCCTCTCGGCTTAGTGTCGAACGCAGACCCTTCCAGAGTGAGCGCTGTGTTCGAAGACAAGATGACAGTCACGTTCAATGTCGCGTCGAATAACGTCATATCGACACTAGCCACGCCGTATACACAGCTACAAGCATCCGGTTCGCTCGTTGTTTGCGTCCGTACAAAGTATGGCTGTTCGTTCCGACGTTTGGGAATTTTTCGACAAGGTTGGCGGCTCTCAGGCGAAGTGTATATATAATCCAAACTGCAAAGTAAATGTCGGCAGAATTTAAGTTTGGTGGTGACGATAAAGTGGGTTATGACGTCATGATATTTTATAACCACACACTGGCTACAGTGTAAAACCAGTGGTCTGCCATTAGAGTTAGCAGTTCTGTTACTGTAGATTTACATAAGTACCATCTCCGCGGATACAAATTTATAGATGTTTTTCTCATCATGCATCGCCAATACTTTAGCAGCGCGTAGTAACTTCTCTGCACATCTTCTCCAGTGGCAGCAACTTTGTAAGCTTCTACGGATGTCTTCTTTAGTGGCTGTTTCCTCTTGGTAGCCACTGGAAACCATTGTTTGTGCTGAGCATCCATCTAGCAGAAGACGGGCATGGTGTGTGTCCACGGTACTTCTGGCTAACCTGCATGCACGGTCCTCGGTGTCTGTCCTCGTGGGGAAGGCACCTCTACACATCACATAATGACGTTGTGATCTACTGCTGGTCAAAGCTCCAATTAGTCTATTTCTAGAGTTGATTAGACAATAAGTGTGAGACCCTATATGTTCTATATAGAGATAGGTTGATGTTGATACTGAAGCGAGCTTATATATAATGATGATAGAGTGGGAAGAGAATTGGAGAAGATGTGGAGAAACCAATTTTTGAGATCATGACTCATACGCAGTCCTTTATTGGCTCAATTGTGGATTATCTATTGATATATTAGGACACATTATGACATGATCACCTTGTTCCCCCCTACCCCTTCATGTCCTCATAATCTTTTCATTCGTTGAACACAGTCCTGCATTGGGCAATTAGGCTCTAGTGTGCTCTGCACATGATGTACTTTAATAATAATAATTGAAATATGGACCTTTGAAATGACAACGAGATGAAAGGAAAGATGGATGTAGAGAACCCAGTAAGCAAACCCTGGCCTAAGGCTTACTCTACTAATTAATGATCAACCACTGCGTGGCAGATCATTCCCACAAATGAGGTATACAATACTGATTACTACTATTTTTCTATACATATACCAGCTATGCTCTAGTGGTCTTCCGACGAAATGGCTCAATCCAAAGGTCTTTAATTAGACCTGGACTGATTGGTCTTTGGACCAAATTAATTGGAGTCCCGACCATCGGACTCCAAGCTGTGATCTCACTCAGATTCTCAATTATCACAATCATAACCTTACACAGCTAATATCATCAATCAATAATACGCTAGAGCAAGCTACATAAGGGCAGGAATGAGGGTGGTTGCTGGTGGGAGCTGTTGCTTAGTGGTAGAGCATTGGTGCATTAAGGCAATGGCCTTGGGTTCCATTCGCGGCAGCTCCACCTTCTGTAGCCAAGTCAATTCAAGTCAGTGCATGACATTGGTGAGAAGACTTCTTAGTTATTACATAGGGCAAAGGGTAAATGGAAGATATCTCTCACTGTGACATGCATACACTTTCTCAAAGTACAGAGTTGGTCTCAACTCTCACTCAGACAAAGATCGCTATATCTTATGCTGCCTATATGCATGCATTATACTGGAGGATTGGCAGCCAACAACTTGATGAAGGTTGACACACTGCAGGCATACATAGATGCGTGCTATACCTTGTGCTGCAGCCAGCAGCTGGCTGGTAGTCTGTCCAGATGCCTCAACAGTTTCTAATATAAAATGGGAGAATCAAACATCACTCACTAATTATGATGGATACATGAATAATGACACATGTAAACGGTGATCAATTGGTGTGAACTGTTTGCTACAAGGCTCACAGCAGATTCTAGTGTGAATGTCACAGTGTGAAACACAGTGCAAAGCTTACTTCATACCTAAATAGCTATTGTCTCCTACAAATAGCTAGTGTTACATTAACCTTTGCGTGCACAAGTTAGGGTTGGGGTTGACGAACTCCACCTTCCACAACCTCGCACAGAAACGTACAGACATTCTTTTGAATTCCAAGGTGCCTTACAGTACAATCAACTACCTCAGAGTATTAGACATTTATCAAGTTTGAAATCATTTAAACATGCAATTTCGAATCTATAATTTAACTCTATAGCTATGTTTTATTTATCTGGACCCTGAACGCATTGTTTATTTACCTATTATTCAGCATTTATCTGCCTATGTGTGTATTTGTGTACCTGTGTTTGTGCCTGTACTGTTCAGGACCTGCATGAAAACCTACTCTTGCGGATGCAGCATTCCTGTTTCAAATAATTCATCCATCCATCCATCCATTCAGACAAAAAGTGAGCAAGGGAACAGACAAGTATAGAGCAACATACCAAGTGTCTCTACCAATAAATAAAGGACTGAAAACTAAAGGTAGCATGGCCCAAGGGCCAACCTGTGTGCAACCAAGAATTTAGCACCTACAGCACACAACAAACATGGCTAGCTATATGTACAAATATACAGCTCGCACATGCAATGTGCTTATTCACACTGATCCAATGTCTTGTTAGTCTCGTTCCCAGACCCTTCTCCGCTGTTCTGCCATTTTACAGGGAGCGCGGGGCGGAGAATGGGTCGAAATGACACGTTGATGGGTTTAAAGGTCGTTAATGATGGAGTGTTCGGCAGCATTCGGTGGCAAAGAAGGGGCAAGGGGGACGTGAGCATTGGCAGGCTAAGTCGGTCATCAGATGCGAGGCAGCAGCGTGCCAGAGGAGAGTAAGACTCGTCTCCTAGCGTGTGCATCAAGGTGATCTTGGCTGTAATGGAGACAAACCCGACAGAGCCCGTAGCAATCAAGTCAGCAACATAGCAGGGAATGGCAGTGTTGCATGTGGTCCAAGTGATGGTCGTGGACTCAGTGAATACAGTCATGTCAAGTGTTACACACGAGCTGCTGGAGGCAGTGGACTGACGTATTGCTGCACGGACAGCGGCAGCGTCACCCAGAACAGGGCCAGATGAGTGGGGGTAGTTAGTCTACCAAGATGCGGGCAATTGCCTTCTACAGCCAGTCTAGCGAGCATGCCAGTGTTGTTGGCTGGTACTCTGCCTGTTATGGCTAGCAGCAGTGAGGTGGACCTCTCCACAACCCAGAGCCCCCCTTCTCACCTGGGCAGCATGGGAGGAGGAGCAGGGCTTACACCGATGACCCCCTTGGCCAGCCTTCTTCCTCCTACAGCACCTTCCCCCTCTTACGAGGCAGTGGATGTGGGAACCCATACACCTTCCGTGCCAAAGAAGCTTCCAGAGAAGATCTGGAGCAGCAAGTTCCTGGAAATAAGTGAGCTATTGCCGAGCAGGCTGGGGGCACCAGAACAGTGTCCAGCAGGGACAGGCTGAAAGAGCTCATGAAAATCACCACAATGCAGCAGTGGGTGGCGTGTTTCAACGCCTACATAAGTGTGATAGAGGTCCACCATCCAGGTCGCGTCCAGGACCTTCTGGCACGATGGCCAGGGAAAGGGCCAGTAGTGTGGAAACATTTGCAGCTCACAGTTTAGTTAGCGAGCTTCTGATTGATATGAATCCTTTAGGCCGAGGTATGACAGATGATTGTTTGGCCTCCCAGCGACGCAGCATGCATGAACAGAGTTGAGCTCACTGATCCGAGTCGTGTTTTTATCTGATTTGTTACAGTTAGAAGCATGCAGACCTTTAGGTGGGACAATCACCCACATTCCCCTAGCAGCGTCAGCTGTTGTCATGCCATTAATTCCCCGTCAGTGGGAAATTGAGCTGCGGCCACACCCAAACAAGCAGTGTCATATTGTCTCAGGCTTGACCAACGGCTTCCACCTAGGGTACCGACGGGGAGGCTCCCCCTTGGCATCAGCCAGATCCAACATGAAGTCAGCGTTACAGAACCCAAGGCCAGTCCAGTAGTACCTGGCCTCACAGCTGGCAGAGGGCAGGATAGCAGGCCCCTTCAAGGAGCAGGAGACCCCACAGGTTCACGTGAGCCGATTCAGGGTAAACTCGAAGAGCAGCAAGCCAGGGGAATGGTGCTTGATCCTGGACCTGTCATTCCCACCAAACTTATGTGTGAACGAAGGTATGGACCGGCAATTGTGCTCAGTGTGTTATCCGACGGTGGACCAGGCAATAGCTCACATTATGCAGTTAGGACAAGGTGCCATGTTAGCCAAGTTAGACATGGCCCATGCTTTCCGCAACATTCTTGTTCACCCAGAGGACAGGCAGTTACTAGGCATGCGGTGGGAAATGAAATTTTTATCAATATGACCCTCCCATTCGAGCTGCGGTCATCTCCAAAGATCTTCACAACCGTGGCAGACGCACTAGAATGGGTCTTCCTATGCGGTGTTGTGTCGTGGTGCACACACTACATGGATGACTTCCTCACGGTGGGTAAGCCTGAGTCTGCAGATTGCAGGAACAACCTAGAGGTGATTTTTGACACATGCGAGAGATTGGGGTTTCTCACCTTCCTGGGCATCATGTTGGATACTGTTTGCAAGGAGATCCGGCTACCAGAGCAGAAGCTAGTCACACTGAGGTCATTGATCAGTGCCTGGTAGGACAAATGGGTGTGCAGGAAGCACGAACTGTTGTCGCTGATTGGGAAGTTGTCCTACGCTTGCAAGGTAGTACAAGTGGGCCGGATCTTACTGAGGTGGATGATCGACCTGTCGACAAAAGCCAAGAATCTCGACCACTGGATCAAGCTCAATGACACCATATTGATCTTGTCTGTGGCATAGCTGTCACTTTGACTGTCCCTCAGTTCTGTGCGGTCCTATCTTTCGGTAGATCGACACTTGCACGTGTCGCAAGGTTGGGGGGACCCTTTGGTATCAGCTTTGCAGCTTCAACCAGCATTGAAGGGTTTGAAGAGGGCCAAATCCCAGGCCAAGGACACTCAGCTGCTGGTCATGCCATCTTGAGGAGGATTAAGGCAGCATTGGACCAGGATCCATTTAAGCGAGACAACCTCATGGATATTGCAGTAGACAGCATCGAGCACCCTTCATTTGTCCAGGTGTCTCTGAAGGGGTCAAAAACAGAGCAAGCATGCCAGGGCATTAAGCTGTGTGTGACCCATAACGAGCTGTGCCCAGTGGCGGCGATGCTTACTTACCTAATAGTGAGAGGCTTTGACCATGGCCCACTGTTTATAACAGAACAAGGGCTCCCACGTACTCGTGCTAAACTGGTCAACCTCCTCAAATCAGCACTCACAGCAGCAGGCATTGATGCAACCTGGTACTTGGGGCACTCGTCCTGAATTAGAGCAGTACTACAGCAGCAGCAGCATGGTCCTGGCCTGATCTGGAGACAATGTTTCATTGGACACCCTTGCAGACATGGCTGACAAGATTATGGAGGTCGCAATGCCTTCTGTGAAATCAGTGACTTCCCCAGCCACTCCTGTCGCCACACCCACACCTGCTCCTATCTCCTCCGAAGTCGCAGAACTGCAAGCAGAGATCAGTGAGCTGCGACAGCTCATTTCCTCGCTGCAGCTCTCCTCCCACCATGCTAAGCGCTCCAGCTCCCGTCCCCCATCCCATACTGCCTCCCGTGCCTCCTCCCCCACCCCACCCCATAGACTTTCCTGGTACCATCGCCGCTTTGGGGACAAGGCCCAGAAGTGTACATTCCCCTGCTCGTTAGAGAAACGGCCGAGCCTAGTGCTGTTGGCGACCAGCACTTCGGCCCTACCACCTAGTCGCCTGCTTTTCATCACGGACAGGACCAGCCGTTTACAGGTGCCAAGGTGAGCGCCATTCCTCTCTCCCATAGTAGCTGTACCTTCCCCTCCACAGGCCCCTCCCCTGCAAGCAGCTAACCAGTCTCCCATCGCGACTAATGGTGTGCACTCCCTCTGCCTGAACCTGGGCCACCGTTGACCATTCCGATGATCCTTCATCGTTGCGGATGTGAAGCACCCCATCCTCGGATCTGACTTCCTGGGCCATTTCAACCTGCTAGTGGACGTCACCTGCCATTGTCTGGTTAACAATGTCACTCAGCTGCAGGTCAATAGCATCTCAACCCAGGAATCCTCGCTCAGTCCATCAGTGCCTCGCCCGACCATTTCCGACGTCTTCACCACCCTCCTCTAGCAGACTTCCCGTCCTTGCTCTTCCCACCCCCTCCAGACCAACCGGTGGAACACTCTGTCACTCACCACATTCCCACTACTGGCCCACCAGTTGCCTCCTGCCCACGGAGACTACCCCCCGAGCGGCTCAAGACTGCCTGCCAAGAGTTTGACAGAATGTTGGACCTTGGCATCATCCAGTCCTCTAAGCTGCTGGCTATCTCCATTGCACATGGTCTCCGAGGAGACACCTGGCGACTGGTGACCTTGTTGGGACTATTGAGCCCTGAACCTCACCACACTGTCCCAGACCAGTACCCTGTCCCCCACCTGCAGGACTTCACGTCTTCACTGCGAGGTGCGACAATCTTCAGCAAGATTGACCTTGTGAGGGGATACGACCAAATCCCAGTGGAGCCTGCAGACATACCCAAGATGGCCGTAACCACACCCTTTGGGTTGTTTGAGTTCACCTGTATGCCTTTTGGTCTAAGGAATGCCGCCCAAACCTTCCAACGCTTCATGGACCAAGTTCTTCACGGCCTTCTGTTCAGCTACGCATACCTGGACGACATCGTGGCTGCCAGCAAGGAGCTGGATGAGCACCTCTGCCACCTCCGTGAAGTCTTCAGCCACCTACAAGACCACGGTATCCAGATCAACGCATCCAAGAGCACCCTAGGTGCTGCATCCTTGGAGTTTCTTGGCCATCACGTGAATCAGCAGGGCATCTGTCCCCTGGCATCCAAAGTCCAGGTGATCCAGGAGTTCCCCCAGCCTCAGACCCACTGTAAGTTGTGCCAATTCCTAGGGTTGGTGAACTTTTAACACTGTTTTGTCCCAGGTTGTGTGCCTACATACTACAGCCTCTCTACGACCTGCTGTCTCCTCCCCCTAAGAAGGACAGCCCCTTAGCCTGTACCCCTGAAGCCATCTCTGCCTTCACTTGCATCAAGGACGCTCTGGCTGAGGCCTCCCTCATGTGCCACCCCCAACTGGATGCACCCACCTGCATCCTTGTGGATGCTTCCGACTTCGGCGTGGGAGCTGTAGTGGAACAGCAGATCGATTCAGTCTTGTGCCCAATTTCCTATTTTTTTTTTGTGGAAGTTGTGTTTATCAGGGAGCTGGTATAGCACATTCGACAGGGAGTTATTGGCCATTTACCTCGCCATCCGCCATTTCCGCCACTTTGTGGAAGGTCACCAGGTTTCATGTGCTAACAGACCTCACTTTTGCTCTTTTCTCCCAGTCTGGAAACCTTTCACCCTGACGAGAGAGGCACCTTGAGTTCATCACCCAGTTTACCTCGGACATCGGGTACATCAAGGAGACTACCAAACAACGGCAGATGCACTCTCACGCCTGGATGTGGGTTCCCTGCACACAACGTCCACTGGCATTGACATCAAGGCTATGGCCGAAGCTTAATTGACTGACCCACCCCCAGATGGTGCAGCCCACTCCCTCACACTGTCACAGGTGCAAGTCCCTACCTGTGGTGTCATGCTCCTGTGTAACACATCTACTGGTGTCCCTCGCCCACTGGTCCCCCCACAGTTCAATCGCCAGGTATTTGACACTCTGCAAACTCTCTTACACCCCGGTGTTCGGGCTACTCAGCGGTTGATCACCTCCCGGTACGTGTGGCCAGGCATCAATAAGGATGTTCGGGAGGGGACACGAGCCTGTCTTCAGTGCCAGCACGCCAAGGTGCATCAACACACCGCTACCCCCACCGTCCATTTTCCCCCTTCCCGATGCCAGGTTCTCTCATGTGCACATTGACCTGATTGGCCCACTTCCACCTTGCAAGGGGTTCACGTACCTTTTAACCTGCGTGGACCGCTTTACTCGCTGGCTGGAAGCCATCCCTCTATCCAACAGCACCCACTGTTGCACACGCTTTTGTCGCTGACTGGATGGATGGCGTGATTCAGGGTTCCATCCACCATCACCACGAACCAAGGTGCGCGCGCAGTCGAGTCTGAGTCCAGTGTGGCGTCAGCTCATGCACTTCCTTAGCTCAACACGGATTAGCACCACAGCATACCACCCTGAAGCCATGGTCTAGTAGAGCGATTCCACTGCCAAGCCAAGGCCAGTGTCATCCACTCAGTGGATAGAGGCCCTCCCTATGGTTCTCCTTGGTCTTTGCAGCAGTGTCAAGGAGGACCTAGGCTGCTACACAGCAGAGTTGGTGTATGGGACCACCCTGCGCATCCCAGGTAAATTTTTCAATAAAGTTGAGGAGATCACAGATCCCCTCTCTTACGTATCCCTCCTCCCACCATGAGGCAACAGGTCAGGTACACAGTGCCATACCCAACGCAAGATCCACATCAGCATGGACCTGTCCAAGTGTACGGTATGTGGCAGAAAAAAGTTAGCGTACTACGGGTGAGGTACGGGTACGGGTACGGGCGTACTTCATCATAGCTACGTGCGTTATATATTATAGGTACGGATGTAGTACGAATACATATCTACGCATACGGGCATAGTATACATACTGTACGTACTCTCAAGTATGCCCGCAGATATTTCCATCTACGAATTCCGAAGGGCATGGTGCGAGTCCAAGCCCTTTGTCGCTGTGCCTACGAAGAATGTCGCGCATGCTCCTTAATTTGTCGTATATATAGACGCTGTTGAAGGTTTAAGTGTCAGGATTGTGTATCATCATCTTCCTTGACGTTATCGTACATATTTCCCTTCCTTTAGAGAGTGGCTCAGCAGTTGAAGATGATCTACTCTGATTACGTGAAGCAGAGAATTCTCTTCTACTGGCGTCTGGGAAAGAGTTACGTCCAGATTCCTCGCTGCTTGTCCGAAGAAGAGTACGCAACAACGAAAGTCAGGGTCTACAAATTCGTCAAGCGATACGAAGAACGAGGGATAATCTCACACTCACCATACGATATATCATATATAGTTCGGTAGGGAGCCTATATACATATCTACTTCTGTGGCAAATATACCTCGGTGCTTCGCGCCTCGGTCGATAAAGAGTACATACGGGCGTAGTACAGATATGGGCGTACAAATTTTAACCTATGGGCATATATGCCTGTGGCTACGGACGTACCGATAAATATTCACGTGCCTACGTACAGGTGTAGTATGCCAACCTTTTTCCGCCACGTACCGTACTTACGTCTTTGTACCGCATGTGGGACATGTCCAATTGCAGCAATATGGCTTCCACGTGCGCTGATTTTTACCTTCGTATTTTTGCTTGCTTCTCATGCAAGCTTCGTTGAATCAGAGCAAGAATAGTACCAAACAGAAGACAAAGAAACCCTCTGTAACCCATCATATGATTTGTGGTAATAATAATTCGCTCTGTCGAGAAATGTCGGCGCAAATGAAGCAAGTAAAATAGTAGTAAATGCCCGTGTGGTATTTTTCGGAATGGTTCAGACACAACTCTGTTGAGAAATTACAGTAAGAAAACTACCCGTAGTACGCTAACTTTCATTCTAACCTCGACTGCCACATGTGTGGCTTTACACAACATGTGTGAAATGTTTGGAGATCATTGCGCTGACGAGTGGGTATACCACGAGGCCCCAACAGCAACACAAGCCAGCAGTATCGCTACCAGTGTCTGTTGAACCAGTGCCTCTGTCATTCGTGATGCTATCAAGAACTTTATTAGTAGCTGAAGACATCAAAGTGCATGTATACATATGAACCATGTGCTGTATGCCATCCTGCAGTAAAATAAGCAAACTAATAGTGAACTTTTAATATAATAATAATAGTTGTCAGCTCAATTGTGAATGAATTGTGCATGAATGTTATATCCCTGCAGCTGATGTTGGTGGGGTGTCCTGGTCATGTTCATCTTCTGTGGGGGTACTTTGGGTATTTTGGCTGCTAGTGGGTGGTATCAGGGGGTTGGGAGGAAACATCTGGGATGGTGGAAACATCTGGGATGGATACGGTAGGTTCCACCCACCACTCGTCATTAGCTGGAAAATGGCAAAAAATTGTGACTGCCTTCTTCTTCAGGTCTCCTGTCTCTTTCCAGCCTTCGTTCCTCCACTTCTACTTCCCACTTCGCACGTTTCTCCTCTAATTGCTGATCTCTCTCCTCAGCTCCCTCTTCCATTGCTGCAAGGAACATCATTGCGTCCATGACTTCTGACCTCCTCTTGGTACCTATATGCATGCCGTGGTAACAATTGGTAACCTACCGTGACTTCATGTAATATATCTGAATTGTTATCCATGTCAAACATGCTAGCCTCCCGGCTAGTGTCCTTGCGCGCTGAACTTCCACTTCTGCTGCCTGCAGCTCTTGTGCTGCTCCCAGTAGCTCTAGAGCTGCTGCCTGCAGCTGAGGAGCTGCCGCCTGCAGCAAACAAGCTGCCGTCTGCAGCTGAAGGGCTGCCGTCTGCAGCTGAAGAGCTGCCGTCTGCAGCTGAAGGGCTGCCATCTGCAGCTGAAGGGCTGCCATCTGCAGCTGAAGGGCTGCAGTATGCAGCTGAAGAGCTGCCGTCTGCAGCTGAACAGCTGCCGTCTGCAGCTGAAGTGCTATTACTTACTGCAACTGCAGTGGTATGACTGTCGGTGGATGGCACATCAGTTTCAGGACTGTTTTCGCTCTCTGTGTCTTCATTTTTCTCCTACATTGTTCCCATGTCCGCTTCCAGCCATCGAGTTGACTTTGAACTTCAGCCTGTCCCCAAAGGCTAATCAAGGCTCTTGTCTCCTTCATGCTCTAGCCGGTCCCAGCCATCGCTTCTACCATCAGACGATCGAACAACGACTACGTTCGTTCTTTGTTTTTTTTGCGCCTTCTTCTTTTCGTTCGCCATTATGTTTTTAGGCTTAGCATAGCGTATCACGTGCTCGTGTTGTGCGGTCACGTGCAAACTCGCGAAACTGGTTCGAAGAGCCAAACCGGATCGAAATCACCTCTGGAGGTAGTTTGGCTGGAAGCGAATCGAATGCGCATCAACCGTGAATGCGCATTTCGTGTGGACGCTTGAATGCGCATCGAAGCGAATTGAATGCGCATTCAATCCGCACTCGTAGACAAGTGTGGACAGGCCTTAAGATTCTGTCATAATGCATGAATGCTATTAATTCCCTGTCACAACGTACGTATTATACAGCTCTTTGGTTAGCTAGTCGGGAGTTGCAAGGATGTCTAGGATGCCCATGCAATGTCCTGGAGTAAAGACTGGTTTGCTACAGTTTGCAAATGTTGATTTGGGACACTAGGTGAAGTGCTACAATCCAATGCTCTACAACTTTATGATCAGATAATCATAGTGGCTACACAACAAGTTCTGGGCTTGTAATCTTTGGTAAAATTTGTCCTGTCAACGTAATCATCGACCACAATGGTGTTACTTCGCCACTCCATATGGCTGTGCAGCCATCGCCATTACATCGAAATACCGATAAACCGCCATGCCAATGCATGATGTGTTGCTGCGTCATTTTAGAAAAACCCTGCTACAGGTGAGCATATGCAGTTGCATACTCTTATTCTCATTACTACTCTTGCTACAGTTTATGCCTATAAACACTTATCAGCAAGACTCTTGCATGTTAATATGCATACATGTGAGCAACGCATGTCAAATCAAGCCTTACGTCCACATCCAGCTTGCCCCTCACCCCCACCCCTTCTTATTTTTGAAACCCTAACCTTGCTTAGGATTCGTTCACACTAGCCAGGGTTCAAAACAGTTCTTAGACGTTTCGGCAGCTTTGAGCTGCCGAAACGTCTAAGAACTATTTTGAACCCTGGCTAGTGTGAACGAATCCTAAGCATGTGTGAACTACCTAGCCACTCAGGCCTCTTCAAAACCCTAACCTTGCTCCCTCCCCTTGAAGAAATATTTACATACAGCACCGTGTTAGTGTTCCTCCTGTCAAGTTCGAGGCAGTGCTATTAATAAGACTGGGAAGAGAACGTTGAGTAAGGCGGCGCAACGGGGAAATGCGGCAGTGGTGCTGGGGACATCTTCACCAACGGAATTTGATTTAATCTATTCTCAGTAACAGTTATATTCAGCATGTGGCACACGCTAGAGTGCCGCCACTTACTGTATTAAATTTTACTGCTTGCACGTAGTTGTGTTTATTTAGTCAACCTTTCTTATAATATACAGATAATAATAATAATATATTATGTTTAATATAAAAAAGGAACAAGTATTTCGAGTTAAAAAACTCGTGGGGCGCCGATGGGGTGCCCCAAACTCAAACTACTTGCTAGCAACGGTGTCCACATTTGTCATGCCATTTAGCATTCCTCTAAGTCCTACAATGACCTTAGGATGCACCATGCATGAATATGCATATATGCATCAGGGTATTACATACAAGCAAAGAAGCTTTGCCTAAACATCCACACTCATTGGAAAGTTGGCCATTGCATGGGAAAGTGAATTAAGTGTTTGGATGCTTTGCACAGGATGTAGGCCTGCAGTTACACAGCTTCATGCACTTGATACCCAACTGTTCTAATCCGGCTAGTTAGCTAGCTATTCAGTTGCCTTGCCCTCAATAATACAATCTACACAAACTGATAGCTCCAGTCTAAAATCTAGAATCTCACATGAGAGGATAGCACCGAAGCTAACAGCTGAAGCAGTAGTCTTTGTGTTACGTGCAACCATGCGAGAACGTAAATAAAATGGCCGTTCAGCCTTGGTAACTTTTGGAGCTATAACCCGAAAGCAAGATTTATTAAAGCTTCTAACCAACATTATCCTTCTTGAAACACTTTGTGAACAACTTTCGTTCATTTGGTAAGGGAGAAATGGTAACAAAGACGATTTCTAAGCGGATGAACAGAAGCCTCCCAGGCGGCCATTTGTTACCGGACTTGTTCTTTTTCCGTCTGTTTCTTTTCGAAAACGTCCTGCGCAGGCTTAGTATTACGAAGAAGTGTTCTGAAATACTTATCACTCGATTGAATGGCTGTGCAAATGAAGACAAAGCGTATAATAGCTTTGTAAAGTCAACTAATCCCACGGCGCCGCCATCTTGACAGATAATTCTATACCGTGACGTCTATATAATGTCCCTGGTTCAAAATGGCGGCTACTAGCTAATGTATTAGAGCGCGTCGGCAAAACTGGCGAAACAGTGGCGAAGTTGAACAATTCAAGGCCATGCATAGGCTTATTTCAAGGTGCGCAGTGCGACAATGTTCCTAAATTCAACCTGGAGTTCGCGCGAGGGAAAAGCTAGTCTCACATAGCCAGACCGCTTCCTCCCTCCATTTTTACAGACTGACGTCATCGGTCGGGGAAGGGTCTGGAGACAACTATCACGTGTAGCTAAACTTCGCGTTCTTGTTTAGATTATGGATATTCCACGTTTGAGATCAAGCTCTGTACCTGCGGAGATATTTGACGAATGCCTCACAGAAGCTTCATTTCGATTTTCCGATCACCGACAACCAGCGGGAGATAATTTTCAACTTCATACGAGGAAAAGATGTTTTTGTATCCCTTCCAACCGGGGCAGGGAAGTCTCTGTGCTTTGCGGTGCTTCCTCACCTGTTCGACTTGTTGAAGTCTGCTGTCATCAGTAGGAGAACTGGCAGCAGAGGAACGTTCTATAGTCGTTGTTGTGAGCCCTTTAATTTCACTAATGAAAGATCAAGTCGCGAAGTTCAGTGAGAGGGGTCTAGCTTGTACATTCGTAGGAGGGGAACAGGAAGACGTGTCTAAGGAGCACCGTAGAGCACAGAGACTTCCCTGCTCCGGTTGGAAGGAATACAAAAAACGTCTCCCCTCGTATATATAAACATGAGTATCGCCTCCGAGTAGCCGGTCGACAGAAACATTGAACTGAATGGAGCTTGAGCCTCGTCGCCTACTACTTTCGCGCGTGTTTTTTGTAGACACGTGACCATGCATTGATGTGATTGGCCAAAATTATTTGGGATGGCGAGAACCAAGGATTCGGCCCAAAGATACCAGACCATCCTTTCCGCGGCCATTTTGTTAGCGGAAGTGGTGGGCTGGGAACGAGACTAGGAGACAACCCTATGCGCAAACTCTGCAGTGTCCGCGCATTCCAGGACACTTGCGGAATGTTAATTTGATGACGTATTCGCTATGAATACAATTATCGTCCACAACCATGGCGACCAGGTTTTCTTTGTAGACTGATGAAAGCAGCATCTCCCTTGAAGTCCTGTTGTAGCACAGATTTTCTGGGCTGACTAGCACCAGTTCATGACGACCTTGGACAACTCTGCCGACAGCGTCTTCATCGGTCTGTAGTTGCTCCAAGAACTCGGCATTTATGGTATGAATCGCTTGTTCTGCTCTGCCATAAGAGCTACCAGCGGGATCAAGACAACCACTATACTACTATTTCGCCCACGAATGGAGTTAAAAAATGAAGGCAGGAGTGCATAAATCAGCGTCTTTCCGTAGCTGGTAGGAAGAGACGTGAACACATCCCATCCTTGGCAGAACTTGGCAACAGCCTCCAGCTGCTTAGGCTTAACCTAGCTGACCAGCAGATCTCCTAACCAAAGCTTTCAAAGCTAAAGTTCTCAAGTCTTTCATCGCCGTTTGACTCGCCGCTTCGATTCGCGCGTTCCTCGGTCACCGTGTGTACACATAATTGTATTCATAGTGAATACGTCATCAAATTAACATTCCGCAAGTGTCCTGGAATGCACGGACACTGCAGAGTTTGCGCATAGGGTTGTCTCCAGACCCTTCCTCCCGACCGATGACGTCAGTCTGTAAAAATGGAGGGAGGAAGCGGTCTGGCTATGTGAGACTAGGGAAAAGCGTCATAGTCGCTCTTACGTTATTTTCACCTTTTCATATTCTTATTCTTCTTATTATTATTCCCACCGAATTTTTGCGCGCCTGACACAGGACAACTACGGATCCTAGCCATAGACGAGGACACGCAGAGGTATCTGAACCTCTAGGAATTTAGCACGGGTATAGGCGCGAAAAGATGGCCGCCTCAGTCCATGCGGTGTCAGGATCGGCGATCGGTTCGTAAGATTGAACCGCAAAGTGAGCAGACCTTATTCCCAGTTAGTCCCCTCTATCAATCTCTGGCTGATTTGAGAGTTCATCATGCCTCCATGTTGCCGATGTAACGGCAGCGGAAGCTGTAAGAATTGTCACAAATCAGGTAGATCGTGTACCGATTGCTTCCCAAGTCGCCGCCAGAACTGTTCTAACGGGCACATCCTTGCCCCTCCATTGCTCACAACACCCCCGATGCCCTCTACTCCGCCAACAGTGGCCCCTGGCCCAGTGCCAGGACCAGAACAACGGGATTGATGAGAAGTGTTTTGAGGATGAGAGAACTGAAGCCATACTGTTAGTAGACGCATCTAATGCTTTAAACGCTCTCAATCGACAGGCTGCACTAAGAAATGTACAGAAACTCTGTCCCGTTCTCGCTCCGATTCTTGTCAACACATACCGCAACCATGCTAAGCTGTTCATAGGGGGTGAACACATTCTCTCCAGAGAAGGGACAACGCAAGGTGATACATTTCCCATGGCCATGTATGGAACTGGCACACTTCCCCTGGTCCTGCAACTGAGAGAGGATGTCACGCAGTGCTGGTATGCTGATGATGCTACTGCAGGAGGAAAGCTGCTGCACATCCGAGCCTGGTGGGAAAAGGTTGTGTCGCTGGGCCCGCAGTATGGATACCATCCTAATCCAACGAAAACGTGTTTGATTGTCAAACCGGAGAACCTCCAAGCTGCTGAGAACTTTTTCAGCAACACAGGCATCAAGATCACTGTTCAGAGCTATAGGCACCTAGGATCTCCCCTTGGAACCAGAGCCTTCGGCCCTTCGTAGAGGAGTTTGTTCGGAGCAAGGTGGATGGTTGGGTGACTGAGATTGAGCAACTATCTGAGATAGCAACATTCCAACCTCAGGTGGCATATGCTGCGTTCACACATGGCCTCACAAGAAGATGGACATTTCTCATGCGAACTGTTCTTGACATCGAAGAACTGCTACATCCACTAGAAGACGCCATCCGCCATCAGTTCCATGCGTATTGGAATGTGCATTGAAACATGTCCACACTTGTTTTCAACTTCGCAGGCATGGCGACTTGGTACGTGTAAATTGCATTGCCACGTGACGAATCAAGGAGCAAAAGATGGCGTATTACGAGGTGTTATCGGCGCTCGCGTTGTTCTTGCTGATATGCTACACCAAGCAGTGCAGGAATCATCGAAGGGACAGGAGGACAACGTGGACAGCACTTTGCGCTGTTACACTCAAGTAGCTAGAAATCACCGCAATTTCCGTTGCGCCAGATTGCAGGTAGCCATTTTACTTACCTCATTAATATTCATAAGTTCGCGGAAAAGACTACTTCTATGCTCTGTAGCTCTGTCGTAAAAGTGTTTTTCGTTTCAAAACATGGCACAGAGATCACGTGTTATGTCAGAATATGTCAAAAACACGATTCCAAAAATCAGTCTAATGTTCGCATTCTAACCTCGACTGCCACATGTGTGGTTTTACACAACATGTGTGAAATGTTTGGAGATCATTGCGCTGACTAGTGGGTATACCATGAGGCCCCTACAGCAACACAAGCCAGCAGTATCGCTACCAGTGTCTGTTGAACCAGTGCCTCTGTCATTCGTGATGCTATCAAGAACTTTATTAGTGATATCGTAGAGGCTCATTGCTACGGCTTCAGATGATCAACAGTGATAATGACCATTCACATAGCTAAAGGTGCAAGCCTGATGAAGCCCGTGATGGGCGAAACGTTGCATTGAAGTGACAATTAGAAGTGACGAGTCATTTGTTGACGTGCTTGATCGTCCAAAATAATCATCCTACTATTAACTGCAGCATGCCTAATAACTTTCATGCCATTACCAGTGATTAGCTTAGCACAAACACTGCACATCCATATTGTCATTGGGAAGTGTTAGGAACATGCCCTTTCTGTACATTCCATACCATAGTGCTACAGATGCTACAATTGCGGGCAGGTCTTCTTCAGTTCAGGATATTCTAGAGTGATTTGAAGGTTCATGCTTGCCTTATGGTAAAAAATCTTCTGACCATTTAATTAGCCACTGCCTGTCTACATGTGCACTGGTAACTGTGAGTCTCAATCATCGATCGGCAGATGTCAGCCCCTTATTTGGTTGGTCTAGCTAGCAGAATACAATCAAGTAAGCACCTAGTTCACGCAATAAACATGGCTCTACATACACCTATGTACAGAAATGAATACTGTTAATGAATCATGCACAGCATGGCAAGGAAAAATAATGTAACCAATGTTACCATGCAACTAGGTTGTTGTCGCTCACCAAGACCTGCAGCCTTTCTCAGTTTCTCCGATGACACATGGTGACCGTTCTTCTCCAAGATGATGCAGAAGTGGTCAAAGTCCTTGTTCTCTTTTGTCACAAGAATGTCAACCAACTCATCCACTTGCTTTACATATCCTTTATGTTTTCTGATGCTGTCGCTCTCCGCGTCATTGAGGAACCCTCCTGCATGGACGTGTAGGCTAAGTAGAAAGTCATTGACTCTTATGAGCATTCTGAGGTCTTGTTGACACTGCCGTAAGGCTTTCCTCCTGGAATCGTCCATCATCAGGTAGGTAGCTAGGCAGAAAATAGCATGTAACATGCACACCAAGTTGAAGAATTGTATTGTGCATCTATATACGTATTTCATTTCCATTTTCATATTTTATAAGCATGCACTGTCCCAGCATCATAATCACCAGCATCACTAGGCACCATCGTAGAAACAATGTCGTGGTAATGCCGGTGACGGGCTTCCACTGCTAGTAAAAGGATAAATTTCAACAAAACAAAACAAGAGTATGTGCCTTAAAAGAGGCAGCCACTTCTGATGGGAGTCATTCTGGCAGTTTGCTGCTCACTTGGGTAGCATTACTCTGAGCAGTAGAGCTTTCAAAAATCACTCTATGGAGCTAGCATGTGTGTAACACTGAACAAGCAAAATATCTCCCACTGAATACATTTTGTACTTCGGCTTATGGCTTGCAAAAGTCTACATACAATCATCAAATACATAATTTAACGTACATTGAGAGCTGCCAACAGACAGAGCACCAGGAGGTTTCGTCAGATCTATGAAAGTGGCTGCATTGGACAGGTGAAATATAGTGATCCCTTTGTTTTGACAATACTTAACTTGCTATGTCAACATACCTTGCAAATCTGCTGCTATAGAAGCATTTCTCTGTCCAACGCACTTCACAAGCCTGTGGTACATGTCTGGTTCTTCGTGCGCAAGCAAACTGTAAAGTAATGCGTCGTGTCTCCTATCCTTAGTATCCAGAGATGCCAATTTCTGACACTGTTCCGTGGTGAAGATGCCCATGTCCTTGAGGTCAGAGGCCAGTAAGTTGACATCCAAGTCCTTGTGATGTGCATCAATGACCGCAACAATGGCACGTTTCTGCACTGCATACATATATATACACATGTATACACATACGTAGTATAATAGGATTGTGAAGAATTGTAACTGTAATTACGCATGCAGGACATCACCAGTACATATAACACAAAGACAATAGGCGTGTCCACACGGAATCCGCTTCGAATGCGCATTGGATAATTTGCGGTTTTGGGAGGATACCAATGCGCATTAGATAATTCACATCGCGTCCACACGCTGCTGTTTGAAAGCGCGCGAATTGTCACGTGTATCGATCAAAATGGCGTTTTCGGTAGTGGAGTTGTTCGTGTTTAGTTGCTTCGTTTTCAAATTTCTTATGGACATGCACCGCAGGCGTATTTCTACTGAGCGAAATCGCCGTCGCTTGCGGATTGAGCGTGCGCAGATTGCCAGGTATTGTTCCTTTCTTAGGAAAAGGATGCAACGCCAAAGGTGAGATTCACCTAGCTAGCTAGCTAGCTAGCAGATGCTTATATTTTGGCTAACTTAGCTCCATCGTTCACGTAGAATAATGTCCACACAGCGTATATCGATTATTCTCGTTCCTAACAGGATTGCCTTAATGTTGATATTGGACATTCGCCGAGCAGACTTTGCTACTCGTAGTACTTGGTCCAAAGAAAGAAGCTCACACTGGTGGCTGAGCATTCCCCAAAGCCTGATGGATCATGGCTGGTGGATGAATAATTTGCGAATGTCTTACTCAACTTTCACCTAAATCTGCCGTGAATTGGCTCCCCATATCTGCAAGCAACCTACTACAATGAGGGAACCAATTGCATTGGAGAGGAGAGTAGCTGTCACCATATGGAGACTAGCTACTAATGTTGAGTACAGGACTCTTGGTGAATTGTTTGGGCTTGGGCGTTCCACTGTAGGGAAGATAGTTCTTGAGACCTGTGAAGCTATTGCACAGCATCTCCTGCAGCTGTATGTGAGTTTTCCTTCTGATCAAGCGTTAACACAGGTGATCCATGGTTTTGATGCCAAGTCTGGTTTTCCCCAAGTTGCTGGTGCCATCGATGGGACACACATTCCCATCATAAGGCCACAAGAGAATGCCACAGACTATTTTAATCGCAAAGGGTATCATTCCCTGGTGATGCAGGCAGTAGTCGACTTTCGGGGCATATTTACTGATGTGTATATAGGCTGGCCAGGACGTGTACATGATGCCCGCATTTTTTCAAACTCAGACATTTTCCAGAAAGGATCTAATGGGCAACTGTTTCAGAACCAGACAAGGACCATCAATGGCCACAACTTGCCTATTGTGATAGTTGGTGATCCTGCGTACCCCTTGCTACCATGGTTAATGAAGCCATACCCAGAGTACGCAGGGATGCCGCAAAAACAACGACAGTTTAATTTCAGGCTCAGCAAAGCAAGAATTTCTGTGGAGCATGCATTGGCCGACTGAAGGGCAGATGGCGGTGTTTGCTAAAGCGCATGGATTACCACATAGACAATGTCCCCCATGTTGTTGCTGCATGTGTTGTGCTACACAACATATATATGTGAAACATTGGGTGATAGGTGTCAGAATGATTGGGTGGTGCAAGAGAATGCTAATGCTACAGTGGATGAAAGGGGATCAGGGAATGATAATCACATCGAGGGAGCTGCAGGTACCAGTCATGGTACTCCCACTAGCCGTGCCATTAGAGATGCTTTTGCCGATTACCTCTCTTCATTGTAACAGTAGCTAAATACTTTTTTTCATACACTAGCTCATTACTAATAGCACTGTAGTAGATATTTAATGCTGTAAATGATCAAATTAACGTTTTGTTATTTACGTATACGTTACTGCGCTTGGATTACACTCAGGGAGAATCATCACTCCTTTGTGATGGTTCTCCCTGTCTGGGAACGGGAGCTGATGTAGAAGGCTGGCTGAGGGAGGCACTTCGGGAAACTGGCGGATATGCAAATGGAGGTCCATAGCTAGAGAACATCATCATCTGTTGCATCTGCTGCATGAACAGTTGCTGCATCCTCATCATGTGCTCTTCTTCTCGAGATGCTCTCCTGTCCTCACGTTCTGCTTCAGCCTTCATTCTCTTCTCTTCAAATTCAAAAAATCTCCTGTCTGACTCTTTTGTCTGCCTCTCTAGCTGCTCCAACACTTCCGCTATTCTTCTGTCTGCCTCAGTTCTCTTTCTTCGAGTCCCTGAAGTTGAAGGTGTGCTGTTCACTGCTGTTGTTGTTGCTGTCATTCTTGCTGGCGTACTTAACAGTAGGACCACTATCATCTAGCTCAGTGGTTTCTCCCTCCCTATCCTCGCCATCGTTGCTGTCAGCATCTTCACTCTGCTGGTGGAGTGCACTGTCTTGGTCCTCTCCCTCTTCTTCAGCCTCATCTTCCTCAGCAGTCTGGTGCCTCTCACCTTCCTCATGTGCAGACTGTGAGTCTTGTGCTGGTGGGTATGTAGGTGGTAACTCTTGTGCTGGTGGGTGGGTAGGCGGTGACTCTTGTGCTGGTGGGTGAGTAGGCGGTGACTCTTGTGCTGGTGGGTGTGTAGGTGGAGAGCTTGACAGAAGATTGGTGGGTCTAGAGGCTGGTCTAGTTCCCAGAATCCTGTCAAGAAGATCGAAGAAAATGAAATCAGACCTACCTTGGCCACTTCTGCTGTTGTTATCCTTGATCTTCCTGTAAGTCGCGATTAAATTCTTCACTTTCACTCGACACTGTAGCCACGTTCTGTGGTAGCCCAAACTCCTGAGATTGCGCTGTATTTCTTCAAAAATGGCCTTATTTCGAACGGCGCCTTCCAGCTGTCGTTGCACGCGGTCGTCGCACCACAAGTTGAGCAGTGCTCTTGTCTCCTCGACAGACCAGGCTGTACCAGCCATTTCACACGCTTCGCGGTGGTAGTCTTGCGTAGCCAGACCGCTTTCACCAAGCGCTCTGGATGCGACTAATCGTGGGAGATGGCCAATCCAGATTCAATCCACGTACGGATGTGGATTGAGTAATGCGCATTCTAATTCGCTTCCGCGAATGCGCATCACGTGGGGACGCTCCCAAAAGTAGATTCAATGCGCATTCAATCCGGATTCGAGGCTCCGTGTGGACACGGCTAATGAAAAAGCAAGACATGACTGACAAAAATGCTATATAACGAGTCGTAATATTGCATTGCGGGGATTTTCAGATCATCTCTGACAGTCAGGGATACTCAGACAAGAGGTACTACAATATGCATGGCTGACGATCTGTGGTTGACCTATTTTCACACCAGTCCCTACCTTGCGCGTTGCTATTATTGCACAATCGCAAGGGGTAGGGTCAGGTCAGACTCAACGGGTTTCTGTGTCTTACGCAGGAATGTCGGCAAGCCAATCAGATTGCAGGAATAGGTGTTTGTGGTTAATAAACTCCTTTGATTGTGGACACAGGGTTGAAAACATACCCCTGCCTTACTGCTTGTTACAAACTCCTCAAACCTCTGGGAAATCGCACAACAGTAGCAATGCTAAGGTAGGGGTTGGCATGCGAGATTATGATTGACCAGGGATTGTCAGAGTATCTCTGACAGTCAGGGATGCTGACAAGAGGCACTACAATATGCACGGCTTACAATCCATGGTTGACTGGGAATTGTCAGAGGATCTCTGACGGTCAGGGATGCTCTGATGTTGTACTAGAGTATGCATGGCTGATGATTCATCTGGGATTGTCCGGGGATTGTCAGAGTATCTCGGACAGTCAGGATACTCTGGCAAGGGGTAGTACATTATGCATGGCTGTGCATGGCTGATGATCCATGGTTGTCTGGGAGTTGTCACAGTAACTCTGACCGGGTTGCCTTAAAGTAAGATTGTCAGAGTTACATATGGAACATTCAGATGAACCATGAATGACATGCCTACACTGGACATGTGTGACAAGCTGCTTCAGTATTTATCACACAAGGTAAAATAATTGTAGAAAACAATGTCGGCATTTACGGTGGTAGCCATCTTTATTAGTATAACTCTGTAATCTACTTGTAAAACTACACATTGATGTGAGCAATTGCGCTTTGATTGAAAATTCACAATTGCACTATATTCAACGAGACCTTTGAAACCACATAAATTGTGTTCTAATGGAAAAGATGTCATCACATATGGTCGCCAAGTATACGGTATACGCAGTAAAAAAGTTAACGTAGTACGTTCGCCCGTAGCCTCAGTCGTAGTACGCCCGTAGCCGTAGTCGTAGTACGCCCGTAGCCGTAGTCGTAGTACGCCCGTAGCCATAGTCGTAGTACGCCCGTACCCGTAGCAGTACTACGCCCGTGCCCGTAGCAGTAGTACGCCCGTAGCTGTTGCCTAGGACGCCCGTAGCCGTAGTACGCCCGTACCAGTCTTAGCTCAGTTGGCATACGAAGTATAGCTACGTACGCATGCACTTGCAATTGAACGATTCCACGGAGTTTCAGCTTTCAGTGGTTGAATTGCATCTGAGTAGCCTTGCGTAGCACGACCCCTTCCTCGCCTCCACTTTCTTCGTGGTAAAGTCGTTACGCAAGGCAAAAATGGAGGCGCAAGAAGGGTCAGCTAGCTACGCTAGTGTCTAAGAGGCCATACCTCCGTCAATCGTCAGATTTACCTTTCACGATTGTAGTGACCAGAGGTTAGCTTACACCCGGCCGCAAGCCCATAGTACGCCTGTGGCACGCCCGTAGCCTTAGACTAGTACGCCCGTAGCCGTAAGCGTAGCACGCCCGTAGCCGTACGCCCATAGCCGTAGTCGTAGTACGCCCGTAGCCATAGTCGTAGTACGCCCGTAGCCGTAGGTGTAGTACACCCGTAGAACGTTAACTTTTTTACTGCGTGTACCGTACTTGTGTACATAAGCCTGTAAAGTGGCTAATGGATTAACATAAACAGGATACATATTTTGCTTACAGTGCACACTTTGCAGTGAATGATCCACCTGCATGGAAGAAGAAAGGGGTACCTGTCATTAGAATCTGTAACTGTAGACCATCCCATGGGAACTTACAGGGCCAGGAAGAAGAGGACAGCCGTCAAGGTAGACAGCCTCCACACCGTGTGTAATGAGTTCTTCTCGGACAATGGTACGACACAGAGCAAGCTCAGCAAGTGGCAGTACATCCCGTACAATCCAATACGTTATTGATACTGAGCCAGGTCTCCATGATAGGACTTGCAAAAGATGTGGAGGGATGCGCAATCGTTGTGCCAGGAAATCCCTCTCAGTGATCAGATCTTTCACTAAGAGACCATCTTGATCAAGCCTGTACTTGACTGTGAGCTCAGCTATGGTTTGTGGGGCCTCCTCTCTATTACAGAGTGTGAACATTATTCAAAATTATTATGCTGTTGACTGCTTTTAGTGGAATCTACGTATGTATGTACATGTTTCGGATTGTGTATGCAATGGCAGTGGGTTGCCACAAAAGCAGTGAGTTGCTAATAAGTACATGATATATATTTTACAATGCGAAACTACACATATAAAACAAAACAGTGATGATGTCCTAACTGTACAATATAATTATATTATACAATACATAGGCTATTCTGACCAATCGGGTTGCAGCATTTGGGGGGTATAACAGGTCATAGATTCGAGCGCCAGCACACCCTCCTGTTGGGAACCAGCAGACTCACACAGTTATCGACCAAGAACAATCATAAGACCACAAATTGATGCCTGAAGATGTATGGAAATCACAGTGCGAGCATAGGATGCTTGCTGAGCTGATTGAAAGTGATGAGGAACTGAATGCCTCAGATGAGAACAGCCTAAATCTTGTGTAAATACGCATCCCTGCACTGATATGCGACCCTTCATATATCCCTTTGGGAATGCCAGTGCTTTTGTAAAGCCTCGGCACTTTCTTGGCTTCACTCAAGCACTGGTCTTCCCAAGGAATATAATGGGTCTTAATCCCTCTTGGCAGGGATATCCCATACTTGATATAAGAATTGTGTTTCCATTACTTACTTTTGCAGCAGTTCTTCAATGTCTTCTAATTTCTGCAGTAGAAGGGGCCTAAGCTTGCTTTCATAGCATGCTAATTTGTCAGCGACACTCTGCAAGATAGGCTGGAACTCTGCAATTACCCTTTTCAAGAAGTCATAACTGAGCCAATTGCTTAGTCTGAAGCACAC
This sequence comes from Aplysina aerophoba, assembly GCA_949841015.1. Lineage (NCBI taxonomy): Eukaryota > Metazoa > Porifera > Demospongiae > Verongiida > Aplysinidae > Aplysina > Aplysina aerophoba. The sequence continues at coordinate 1,301,327 of OX465033.1, forward strand.
AATACACATATCTTCCATTGTCATAGCTTCCCAGATTGCGTCTGTATGGCCACTCATCCAGGGTATTGTTGGGAAAACACATTCTAGTAGATCCAAGCAGAGGTCCTTCACTTCTTTTAAAGTAGGTGACTTCTGTGCTGTGCAGACACGCACAAGTTCCATTTTTATTTCCATATAATCTGCCTTTATTTCAGATACGATTGGTGTTGCATCAGCATTACCAGAATCTACAAGGAATAGGAAGTAAATGATGCATTTGCACAGTACACTATATTTGAAAAGAGCTAATTCTGCTATAATTGGCTTATATATGTGTGCAATGGTCTAACACAGACACTGTGGTTGCTGAGTCATATGATAATGTAGAATTATAATATATATATATTATAGTGGTTCCAGTGCTATTATCTATGCACATGGTTACCAGTTCAACCACTTTCAACATACTAAAGGCAATGTTTCTTACCTTCCTGTCGATCCCCTGTTCTAAGACTCAGCTCTCTTTGCAAAGCAGTAAAGGCATTTGAGTTGTATTCACTCATTGGTTCTGCACCAAATGAAATGATAACATAGAGCTGCTGCTTCACTTGTAATGCAGTGTCAAGACGCTTTTCTACGTTCCTTCCACTAACCGGCGTTCTAAATCGATTCGACAACTTTAATGGAAACCCAACCCCTTCCTAGCTAACCCTAACCCTAAAGCTGCTAGAGGAAAAGTATCGTTTCCGAAGTGAGTGTCCCGGCGCGAGTCGCTGAACGATTAAGCCCGGCTCTAACCGAGCTCTAGTAACTTTAAGGCTAGAGTTAGGGTTGGGGTTAGGTTTCCTGTCAATCTGTCGATTCGATTTAGAACGCCGGTCAGTGGAAGGAACGTAGAAAACGGCTTGTCTGTATTATACATGATCCTGCTAGCTAACTTTCTCTTCCCAAACAGCAGTAGCTACCTTCTGATCGGCTTTGATCCTGTCTGGCGCCTTCCTGAGCCATTTTCAGGCAGGAGACGAGTTCTGTGGAATACGCCCCCTACATCCGCCCCCAAGGATGCACAAGACAGGCCATGATCACGTGTGCGGTAAATGGTCCCCTCGCGGTTAACGCCCACGCTGATGCATATGGTACGGTGGCGCGCGTGGCCCGTAGTCTCTATTGCGCAACACCGCAGAGGAAAGGGTCTGGCTATGCGAGACTAGGTGGCCCTAGCGTAGAAAAAACAGCAACTGCTTCCACGAGGACACCACGGGCACAAACCATCCCACAGTGGGTTCTTCACATACCACGTCTTCTTGCTAGTATTGTTGTCTCACAGTAGAAGTGATGGCCGACAAAATTCTGACCACGTCCCACTGCGTACATCCAGATGTGCTTTTAAAGGAGCGCCGTAGCAGTGAAGCCTGCCAAAGGCGGGCTTCTCTGCTAGTATATATATAATACTCCCTCCTTCCCCCTCCTTGGTACACTGAGGTACTTACCATGACTTCCAATAATTTCTGCTCAGGTCCCATTTGACAATTATTATGAACTTGGCAGACAATTACGAGATTTTACATGCACAATTTCTAACAATTTTTATTGCAAGAAACTGCTGACCTAAACAGTATACAATCACACAAAAAATAGACATGTTACATGCAAGTACTACCTCAATTGCAAATACGCACATAAAGCAAGCACACTCATACAAATCTATAATCTATAATAAATTGATTTACAAAATTGCTGAGCAACACAGTGTCTCCGATTTTAAAGTTAATGTAACTTTACACATTTTGTGATATGCACTAAATACATACATACATACAAATCACAATACTATGTACAGCACGGTATCATGTTAAGATATTGTACACAATAATAAACATACAAAAAATATAATATTGCACAGTTACAAAAGTACAAGATCAACAGCACTGGTCTTCTCAGTGCCTTCATCTCCCTCCGGATTCCACAGGGCAAAACGCGTGTACATACGGGTAATCCCGTATCCCGTAATACGTGCGGAATACGGGTGACCACACGGGCTTCCGTATGCAACGGGAGTGTACGCTACCGTGGAAATCGCTGTTGCACGGTAATCACGGTTCCGTGCATGCCTGCGGGGTATCAACAGAGGATAGCTATAGCCAGATCTAGCTAGCTACGGGGTTAGCTACGTATTTTTCCTAAAAATCGGTCCATGCTGTAAAGCGGCGTAGAAACCTGCGATACTCATAGACAATTAGCCACAGCTGCAGATGAACTCACCACTGTTGGCAGCTTCCAACTGTGGCCCTGACTCAGTAAGCGAAACCTCAGGGTCGGTCATTCTCTTCGCACGCACTCTAGTCTCGCGTAGCCAGACCCTTAGTGCGTAACGAACGATATGCAAAATTCAATAACTATTTAAACAGGCACACATGCGCACTGGTACATCTTTAAAAGATTGAAACAATTGTACAGCATGCACTGAAATGTGAGTAAATGATAGGGTCCATGCACTCCATGAACAACTAAAAGTGGAGAAACAAACAGAGATTACATGACTTGTCAACTGCTATTGTCGATTACCACCCGGACACCCTGCCTTCCCTTGTGATCACATCAATTGCGAGGTCTGAGGGACTGGCTGGGCGGTGATAGGAAGATCTGGAGACTCGTAGGCATGTGATCGCTGATCACAACAAGGAAAAACTCAGGCAGCAGCGAATCCATCCCATTGTTGTGCCATATGATTGCTGCTGCTTCTCACTGAGGGCTGCCAATCTTCTGTAGAACACTTGGGAAGCTGGGCCCATGCCCCCTGTGGCTGAGAACACAAGGGGGGTGAATGTGCCGTGCTCGATCTCTCGAACTCTTTGATCGTATGCTCTTCGCTTCTCCTTCTCATGTTTCTTGTAGCAGGCAGTTGGGGAAGTATGGCGGTTACTGGGCGCACGGGGGTTGAAAACCCTTACGTCAAAAAAGCGTCCTGGCGCCTCTCTCCCCAAAAACCTTGTGCCCTGATGTCCAGTCTGGCTTCACCTGCCTGTTAGCCGTGCGCATTGCTAGGGTCTCCCTGGAGAGGGGTTGCAGTCCAGGCTCAATTCCCACGTTGGGGCACACTTCTGTCAGGAGCTTCGCTAAGAAATCTCTGATTTCGTTGTGTCTCAGGAAGCTGAATCCTGCCCAGATTGTTGGATAATCAGATCTGTGATTGGAAGACACACATTACAAGAAGCTGAATACTCAGATTCACTCTCACTCTGGGGGTTGTCTAGGCCAAGACCACCGAGGCGGGTGGGTAGAGCCATGATCCTTCTCATGTGGTCATTCAGGTCCCTCTTGCCAGTGATTGAGGGAATGAGACTGTGACGAATTGCTGTCTCCAGTGGTGTCAGCAGGTATCCAATGCTGGGGATTGTCCAGAGAAGGAACTTCCTCTTGTGACTCAGACCATGGGTGTAGGCCACATACGCTGCATGAGGGGGGGAAATTAGTGACAGCTGTACATGTTCTATTTCATCAACCCACCCTTCAACCGTTGTTTGGATCACCTTCCCCGTGTTGACAGACAAGCCAACTTTTCTCCTTCGGTGTACAAAATTCTTTGGAGAGAAGCGATGTCCTCGTACGCAGCTTTCAATGGTAAACTCCATGCTGACGATTATAATTAGACTGGCGCGTATAGCTGCAGGCCTAGCTACACAAGCTATGATTTTGCAATAATGATATACACTCTGAAGTGTTTGGCGGATAGAATATTGGCGGAATGGTCAAAACCGCCAATCCGCCAAAATAAATTCCCCCCCAAAATTTCCAGTCATACAATACATTATGATATGGTAACTCTGTACTGTGTACCTATAAGTATGTATGCACTGCTGACATACATATACGTACGTACATACGTATGTACGTATAGCTATGCACTATGCTGTTGGGTTAAAATGAGCAACTTTAAATTTATACACACACACGGACATATACCACATCCACGCACATACACACCCACGCACATGTACATAATTATACACACATGCATGCACACACACACACACGCACACACCTTCCTCCTTGATACACCTTGTCCATCAAGAACATTGGGCGGGATCTAGGTGAGCGAGCGCTGGGTAGAAGATACAGATTGAGGGCGGTGTATGAAGGCTCGCCATTCGGCTCGGTCCTTCACAACCTCTTGCCAGTTGGATAGCTCAGCCAGGTCTCTGTTGAGAACGTCAATCCACCTCAGCTGTGTTCCACCTGGTCTTCTCTGTTTCCCTTGTGGACGGCATCTCAGTACTTGCTTCTGGAGTCGGTGGTCTGACATCCTCTGCATATGGCCAAGCCATTGCAACCGTCTTTGCCTTAGCTGGACTTCCATAGGCAGCTCTCCGGCCTCCTCCAGGATGTCTGCATTTCGCCGCATGTCCCATAGGGTGACTCCCACGATGTCCCGAAGACATCTCATCTGGAATGTCTTCAGCTTCCTGATGTCATGCTGGGTTACCGGCCATGTTTCTGCTCCGTACAAAAGGACAGACATCACCATGGTACGAAACACGTGCATTTTGGTGGGTCGACTGAGATTCCGGTTCCTGAAAATTTTCTGCCTCCATATCTGATACACTTTGCTGGCCTTCTCGAGTCTCACTGCTACTTCTCTCTCCACCTTTGCTGTCTGTCCCAGCTCACTGCCCAGGTAGGAGAAGGACTCCACATCTTCAAGTACTTGGCCTTGCAGTGTGATGTGTGGCTGGTGCTCAAGCTGGACTCCAACCGAGAGGATCTTGGACTTTCCAGTGCTGATGGTCATCCCCCACCATGAGCAGGCTTGGTCCAAGACATTGAGCATGTGTTGAAGCTCCCGTCTGGTCTCGGCTACCATGGTGAGGTCATCTGCATACAACACGTCCTGTATGCAGGTCAGAGCAGTGGTTTTGTCTCGATATGACAGGAACAGGCCGCCACTGGTGGAGTACTCTACATGAAGTCCTCCATCCATCATCTCAGTTGCCTCCCTCAGGATTCGGTCCATAAAGCAGTTAAGGTATGTACGGAGTTTAGGGTCACCTCTCAGAATCTCCTGAGCAGCAGATATATTATGTGCACAACAGATCTTTCTTCGAATCTCAGAAAGTTTTTGTCCTGCCCCAAATCAACCCTTCAAAGATTGCTAATTATTGTGCGCGAACGCGTTTATAAGCAGCCGAGTGCTAGTCCTAAGAATTCACTTCCGTTCTGCGAACGCGATATCGCGCGCTATCGTTAGCACCGGTTAGAAACGTATCCTTCCAGGCTCACTTCCTTTCTGGACAATTCCTGCGAGTAGCGATTTGCGCAATCGTCTCTACGTCATGTTTCCTCGTATTTCGGCAAGATGGCTACTGCCTTCGTCGAGTTGGACACGATGAACCATCGCACGCGCTTGTTTCGACGAGTATACGCAAGTTAGTGCGCACACTGATTTCATAGGGTAACTAGTCCGAGGCAGTGTAGCTTCACGCAGATACGGGTTTGCTTTCTGAAACTTAGTGACTGTGTCTAGGCACCCAAAAGGTGTTCAATGAACATATAAGGAAGCCGCCATTGCCGCGCACGCCCTTCAAGAATTATGCCGCCTCCTGTAAAGTTGGAGTAAGAATTGAAAATAGCTCGTAGCATGTTCTGCGAAGGAGCCCTAGTGGCGGCTTCCTTAGAGAACATAGACACCTCGGCACGAATCTTCATGGTACAAGTTGGACGTTTCCAACTTGTTCTTAGATGAAGAAACACGGCGATTTTGTAATATTACCATGTTCGCTCGCGGCTGTGCAGCGCTGCGCACTAATGCCTTAACAACTTGTAAGTTGGTACACTTGTAGTAGGTAGACAGAGGTACATGCACAGCACGTTTGACGAAGTTAGCTTGCACGCTGCTGGAGTTACAGTTGCATTTCCGTCGCATCCATTTTTTCCATTATAAACTCCGTACATACCTTAAAAAGCAGTGGTGAGAGCACACAGCCCTGCCGTACTCCTGACTTCACCTGAAAGTCGTCAGACACTCCATCTGCTGTTCTCACATGGCACCTAGTGTCTGTGTGGAGCTCTTGGATGATGTCAACCAGTTGATGGGGTACTCCATATGATCTCAGGACTGCTGCCAGAGCTTTACGGTCTACAGAGTCATATGCCTTGGTGAGGTCGACAAAGCAGAGGTGCACAGGAGTTCGATACTCAGTGGCCTTCTCAATCACCTGTCTGACCACCCAGATCTGATCGACTGTGCTACGTCCCTGCCTGAACCCACACTGGGCCTCCATCAGCTGACACGCACACACACACACGCACACACACACGCACACGCGCGCACACACACACACACATACCATTCATACACACACACAGACATATAACACACAGACAATTGCAAGCACACGCACACTCACTGTTATTGGAGCATCCAAGTAATGGGGATGATTGTTGTTTCCACACTATTACACTTAGCGATGTACAAATTACTCTTTGTGGTGCATATCTGCAGGAACAACGCCAAATGACAGCAATACTCCTGACCAACTGTCAGTTTCACTTGGCATTGGTATATACACAAAGCTACTCCCCACACACACCTCACCTAACAGATTAGGTTCTGTCAGGATACTCAGATACTTTCTTGCCTTTTCCTCAAAACATACTCCTTCATTTCGCTCTAGCTACAAGCACTCCAATTCAAGGAAGAAGCTTCAGTGAAACCTTGGACAATGACACAGATGCCTATGAAATTTTAGCTGCTATTCCTTCATCAAACAGACTGCTCCACCAACTTAGGGTAACTACTCATTTATCTACCAACTTACAGGAACCTTAGCATTGTGTTTTAAAGTCAGCCATTATTATATTGTACCTATTTAATTATAAACAACCTTGAACCAATGTTCTTGATTGTGGCAGCAGAGCACTTTACATGATCATATAATTATACACAATGCTAATTTTATTCATTGTCAGCTGATATTATTCATTGCTGTTTTACCATGCAGGTAAACGAGGAGTTATCCATGCTTAATTCTTTAATAAGAATTAGTAGAATTTACTGATAACAACATCAATCCGACTTATAAATATTGACTAATCACACAACATATATACATTGCTGAATATATATGTAGTCAAAATAACACAATACAGAGACATATACTATATATATTTATACACTGCTACTATTATATATATATATATATATATATATATATACATATATGTATAAAAATATACACCCTACTTACAGTGAAAGATCACAGTAACAATTACTTCTTTGATTCAAAATATATTGTAATATACAATTATATATAGTCCATAGTAAGGAGCCATTACAATATGACAAGCTCTGCAGATGACGACTCTGTATGCCTTTCAATTCCATCCGGAGTACTCAGCACAGAGCCGCCAGCAATAAACAGTTTAGTACCATGGCTCCCAAGAGGCACAGCAGCATGGAAGTACCGGCCCACACTCATGTTCCCCACTAACGTCCAGCTGCCGCAGCCATCTATGTTCGTCTCATCAACATCCTTCTCAACAATAAACTTGTAGATACCTTCCTGGGGTGTGCCATCTTTAACGCCACCAACAAGCAATAGGAAATTTTCACAAGACACTACTGTGGGGCGCACAACAAGGGGGTCTGCTATTTTTCTCCACACACTCTTCACTTCCTTGGAGGGCTTCTTTCCAGCTGTATGTGTCTGTGGACCCTGTTTGACAGCAGCTTTATCCTCATCAATCGCGATAGCCTCTGTCACATCACTCCATCGTGCTCTCCATGCATCATGGTTGCACTGACCTTCACCTTTTTCAGGTAGGGTAGGGTATGTAGTCGCACCACCAATAACGTATACATACTCTTTGAAGACTACCACATGGGGGGATCGTAGCTGAGCTATCGGCAGTTCAAGTGCCTCAGGAGTGCTCCAACACTTGCTGCTGAAGTCGTATACATCTACCGTGTTGACTAGCATTCTCAGTTTATCGTCCACAACCCCTCCTGCCACTAGAAGCAAGTCATCATGGTAGCAAACACCACTTGCCAATCGTTTTGAAGGCATAGGAAGTGGGTTGTCATGTTCCCACTCTCTCTTTTCCTCATTCCAGGCTGACGAAATCTTCGTAATTTTGCCAGTATCTGCATCCCTCCCTCCAACCAGGGTGATGTTCCCGTTGATGATGGTAATTGGGGCATTGTAGTTTGGAGCCGGTTTCTGTTTGGAGTCTTTAGGCAATGTGGACCAATTTCCTACTCCATCAAATGGATACACCTGAATTTGACGACTCACATCATTTTTGGGAATATCCTGGCTACCCTCGTCTTTGGCTATTCCCATTCCGGTAATGTACACATTTTTGTCATGTATGATGGATGAAATCACTTGCAGTTCGCAGGGCATGGCCTTCAATTTGACTGTGTGATTGGTCGACAAAGGCCACTTCTGCAACATATCAAAAAATTATATATACATGTAATAGCAATCATAATCACACACCACTTAAACATACGTACCTCCTTTCCTAAAGGGTTGATCGTACGCTCATGTTTTGGAGGTTTTGCATCCTCTTCATGGATAGCTGTATAATAAACATGCATGGATCACTAGTACATTAAAATAATATAATATAATATGTATTAGTTATACGTACCTCGGCGCTGAGGTGTATATGAATGATATACGCTCTCGCCCTCGGGCCTCAAGCGTATGTATAGGTTATACAATGAGGATGAGGGGTTCAAGTCAAGCTCAAGCGTATATCATTCATATACACCTCAGCACTGGGGTATAACTGATATATACGCCGGCTGAGCTTTTAAATGTAGTTGCTGCAGAATAGGAAAATGGCACCGTCGTCGCGGAACCACACTTTTGTTGTGATAGGTCTGACCATGCTAACAAATTTAACGAACAAAAGTAGCGTCCATCACAACTAGCTCTGAGAATACGACGACTGAGGTTCGTTGCTTTTGCCTGAAGTGCTTTTGTCGACTGATTAGTTCTGCAGCAATGCCAATTAATTGACAGCTATGTACATTGTTATCTTCAGACCTTCCATATTCAAGAGCCCCTGAGACGATAAGTGGCTTCGTAATTCCTGTTATATCCCAGTCTAGCCTGCTAGACCCTTCTTTTAGCTTGTATATGTGATATATTTTCCGCAGTTGCCATGACAACGGGGTATATATACAGGCATGAAAACCAACAGACTATACAGTACATTGAATATCGAGTTATATATATATACAGCATCAGTCCCACACTTTCTCAGTTCCTTTCCATATGATGATATCGTAATAAACGTACAAATTATAAACGGCCAATTCTACTGCCACAGGATAAGTGGCGGATGCTGGTACCATGTAATCGCTCCTGCCACCAACCGGTGTCTTTGTAGCCACAACGCTACTCAAGCCACCGGCCTTGTGTAATTGCGCATCATGCAGTGATATCACGTCTTGCTCACGTGCCAATTGGCGCCCAGTAAACGTGGAAATGGTAGTAGGATCTGCATTCAGCAACTTCAAGGACATCGAAGTGGCTCTCGAGAAGCTCAAGAAGGAGCAGTACCATTCTCTCAGAGTGTACAACAGCCAGTCTGCTGCTGACTATAACAAGAAGAGAGCAAGCACCAAGAACCCTTCCCCACCAGTTGATACGCAGCAACTACGCTTCACTTACTACAGTGTGCGATGTGTGCACTACGGTGATCCTCGGCGGAAATGCATACACCCCAATCAGAGAACAGGTTGTCAGGCGAAAGTTACCTTAACCTATGGTAGGTAAGTTAGCTACACCCATCAAAAAGGCCTTCACCTTCAATAGCTACAAACTGATTGTTGCTGAAGAAGGCTCTCTTAATGGGGGCACAATGCTGTGCTCTTCTTAGCAAGTAGTTATGCCACATGATTTTTCACTCAATAATCAGTGACAGCAGTGGCACACAGCCAGCACATGCAATGCAGCTAAGCTGTTGTCGCTTACTGAGACCAAGGGCCTCTCTCAGTTTTTCCGACCACATATGGTAACCCAAATTCTCCAAGACAACGTAGTAGTGGTCAAAGTCCTTGTCTTCTTTCTCAACTCTTGACCTTGACTTCTTCTACGTACATAGCCTTTGTGCTTTCTGATTCTGTCTTCTCTGGATTAGGCATTATTTCATTTGATTTTGTCTTCACATAGATGTCTTCTTTCTCAACTCGTCGACTTCTTCTACATAGCCTTTGTGCTTTCTGAACTATGTCTTTTCTCAATTAGGGCATTATTTCATTTTTATTATATTTTGTTTCAATCTTCACATAGATTTATTCTCGTGTTATTACATGCTGTATTCAGGTGTACCTCACGTGACTACCCCTCTTTATACACCCCCGCTTGTAAATGTCACTGACAAAGGCAGCCTTAGCTGAAACATTAAACTTTGATCGACCCAGCTAGTGTTCTTGGCAAAGTTTTCATAACTTGACCTACCCACTTAGGTCTTTACCACATTATCTGTGTGTGCCCTTGTGTGTGGAAACCACAGATATCTGCTTCCTCTCATAATTGTATGGTGACATCTCAGGGCTTGCATAATTTACTAGCTTTCAATGACTATAATCACCTTCTCCTTCCTTGCTGGTTGGTGGTCTCTTTCTTAGCGTTTGACCACCCTTCACAGACTCAGTCAACTCTCCATCTGCATGAGAGGATGCATGCAATCATGTAAAGGCTGTCAAACACAACATGCATGGTGAGATCTACAACATGTGCTGTGTTTAAAGTACTTCATTTACAGTAATGATATACTCTTTGTTCACGAATCATACTATGTCTACACAATGGCAGTTGTTGAGCATTTCACGTAGCACAGTAGATTGTATTTGTACAAAATTTTGACCACAAGGGCCTTTGTCAGGTAGAACACTGTTTTAATTGTGCCTGATAAAGTCTTTCGTGGAGGTGATTACTGGTTCACAGTCAATAGGGTGGAGTGACCGTTCCCCAGGCTGCTCAGCACTGTTCTAGTGCAGGAGTTTGGGGTATGTAAGAGTACCAGTGATTAGCTTAGCATGTGCACTGCACATCCATATTGTCATTATGAAGTGTTAAGTACGTACGTAGGTACTTGCCCTTTTTGGACAATTAGTAACTACTTCACTGCACTGGACCCTATTTAAGAGGAGAGCCAGCAAAAGACAGCAAGAGTGTTTCTACGGCACATGCCAATACCACCAAAGCTGCATCTCTGAATGCTAAAGGGGTACTCCTCTATACTCCTCTCTGCTCCATAAAACGGCTGACCCTGTTCAATGATGATTTGCACACTATACTCATTCACAGGTTGCTTTGGAAACAGCAAGGTTCAAACATTCATCACGAGAGCAAATGCATGCACCTTACATCTTTGTCATATCAGCTGATTCAGTAAATACAATGTGTGTACAAAACTCTTATACATGATATAAGCAAAAGTCATAATGTCCAAATATTTGAATTCAGCTTGGAACGAATATTCAAAGACAAATTTTTCCATGATAAATTCAGACTAAACACGGTATCCTAAATGCTGACCTGTAGACTGAGCACTTGCAATTGACTCTAAAACATCTGCCTGAATATCCTCCATTGGGCCTCTTCCACATGCCTTCTCCACAGCATTCAAAACACTTTGCCAGGAACAAGATGGCCCCTGCAACCATTTGGCAAACATCCTCCTAGGTTGATGATCCCTGTTCTCGATCTCATTCAAGACATAAGGCTCGAGATACAAGTAAAGTCCCACGTTATACCACTCAGAAGCTACACTAGGTATAACATATAAAACTAAATCTCTCAAAGCAGGGCGTTTGGTGCTTAGCGGTGGTGCCGCAGGAGCACAGGGACCTGCAGTCAATAAACCAGAGAGCTATTGCAATTGGGTAAGTGCTAAGTGAATATCAGCAAAGTACTCTTACCTGGTTTTAAGAACTTCGAGGATAATTTTTCTGGATTCGCTGCTGTTCCAGAGCCTGTGACCATCGCCGTGGATGGGGTCGAAGTCGTCTCCACAACAGCGCGAGGTACCGCTACGGGGCCTTCGACTAGGGTCGCCAATTTTTCAGCAAAAGCATTCCTTGCGTTTTCAGGTACGTATGAAGAGAACTCGTCAAATACATCATGATGGGAGAATACCACCGGAGACGTAGCCACCCCGTCTCCGTCCATGGCTTTGGGCGGGGGCGCCAGTGGGCGGGGAGGACTTGCCGTTTATGGCGGCTCAAGGTGATTGGCTAAGGTTGGTCCGTGACAGTCACGTGCCTAGCTCTTTGCCGTATTCCGGGTCCACCCAGCTGGACCCTCCTATATATATAACCGGGACGCGACAAGATGTGTGGGTAAGTGATTTAACGAGTCCCTGCATTATGTGTAGATGTGTTTGGATGGGTATAGCTATAGGTGTGCAGGATGCTGCGTTCTGTCACAGAACGACATTAGAAACAAGGAATGTGTGTGTGTGTGTGTGTGTGTGTGTGTGTGTGGGTGTGTGTGTGGGGGGGGGGGGGGTGGGGGGGGTGGGGTGGGTGTGTGTGTGTGTGTGTGTGTGGGTGTGCACTGGGGAAGATGTAGGCAAGAGCCATAAATGGGGGTAATCCCTGGTTTTGATGTTGAATGCACGGATACAATTATATATGTTCATTAGTGTATATGTGTATGCATATGGGTGGGTGGGTGTGATCATACCTGTATTTTGGGATAGCTATGATGTGACCAATAACTATTTCTATGTAGCCATGCATGACATGTGCGTATATATGGGCACTTTCATGCACATGTGCATTTGTGACTCTGTCCTCTCTCCCTCTCCTTCCCCTCTGTCTGTTCCTTCCCTCCCTCTCCCTCTAGATCTCTTATACACCTCTGTATCCATTGTCCCTCCCCCATCCCATCCACCTGCATACACATTATAGTAGTTTGCTGCTAGTGAATGCCTGACTAGCTCAATCTCTTTCTGCTCTGCATTTCTACCGAGATGAAGTGAAAAAAGTGATGCCATCAATGTCCTTCTCCGAGATGATCGAGATCCTGGAGAACTTACTATTATTTTTTGGACATTGCAGTGAGTGCAACTCGACACTTTTATATACTCAGCTGTTTACTTATTGCCAGTCAGCATGCAGGTCGATATTGCCTTCAGAGAGTATTAAATTGTATTGATCTGTCAGTGTCTCGATATGGCCTTGTGCAGAATCAAGATGCTGGCCTTGTTAGACAGGTTTGGTCTTATTAGACAAGTTGCTGGCCTTAATCAACAGGTTTCGCTGTGCCTTGTTCAGTATACTAGGCATCAGGTTGTGTAAGTGGATAAGGCTACCAATGCATTTACTACTTTAATGCAAGACACCCAGAGTCCTTTCTGGCGAGAGCAGCTGGGAGCTTGGCTTCAAATTCCACTGCATCATCATAATAAAAAGTCACATCAGTACTCACCTTAAAGCTCGTTAAGAGACACACATGGACTACATGACCACAAAGCACTCGTGCATAGTGTTAGCTTCCACTTCAATGTACATATGCACCGTAAAATGTGGGCTTCATTCTTTCTTCACATGTGTACACTTTTCCATGCACCACGCCTAGCCTCCCCCACTGGCCTTGGTAGCAACGCTACTCACCTTCTGTTCTCTGCCCATTATATACTCATGTCTTATCTCTTTCCTCCTCATCATTCCTCAGAAACTGGGAAATTAAAGTGCTTCAGTACAGTCAGTGAGAAGACTGTCAACCAGTGACTGGTGATGTCACAACAAAACTGAGCCAAGTTGGCTTGAAAAACTCATCATAGTGACATGTATATAGCAATGTTATATAATTTATAGTACATACAGGTCATTGAGAACATGGGCTTTACTCTGCACAAGAGAGCTTTCAGAGATGCTGTCTTCCTCAGGTACGGGTGGACTCCACCGTTCTTGCCGACCAACTGCATTTGTGGGAAGGCATTCTCAGTGGAACACGCCTTAAGCTGTAACAAAGGTGCTTTTCCCATCCACCGTCACAATGAGATTCGTGATCTGACTGCTGAGCTTCTCACTCAAGTGTGCCACAACGTTTGCTTGGAACCCAGCTTGCAAAAGCTCGACAATGAATACTTCCAACTACGGACAGCAAATACAGATGACAACGCAAGGCTTGACATCAGTGCTGATGGCTTTTGGGAGAGGTCAGAAAGGGCATTTTTTGACGTACGGGTTTTTAACCCCTTCGCCCCAACTAACCTCAAACATCAGCTAGGGAGCTGCTACCACCTACATGAAATGGAAAAGAGGAGACAGTATGATGAACGAGTCCGGGAAGTTGAACGAGGAAGCTTTGCACCTCTGGTCTTTGCCACATCCGGAGGCATGGGCAAGCAAGCAACTGTTTTCTACAAACGCCTTGCCTCTCTGCTCGCATTGAAGAAGGACCAGCCCTATAGCCACGTGATTGGTTGGATCAGATGCCGCTTGGGATTCTCTCTTCTTCGATCCTCCATCACTTGCCTGAGGGGTACAAGGTCCAGTGCAGGATTCGTCCCCTGTCGCACCTATCCCGATGCCCTGGACCTCACAATCAGTGAGGGTCAGGTGGCAGTGTCGTAAACTACAATACCTACGTGACATCAGACATTGAGCAATTTTAGCTAATTACATTTACTTTCCTTAAATCATGTATATGCATGTGTTTTCATTTATGTATAAGTAAAAGTAGCAGTTATCAGGATGTTTAGATATAAAGATACTACCTTGTTATATAGTGTGATTTGTAGGGATAATTTGTGCATATGTGTAAGGAGAAGTCTGCAGCAGGTCATTGAGAAATCATGTATATAACTATATATATGAAAGCTAATAACATTGTGGGACAAATTTACCACAATGGTGGTATTGTATATAGAGTGTCATTGCTATAATGTGATAATTAATTAATCTAAAATACTGTAATATAACACTAGCTATATACTATAGTATCCACCGGTATAAATGTTTCATTAAATAGCATAAAATTTAATTAGCATTAAATAGCATTCAATTTAAAGTGTACAGCACAGTTGTAAATGACAAGCTTCATAGAGTTTAACTTTATACAGTTGAGTTAGTGTATATAGTAGCTACTTTAAGTTATGAATATATTGGACAATTGGACGCAAGAATATATAGTTTATGTGCACATGTATGCTGACGTGTGGGCAGTTCAAAGTGCTATAATTATATATATATAGTGATTTTAAAAATCATTATACATTTGCACATGCAGTAGGTCTATGTCATCCCAATCTTAACACATGGAGAGAGAATACATAGATGTGTGTAACCAGGGTAACCGGGGCATCATGATTGATTCTCACAGCAAAGGTCATCACAGATAATGTTTGCATATGTCGCATGTAGGTTTTGCAGCCATCAGCTAGTGACTGCCAAATGGTAATCGCTCCGAGCATCAGTTTATACAGACACACGTCTATGGTTTATAGAAGCAGGTTATGACCTTTAACATTATATACTACAGTTCACTTTACCCATCATGGGCACACAGGTGCATGATGTCTCAAATTTACACACTCATATAAAATTTATATATAATTATACATCTATTGAAAACTTAGTATAAATATATATAACATATAAGGTATTCAAGTAGTAGCTTACAAAAGTACCATTTCCACAGATGTTGTCTTCACAGTGTCTCCATCATACAATTCCCATTTGAAACCACCAGCAACAAGCAGAGCAGCACCACGTGTCCCAAGTGGCACAACTCCATGATTGTACCTCCCAACACTCATGTCTCCCACTTTGACCCACTGGTTGTTAACCTTGTCATCCACAAACTCATAGATTGCCTTCACAGGTGAACTATTATCCTTTCCACCAACAGAAATGATAGAGCTTCCACACAAGACAACAGTGGGCAGAGGCGCAGGAAGGTCTGCAATTGATTCCCAAATACTTTTCTCATGCTGGGTGGGCTGTACAGTCAAGTCCTGATGCTGGACAGCTTCTTCGATATCAGCCCATCGTGCTTTCCATGCATTTAAGTTGTGATCCTTATCCGTAGTATCTGTTGAATCTTGAAATCTGGTTGCACCACCTAAAAGGTATATATACTCTCCAAGGCGGACCAAATGATGCGACCGTAGAGCCTTTGGAAGTCGAGGCGTGGCCCATTTCATTTTACTGAAATTGTATACATGCACCTTGTCGACAGCTGTAGAACTCCCTTCTTCAACTCCACCAGTAACCAGAAGAATGTTCCCATGATGGTAAGCTTCACTTGCCGCTAACATGGTAGGTAATGAATGTAGACTTTGTTTCCACCTTTCCTCTTCTTCAAACCAGGTTGATATAACATTGGATTGTTTGTCGGTTTTTACATCACGACCTCCAATCAGGGTGATGCGGTTGTCAACAATTGCAATGGGTGCATTGTAGCTGGGTGCCTCTGGCAATGTAGACCATGTATTATTCTTAAGTGAGTACACTTGGACTTGACGACCCTTTGTGTCAGTTCCAGAGATGTATACCTTGTTGTGGAGTAAGACACATGAAATCACTTTCAATTCCGTAGGCATAGGTGGCAACATGATGGTGGTAGTGCCATGTGCTCTTAGTGAGGGCTGTAAGACATGTTCCTGCAGTGAAGGCACAGCATGGCTGATGCACATAAAGTTCACGTATACGTATATATGGCGCTGCTCTAGATGATTATTGTTGATATTAAGTGATAATTGCTGCGTGTGTTTGTGATTACGAAAGAATCTTGAGCGTCATCACAGCATTGGGAGCCTGATAGATGGGGCTCACCTAGGTCCGAAGACCAATAGAGATTATCTAGGCCGTTACTGTCCGAAGACCTTTGAAACGGCAGAGGGAAAGAAAGAAAAGTGGTGCCGCCCGGAATCGAACCCAGGGCCTCTGGCTTAAGCCGCCAGTGCTCTGCCACTAAGCTACGACACCAACCGACAACCACCCCTCTTTCTCTCCCTTATATTACTCTGCTCTAGATGATTATTGTTGATATTAAGTGATAATTGCTGCGTGTGTTTGTGATTACGAAAGATTCTTGAGCGTCATCACAGCATTGGGAGCCTGATAGATGGGGCTCACCCAGGTCCGAAGACCGATAGAGATTATCTAGGCTGTTACTGTCCGAAGACCTTTGAAACGGCAGAGGGAAAGAAAGAAAAGTGGTGCCGCCCGGAATCGAACCCAGGGCCTCTGGCTTAAGCCGCCAGTGCTCTGCCACTAAGCTACGACACCAACCGACAACCACCCCTCTTTCTCTCCCTTATATTACTCTGCTCTAGATGATTATTGTTGATATTAAGTGATAATTGCTGCGTGTGTTTGTGATTACGAAAGATTCTTGAGCGTCATCACAGCATTGGGAGCCTGATAGATGGGGCTCACCCAGGTCCGAAGACCGATAGAGATTATCTAGGCTGTTACTGTCCGAAGACCTTTGAAACGGCAGAGGGAAAGAAAGAAAAGTGGTGCCGCCCGGAATCGAACCCAGGGCCTCTGGCTTAAGCCGCCAGTGCTCTGCCACTAAGCTACGACACCAACCGACAACCACCTCTCTTTCTCTCCCTTATATTACTCTGCTCTAGATGATTATTGTTGATATTAAGTGATAATTGCTGCGTGTGTTTGTGATTACGAAAGAATCTTGAGCGTCATCACAGCATTGGGAGCCTTCGGACCTGGGTGAGCCCCATCTATCAGGCTCCCAATGCTGTGATGACGCTCAAGATTCTTTCGTAATCACAAACACACGCAGCAATTATCACTTAATATCTACAATATTCATAACAAACTATAATTGTAGTTACGTATAACCATTAATTGCAATGGTTACACATTTCAGAAATCAGATTGATTTGGAGTAGGGCAAGGAGTGAGACAGGGATGCACTATGTCTCCACAGATATTCAACATCTTAATGGACAACATTGTGAGGGAGGCAAAGCAGAGGTTTGATGGAGGGGTGGAGATGGAAACAGGCACAATACAGCTTATCTTGTTTGCCGATGACCTAATGTTAGTTACAGAAAGGGACAAGGATGCAGAAAGAAATGTGAAAGTGCTGGATGAAGTGATGACGAAATGGAAAATGACAATCAACTGGAGGAAGACAAAGGCAATGGTGGTGAAGAGGGGAGGAGGCACATGCAACATCACAGTGAATGGGGTGGAGATAGAAAATGTGAAGACGATGAAATACCTGGGAGCCATGTTGGAAGAGGAGGGATCATGTGAAGCAGAGGTAGACCACAGAATAGGTGCAGCATCCAAAGTGATCGGAGCATTGAGAGAAGAGGTAATCAATCGAAGAGAACTAAGTAAGTCGACAAAACTGAGAGTGATCAATGCCACCGTGATTCCAACTCTTCTGTATGCATGTGAGCCATGGACCCTGCTGGAGAGACACAAGAGCAAAGTGCAAGCCTTTGAAATGAGATGCCTGAGGAGAGTGGAAGGAGTGACTATACTGGACAAAGTGAGGAATGTGGACATCAGATCGAGATTGGGGCAGGTCTCAGTAGTATCGAGAGTGGAGAAGAAAAAGACAGAGTGGTTGAGAAAAATGGAAGAAATGTCAGATGACAGGCTGGTAAAGAAAGTGTTTGTGGAGAATGTGACGTCCAAGGGGAAGACCAAGGAAAAGATGGACCGATGATCTGAAAGTAAATTGAACAGTTAAGTAGTGAACTACCTAGTATGGCATAACATGAACTACTATTTTCTACTAAGAACTGTTCTTTTGTAACTTTTAAGATAATATTCCCAGTGACCTCCAGCATTGGAGACAAAGCTGTGTATGACTGATTGATATTGATATTGATACACATTTCCATGTGTGTATGAATGGTAACAGATTCCTTTTTAGTATACACACATATATATTCAGTGCCCCTCTGCTTGACATGCACCTTAATAATAATTATTATTATACATCCATAACCACATGCAGTGCACACCATTAATACATAGCAGTTCTGATCACCGAGTGGGAGGGTATAAATGCAGTGATGACATTGTGTTACACCAAATTAGTTCTAGTCAATTATGCTAGACTCTGCACAGGGAGATTGTGTCTGGTACATCTAATACACTTTCTGCATGCATGCTTGGTATTAAAGAGGAACTATATACTTAGTATATAGCTCAACAACTAATTTAGTTACGATTATAGTACATGGCGACTACTTGTGCATGTTGCATGGTGCATGTTAACGTTGGGCATGTAGTTTTACTTGACTTTAGATTTGAGTTCTTTCATCTTGCTTTTCACCTCATCTCTGCATGCTGAAGTAGTGGCATAGGAATTGGTGCAAGCCTTTTCCAAGCGTTTCAGAGTTTCCCTAATCAAAGTGATGTTTTCCTTGTCTGTGCTGTCTTTGACATTGTTGACTTTTGCTGAAATATTTACCTGCGTGGTATGAACTTGAGCCACTCCTTCTTTGAGGTCATAAGCAAAATCCAAGAGAACATCAAACTCTGCACGAATCCTCCTGAAGTTTTCCTCACTCTCCTGATACTTCTTGGCAATGTGGTGTGTTGCCACTGCCGTCCCCACTCCAGTGGCTAAGCCACCTAGTCCAACGACTCCAACAGCAACGGCTGTGACCCCCAAACCCACTATGGTAGCAATTCCAAATGTAAAAGCTCCTGCAACAGCTGAAATGGCAATGCCCCCAGCCGCTACGCCACCTGCTGCTGCTGCCGTTCCTCCAGCCAGTGTCACACCTGCGACTGTTCCACCAACACCTTTGGTTATCCCCTTCTTGTTTTGAGAATCTGTTTCCTTGCGTGCACACATCTCTGCTGCTTCACGGCAACTTTGACTAGCTACATTGCAGGCTTCCACAAGCTCTGAATACTTACGTATACTCTCAGCCTTTTCCAATGAATTCCCTAATAGACTCAGCAAATCACGTACAGGGTTTAGATCTGGTGGCGAGCAACTCAACTCTCGTATTGCTTCTTCCATTGAATCGCTCTGGCAGTAGTAAAATATGTCATCTACCTTGTCCAGAAATTCATAAGCAGCCTCGACAACTGACGTAAGGCGATGCAGTGCATCTTTCACCTGGTAGATGTCTTGTATTTCTTCATGACCAGCCTCCTTAACAGCTTGCAGCACTTTCTGGCTAATATCTACCACTTCTTTACCAAATGTTACATACGTCTGTCCGTCCACATGTTAGTCATGCATGCCACGTGTATACGTCTGTGTCTCTTTCTGTGTCTGCGGCGTGCGTGCGTGCTTGCATGTGTTTGTGTGCATGTGAGTATGTCTGTGTATATATGTACAGGTACAGTTCTGATTTCCAATTTAGGGAGCTGGGTTGTCTTCCTTCTGATGAGAGTGAGAGACACAGTGCTGCCATGAGTGGAGGAGGTCGGGCAGAAGACAAGAAGGGAGGAGACGGAGGAGAGCACAGGGAGGAAGTGAGTGTGCCGCGTGACTGGGTTGAACGTTTGAGCTGATAGCCCTGTCCCTGTCTGACTGTGACATGCATCTGGCCACTAGAAGTGAATTTTGTCAGATTTTGTTTGCCTTCCATTCATGCAGCAGACTAACCAGTTGCTGAAGAAGGGCTCAACACACAAGAGGAAGAGGAGAGAGGGCAAGAGACACGGCGGCCCCTCTGGTGAAGGGCTAGCAGGCCAGACATCACATGACACCACACGTGATATTTCACAGCACTGCACACTGAAAACATGATACATAATGGAGCCCTTCAGCATAGTCCCAATTGAGTGTGTGCACTGTATTAAGTGATCCTGTAAGTCGGTCCCTGCTGTCTTGCATTGCATTGATCTGGTCTTTGAGCAAGACTAGCACGCACACATGTGCAGTGCATCAGAATGCTTTTCATGGACTGGTAACACCACCTACGTATACGTACGTACATATGTACATACACCTTTATATAACATCTATTGCTGTCTCCACACTGAAGGCCTTTCTCCATCCCTTCTGTACATGTTATGTTCCACTGACAGTCTAGTGCGCATCTGGAGTGAACCTGAACTTACTTTGTGGGTGCATTATGCATGTGATTACGTATGTGAAAGTTTCATTTATGTACATATGTATACATATATACATTTGTGCAGCTACAGCCATCTCTTCTGACTAAAGGTCATGCATGTATACAATCAAAAGGGACATGAGATTGCAGCAATTGCCAGTGTTAATTAATCAATGCCTGCCTGTGAAGTACAGCAATGAAAACTAGTAAAAAGTTTAATTAGCATATACTCAAACACTTGCTACGGCTGTCCCTATATCCAATAGCTGTAGTGGCAGCGGCAGTTATCGCCAAACTCACAATGGCACCGATCCCGAGTGTGAGTTAATGCACACACGCACGCACGCACATACGCACGCACACACACACACTTTTCTATGTAGTACACATGCAATGGTGCAGACAATGGTGGTGTTGGCTGTGATGGCTAAGACTGTACCTCGCACATGCACACACACAGAGAGGCATGCACGCACGCACTGACACTCACAGAATGTATGCCATGAAGGAGCGTGTAAGCCACTCTTTAATTGACATATGATAGTGTGATTCTCCTTGCTTCTGACTGTGAAATACGTATGTGACTTGTCTGTGTCACTGTTTGCTCCTGTTTTGTCCCTCAAGAGCCACCGAGGCCCCCTGTAGACACATGGGCAAGGGGAATGGTCCCTCTAGTGCAAGTGAAGGGGGGGGGGGGAGGGGTCACAGGGGAGGTCAATGAGTACGGATATCAGCAGACACAGCAAATAAGTGGTGTGGCAAGATGATGTTAGCGCCGCTGCTCAAACCATACCACACCACCTCACTTCAATGTCATAGCTACCTTCCTCGCTCAGTTGTGGTAGTGAACCACAGACCACCACGATCACAGCAGGTGCTCCCACTTTCACACTCCCGTGAGTCCCATGGAGGGTCGTCAAGGTACCATGCACTGGCACATTCCACTGGTCCACAAGTGGTGTGGCAAGATGGTGTGTGTGACACCATCTTGCCACAACGCTTTGTGTGTGTACATGTGGGTTGGAAGGGGGTGGGGGTGCATGAAGGCTGTGTGTTTCATGTGTCTCCGTGTTGTATACGTACATGAGTATGTCTGTCCACATGTTAGCCATGCATGCCATGTGTATATATAAGTCTGTTTCTGTCTCTCTCTGTGTGTGTGTGGTGTGCGTGTGTGCTTGCATGTGTTTGTGTGCATGTGAGTATGTATGTGTACCTATGGGTACAGGCCTGTTTTCCAATTTAGGGAGCTGGGCTGTCTTCCTAGGCCTTCTGATGTTGTCAGTGAGAGACACAGTGCTGCCATGAGTGGAAGAGGTTGGGCAGAAGACAAGAAACGAGGAGAAGGCCTAGGAGGAGGGCTCAGAGAAGAAGTGAGTATGTGACGTGACTGGCTTGGAAGTTAGCTAGATCTTATTGTCCTGTTGGTGTCTGACTGTGACATACACCATAAGTGAATTTTGTCAGATTTTGTCTGCCTTCCATCCATGCAGCAGGCTGACCAGTTGCTGAAGAAGGGCTCAACACACAAGAGGAAGAGGAGAGGGCAAGAGACACAGTGCCCCCTCTGGTGAAGGGCTAGCAGGCCAGACATCACGACACTACACATGTTAATTATTTATTTTACAGTGCCACACACTAAAGACATGATGTCTACATATTCATACAGCAGGCCTCTATAGCACAGTCTCACAAGGGTGTGTACACTGTATCTAGTGACATACATAATATAGCGTTTTATGTTATGTTGCATCTGGGGTCCTTTTGACTAGCAGGACTAACAGTGGTGCCTAGTGCTTTTCTACTAACATGTCATCTTGCCTTTATGTATGTAGCACCATCAATATCATCACACACTGGCTAGTGCCGTCTCCATGCACTTTGAAGTCCTTCCCTCCTGCAGCTGCATGTACACGTGATCTACAGGGTAAAGTGCACGTCAGGAGAGAACCTAAACTTACATTTGGGTGCATTGTGCATGTGCTTATTTGAAAATTTTGTTTAAGTAGCTAGGCCTAGGTATTCCCATTGTACTGTGTACATAGTTCTTGTCCTTTGAGATGCAAAAGAGTGCACCCCACCCACTACACAAATTTGAGGAGATCTGAGCAAACCATCTGTATATATAACCTGTGAGTGAGATAGAGCCCTCTGCTCGGCTAGCAAATTAATCCGGCTGCTCCTTCCTTACAGCACATGTCCATGTACGTACATATTTTTGTGCAGCTGTAGTTTGTGTTACATATACAGTAAACACTGAGTGTTCCGAATCTCTGGTTCATGCTTAACCACTGGCATGACTCAAGGGTACACAATGGATGTTAGTGGGCCTCGTGGCTCTGCCCAAAGTGTCCTTGGGACAATTTACTGTACTTCCAAAGAGCCATCTCACATGCCATCCTATAGTGTATATATATATATATAATGGCCATGCAGTCATACGAGGACACATAACAAAAGTGCAGCAATTGCCAAGTGTTATAATACAGTACTGAAAAGTAAAAAACGGCTAGTATGTATTGAGAATACAAGGACAGACTCAGTTACCATGCATACACATTGACAAAGCACAATGATACCCCTCAATATAATACTTATGGTTATATAATTTGTCTTCTGGTTCAGAGAATATGCAGTGCATGTGTACAAAAATGTGCTGTCACTAATACAATGCATGAGGCATATGTGTATACAAAGGTCATGATCACACTATTGCTCTACACAAAACGAATGGATGCTAGCAATTGTACATATAATATATAATTATATAGGAGACCAATGCGTATGTTCTCTTCTACCTAGCTTTGTCATCTTCCAATGGAGCTACTGCTTTGAAATGTACTCTCAGGAGACGCTCTATGAAGTTGACAAAACCGGCTTCTTTCAGTGCTGTCAGGAGGGTGGACCACGTCCGCTCCTTCTCTCCAGTGTAGTGATCTCTGCTCAGCCAGCGGTTCAGCATGACTAAACAAGCCTTTTCACAGTCAGTAGGGTGGTTCTTGGCAATGTTGTTGATGACACAGTCCCGCACACACAACAAGGCGGCCACACTCTTCCATTTAAACGCCACTGCTATCACGACTAGCTTGCTTATATCTTCTGATGTGGGTGTAGACAAAACATCTAAGAGAGTTTGAGATTCGGCAGTGGGCGTGGGCAGAGCCTGGGGTGGTTTGGCAGTGGGTGTGGGCAGAGGCTGAAGTGGTTCGGCAGTGGGTGTGGGCAGAGGCTGAAGTGGTTCGGCAGTGGGTGTGGGCAGAGGCTGAAGTGGTTCGGCAGTGGGTGTGGGCAGAGGCTGAGGTGGTTCGGCAGTGGGTGTGGGCAGAGGCTGAAGTGGTTCGACAGTGGGTGTGGGCAGAGGCTGAGGTGGTTCGGCAGCGGGCGTGGGCAGAGCCTTAGGTGGTTTGGCAGTGGGTGTGGGCAGTGCCTTTAATCCTTGGAGATGACTGGCCGACAGGGAGTGCACTTTTATGTTTACACCAGCAATTAATATTGCAAAGTCATCTGCAAGCTCATCAATGATGGGAAATTGAACTTGGGTTTGGGAAAGAGGAGGAGCATTCACTTCCGGACCTATACAAGAGAGGAAATTAAATGATGGTACTTCTAAAACCGTGGCTTTTACCCTGAGGATCTAGCTATAGCTATATGATTTCAAAGTCGAGGGTGGCGCTACGAAGCCCAGCAAACAAGTCAACCTTAATATTCATGTCCGTCACATAAATGTCGATGCAGGATGGATGCCTAGTGCACCCAGCTTAATCCATCTGCTCATTGAGCTTTTTCTGTAAAGTCCTCGTGTAATGTTTGTATACGTATATGCTTGTTTCTATTTAAAGCAATACAAAACATGTCAAAGTGCTGTTCCCCTTGGTGAGCAAGATAAGTTCATTGACTCGTCTATTTCACTGACTCCAGAGTACTCTACATACGTATAAGAGTGAGGCGACAGGTGTCCTGTACCAGGTACCATGTGCATGCTGCCTGGCCATCAATGTGGAACAGACAAGTCGACCAACAGCTATGAGAACAGTGGTGTAGATGCTTGAAAACTCAGCGCAGGCAGAACATTTCTGGGCTGCTACCATCCGTGGATTGGGAAAATGCCGGGTACTGGACCATCACCACATCGTCCACTGAATGCTAACCTAAAGTCAACTTTATGCCGCAATCTAATACACTGAAAAGCGACAATGGCTTAATGCCTCTGGCATACAATTAAAACCAGGAACGCATAATGAGTTAGAAAACGAAAGGAGTTACCCCCACTGTTTTATAACTCATTGTGCACTCCTGTTAAAACGTGTAGTCCCATTACATAATTCCACGCATGTTCTTTGCTGTTACTTTTGCTCTATATTGCACCCTTTACTTATTGTATGTTATTTAATGTTATCAGTATTTAAGCATCTCCACACCTCTGCGCCATGTGCCACTGATGACGGCATCTGTTTAGCTACTGAAACACTTTTTATTGGTTTTCTTAATTAAGTCAGTTTTGGCAAGTTCAGTCATAGTCAAAAACGAGGTTCAAAAGTTTGCCAATAATACTTATGCTTGCATGCACACAGACACAAACACATGCATGCAAATTAAACACACACAAAAAGACATGCACCCACCAACACACACAAAAAGACATGCACCCACCAACCTCCAGGTGATAGTTCACCCATAATCTTTCTCGCGAGTTCCTGCATCCTTGGAAAACCATTTGCTGCTAGGGCAACTTTACCATATACCCTCAGTGTGTCCACAGTGGCATGCTTCTGCAAGTGTTCAAACAGGATGTCCTTTGCGTCCTCATCATTTGCACTCTCAATGGCTGTTTTAACATCTGACGAAATCACTCCTTTACGTATCAGCTTCCTCAGTCCCTGCTTTGGGTTAACAACTTCTAGAAACTCGTCCTCATATCTCTCAAGGAACCGTGAGACTGAAAGTGGTGAAACTGCAGGCAACAGAAAGGTCAAAATGAATGTACCATGTGACACACAGTAACATACCTGACTGACAGAGACGAATAATGCTGGCATATGAGAGTCATGCGTTTTTGCTCAATCAGGTCTTTAACGCTTTGATGTCATGCGTACATGACCACATGCACATATGTACACCCATGTATACCGTCTGCAAGTAGTTGACAGAAGATTTCATGCTGAAACATCGTGTGGCCTCTCTCCCTTCAAAGCTACAGTATTGCTCATTTACTGCTGGCTTTATCATCAGTTAACGCAGTTGTCAGACTCTATGAAATCAGGGGTAGAGGTAGGGGTAAAAATACGTACCTAATACCTAAGAAACATTAACGTCTTTCAAGGCCATGCGATGATTTCAAATGGCTTTCTGAGAAAACCATATGCATATACCTATTCTATGTGCAAGCCATTCTGGAGCTTTCTTATAACCTACCGAACTTGGCAGCTTCGTCAACAGCGGTCAAGAATTTAGAGAGACGCTGGGAAACCCTTTGTAGTTTAAGCTTTCTTCAGACTAACTCACCATAGCAATGTAACTAGCTATGCACCGTAGCTAGCTATACTCCAGGTGAGTTTACTTTCAATGGTATCGATTCTTTCCACAGCCTTCTACGTAGCTCAGTACAGTCAACCGCTCGGAATGTACGCAGAGTTTACCCCTATGGCCAAGCACCTAGCCAGCGAGCGAGCGAGCTACCTCTACATGAAAAGGAGCATAATTTAACGTAAGTATTTAGAGAATCACTGATTTCATTCCAGGTTAAGCTAACCTTCCATTTCATCAGCTTTGCTCCGTATCTTCCCTGCCCAGTGTTCGTATCCGTTCTTCTCCAAAGCGGTGCAAAACGCGTCAAGGTGTGTGTTCTCCTTCGTGTGTAAGATGTCGATGAAGCTCATCGACTACTTGAGGGCCTTGTCTTCTTGTGTCTCGGGAGTACTCTGTGTCTCTTAACACCGGAGGAAGGGCAGGTAAGATGTTTCGAACCCCTAGGTCAGCCCCTAAGGCCTTGATGGTTCTCCTCAACGCCCCTTTTGCTCTTGTCCAAATGAGGAAGTCTCGTGAGTCGTGAGCCCCTCCCCATTGTCTGGCGTGCTAGACCTCCCACCTAATCGCTGGGCGTGTGCCTTTAACGCCTCCCCCTTTTTGGAACCGGTCGCTTTAGCCATGGCTTTAGCAAGCTAGAGGACCCCTCCCCGCGGAAGAGAAAGGGACAGCTTGTGAGATCATTCACCCCGTCATAAGCACACGATATTACCACTAGGCGCAAGCGCAAGACTGGCATACCTCGCGTGCAAATGATTTATGCAATATGTTATTTTATACAGAAAAGAATGGTATTAAATGGTATGATGTAAAAGTAATAGAGTGCATGAAGATAGTAGGCGAGTGCACAGCATTGTGGGGCAAACGTAAGCAAGTTGTGTTGTGTGGCAGAAGCTGGTGTGTGTGCAAGTGGTACAACAGCAATCAGTCAATGGGTTGTTTCAAACTCTTATGCCAGTCAAAGGCCTTGATGGTGTCTCCTCAACGCTATGTCTGCTGAGAGTGAGGTGATGGGTGTCGTATCCTAGGCACCACTGCAAGCTGCCATGCCATCAATGTGGAACAGACATGTTGACCAACAGCTACGAGAACACTGACATGCAGTGGAGTTAGATGATAATGCCAACTCAGAACTGGCAGAGCATGCCTGGGGCTGCTACCACCTATTGATTGGGACAATCCTGGGTACTGGACTACCACCACATCCTCCAGCAGATATTAAACTAGAGTCAACATTTAGTCCTAATCTTATTCACTGAACAGAGACAATTGCTCAATGCCTCAGGCATACAATTGAAACGTGTAACCCCATTATGTATTTCCACGCATGTCTTTGCTGTTACTTTTGTGTTATTTTGCACACTTTACTTACTGTATGCTATTAGCGTATTGAAGCAACTCCTGTGTAATTGCCATTGCCATGTGATCTGTATAGCTACTGAAACATTTTTAATTGGTTTCCCTTAATTAAGCCAGTTTTGGCAAATTCAATCGTAGTCAAAATAGGGTTCAAAATTTTGACCTCACAATGCAGGTACAACACATAGCAAAAACAAACAATAATACTTACACATGCATGCACACAGACACGAACACATGCATACATTTAACACACACAGAAATATCAGACATGCACCCGACGAACACTCCGACATGCACTCGTTATGCAACCACAAATCCAACCAACCTCCAGGTGATAGTGCATCCATCATTTTCTTTCCAAGCTCTTGCATTCTTGGAAAGCCAATTGCTGCAATGGCGACATCACAATATACCCTCAGTGTGTCCACAGTGGCATGCCTTTGCAAGTGATCAAACAAGATAAATTTGGCGTCCTCATCATTTGCACTTTCAATGGCTGTTTTAACATCTGCTGAAATCACTCCCTTATGTTTTAGCTTCAACAGACCCTGTTTGGGGTCAACAACTGCAAGAAACTCGTCCTCATATGTCTCAAGGAATTGCAAGGCTGAAAATGGTGAAGCTGCAGGCACTGCAAAGGTCAAGGTGAATATACTACATGACACACACAGTAAGTAATAGCTACTCCACATGCAGCAGGACTTAAAAAGATGTATAATGCTAGCCTATGACGGTCGATGTGTTTCTGCTCAATCAGGTCATGCCTTGATGTCATGCATACATGACCATGTATACACATGTACAATCATGTACAAGGTCTGCAAGCCGAAATGACAGAGCTGGAGCATGGTACACGCTCTTGTGCGCAGCAGCACCCCTCAGGAGGCAGACGAAAAGACCAGTTCTTCCAACACGCGATCAAAGATGCTCAGAACAACAGTGGTGATCATGGCATTGACTAGTCTTGTACCTGACCCGGACAGGGTCGGATACACGATGATTCAGCACAAGAACATTTTATACCTAACTGGAAAGGTGTTGGGCAACCCTTTGTAGTTTAAGCTATATACGTATTTATATCTTCTCACTAACTCACCCATAGCCAAAGTAGCTATGCATTGTAGCTAGCTACACTCCAGGTAAGCTTACTTTATATCAGTTTCCTTCCACAGCCTTTTAGCCCAAAGTCAACCCCTCGGAATGTACGGAGAGTATACCTGTATGGCTAGACACCCAGCGAACGAGCTACATAGCTACCTCAGAAGATCAGTAACTGATTTCATTTCAGATTCACAAACCTTCGATTTCATCAATTTGTTTCTGCAACTTCCCCACCCAGTGTTCGTATTTGTTCTGCTCCAAAGCATCACAAAGCGCGTCAAAGTGTCTGTTCTCCTTTGTAAGTAAGACGTTGATATGTTCATCGACTCTAGAAGTTGTCTTCTCTTTCTCTTACGCAGATGTACCCTGCGTCTGTTAACATGGAACAAATTAAGGGCAGGTATGCCAATCCGTATGCCAGCCCGAAGGCCTTGATGGTTCCTCCACAACTCCCCTTTTTTGCTTTCGTCCATGTTGCAGTATCTCGTGAACCCCGCCCTATTGTTTGGCAGTCTGGCTACACGAGACTATTGAATGCCTGTAGCTTTGTCAATTCAGCATTGGCTTTAGTACCCGGCCCATCATGACATTACTGTCTTACTCTGAAGCCTGTTTCCTGCACGTCAAAGCAATGGGATCTATTTCAGCCGATTGGGCCTTCACTCTCCATGCTAACTACAAGATTGTCACCATTTTGTCTATTACTGCTAGGGAAGAGTGTGGTTCAATCATTAACACTAAGCTCACAGTCATAGCGCAAATCCTAATTGTAAAGAAACTGAAATCAAGTGGTTTTTTTTTACCTTTGTAGCTAGTATTCAACAGAATCTCCACTGTTTGCTGTTCATTGAATGCATGGACCCTATCATTTACTCACATTTCAGTGCATGCTGTACAATCGTTTCAATCCTTTAAAGAATTCAACAGAATACACATGCAACCCGAGCTCCTACAATATCTTGATATCTGCTGAATCAAGGCTGAAGCCTAAGATACACAAATATACACGCCTGACTACCAGGGAGCTAGCTACTTGGAACAGCAAAGGTACGCACGTAGCTACGTAGCTAGCTAATCATATTAACGTCACTTCAGGTAAGCTAACCTTCTAATTTTTCGACTTCTTTCAACGCCCCTTTTTTGCTCTCGTCCATGTTCGTCTTGTGACCACCTACCTCACGTGACGTCACGACTAAATGGCCGGCGGAGCGGTAGGTGAGGCCTATTTCATTTCACCGCAGTACTATACGAGCAGCCTGTGAGACACCAGCTGCAGACCTCTCGAACGCAGTTGGAAAAAGTAAGATCTCCCCCTCGCGCACTTCAAGCCTACCCTGGGAGATGGAAAGGTGCACATGCAACCGAGCTCCTACAATATCTTGAATATATGCTGAATCGATCCTAAGATATATATACACATTGCTGTAATCATGCATCCTGGAAATACTGGCAAAAATGTAATCTGGACGTGTGCAATGTGCTTCTTCGAATGTGTCCAATTGGCATGTAATTATCCATGCATAATTGTGTGTCTATATTACTTCCTAATGCACCAATTGCAAGAAATCCCTTACTCATTCAGTCATCTTTCTGTCCTTGAGAACTATTACCCACTCTATTTGAATGTTCTGGGCCATTCAAGTGTGTTATATGCACTACACATTGACGCAATGTAATGTATAGAGCTATATATATAAATGGACTCATGCATGCGTAGCTATACAGTACTGAACACACTTGAGTTATTGTTGAGCAAGTATAATTATGTAGCAAACAAACAGGGCATATTATAATAGTGAGACTATGGACTACAGAATTCCACCATTAACAGTGTAACATAGTTATAGATACCTAAATATATGGCTGTGATCATGTGGCATGCTAGTAATACAACCCTATACATATATATACATATATAGACAGAACTATATTATGCATGCTGCATGCCCCACCCTTTGTGTGGGTGTTATTGTTTACTCATGAAATACTTCTAATCCCTTGTATAGTTAGCTGTACATACAGTTCCAGTCATGTGGCTCTCCCTGTTGCAGTAAAAGTGAATGAGCATGATGTGTGGAATGCACGTCTAATGTGTGTATGGTCAACCTTAAAGACCTTCTAACAGACTGCATCTGTCCTCTACTAGGATAATTACGTGTGCATATTTGGATGACAGTACTTATGTACATTGCAGTGCAGAGGATCAATTAATGGCAAGCAACATGAGTCAAATTCAATATTATGTGTATATACTGTATAATATCACTGTAGAATAATTAAGTATATTGAAATTGATGGCACAGAAAAACAATATGAGTACCAAAATCTTGTAATACACCAAGATATCACTTTGAATGCACAAAGTGTTACATCACAGGATTAATTGACATATCATGGTCTGATTCTCCTTGCTTCTGACTGTGAAATGCTTATATGCTTCTTGCCTGTGTCACTGTTTGCTCCTGTTTTGTCCCTCAAGAGCCACCGAGGCCCCCTGTAGACACATGGGCAAGGGGAATGGTCCCTCTAGTGCAAGTGAAGGGAGGGGAGGGGTCACAGGGGAGGTCAATGAGTACGGATATCAGCAGACACAGCAAGTAAGTGGTGTGGCAAGATGATGTTAGTGCCGCTGCTCTAACCATACCACACCACCTCACTTCAATGTCATAGCTACCTTCCTCGCTCAGTGTGGTAGTGAACCACAGACCACCACGTGCACAATCACAGCAGGTGCTCCCACTTTCACACTCCCGTGAGTCCCATGGAGGGTCGTCAAGGTACCATGCACTGGCACATTCCACTGGTCCACAAGTGGTGTGGCAAGATGGTGTGTGTGACACCATCTTGCCACAATGCTTTGTGTGTGTACATGTGGGTTGGAAGGGGGTGGGGGTGCATGAAGGCTGTGTGTTTCATGTGTCTCCGTGTTGTATACGTACATACGTCTGTCCACATGTTAGCCATGCATGCCATGTGTATAAGTCTGTTTCTCTCTCTCTGTGTGTGTGGTGTGCGTGTGTGCTTGCATGTGTTTGTGTGCATGTGAGTATGTATGTGTATCTATGGGTACAAGCCTGTTTTCCAATTTAGGGAGCTGGGCTGTCTTCCTGACAGTGAGAGACACAGTGCTGCCACGAGTGGAAGAGGTTGGGCAGAAGAGAAGAAGCGAGGAGAAGGCCTAGGAGGAGGGCTCAGAGAGGAAGTGAGTGTGACGTGACTGGCTTGGAAGTTAGCTAGATCTTATTGTCCTGTTGGTGTCTGACTGTGACATGCACCATAAGTGAATGTTGTCAGATTTTGTCTGCCTTCCATCCATGCAGCAGGCTAACCAGTTGTTGAAGAAGAGTTCAACACACAAGAGGAAGAGGAGAGAGGGCAAGAGACACGGCGGCCCCTCTGGTGAAGGGCTAGCAGGCCAGACATCACATGACACCACACGTGATATTTCACAGCACTGTACACTGAAGACATGATACATAATGGAGCCCTTCAGCATAGTCTCAATTGGGTGTGTGCACTGTATAATGTGATCCTGTAAGTCGGTCCCTGCTGTACGTCTTGAATTGCACTGATCTGGTCTTTGAGCAAGACTAGTACGCACACATGTGCAGTGTATCAGAATGCTTTTCATGGACTGGTAACATCACCTACATATATGTACGTACATACACCGTTATAATATCTGTTCCTGTCTCCTCTCTGAAGGCCTTTCTCCATCACTTCTGTACATGTTATGTTCTACTGACAGTCTAGTGCGCATCTGGAGTGAACCTGAACTTCATTTGTGGGTGCATTATGCATGTGATTACGTACGTGAAGGTTTCATTTATGTACATATGTATACATACATACATTTGTGCAGCTACAGCCATCTCTTCTGACTATAGGTCATGTTTACAATCAAAAGGGACACGAGATTGCAGCAATTGCCAGTGTTAATTAATCAATGCCTATGAAGTACAGCAATGAAAACTAGTAAAACATTTAATTAGCATATACTCAAACGCTTGAGAAAAGTGAACTGACAGCAAAACAAAATACAACAAAGCTCACACAATCATGCACTGGCAATTAAAGTGATGACTACACATGTATACCAGCTAGTGTTCCTCTCATGCATGCTTTGCATGATTGAAGTGTAGTACAGGGTAGCTAGTACACATCATTGAATGCAGCACGGAGTTCTTCTGTCTTATTTCTCACATAGTCCCTGCTCTTTGAAGTATGCCTATAGGAGGCTTTGCACACCATAATCAGACGTGCCACGGAGTCTCTGATGAGAGACATATTGGTCCGGTCGGCAGAGTAGAGGATGCTGTCGACTTGTGCTGAAACATTCTCCAGAACAGTATGAACTTGAGCCACTCCTTCTTTCAGGCCGAATGCAAAGCGCAAGAGAGTGTTAAAGTCCCCACGAATCCTCTTGAATGCAGCCTCACTCTTGGCGTACTTACTGGCAACGTGGTGTGTTGCTACAGCTGTCCCTATATCACCAGCACTCCAACAGCTGTAGCGGCAGCGGCAGTTATCGCCAAAGTCACAATGGCACTGATCCCGAGTGTGAGTTAATGCACACACGCACGCACTCACGCACACACACACTATTCTATGTAGTACACATACAATGGTGCAGACAATGGTGGTGTTGGCTGTGATGGCTAAGACTGTACCTCGCACATGCACACACACAGAGAGGCATGCACGCACGCACTGACACACACAGAATGTATGCCATGAAGGAGCGTGTAAGCCACTCTTTAATTGACATATGATGGTCTGATTCTCCTTGCCTCTGACTGTGAAATACTTATGTGACTTGTCTGTGTCACTGTTTCCTCCTGTTTTACCCCTCAAGAGCCACCAATGCTCCTTGTGGACACAAGCATGAGCGAGGGGGATGGCCCCTCTACTGCAATTGGAGGGGGTGGGGTCACAGGGGAGATCAGACAGTAGAGATACTAACAGACACAGCAAGTTGTGTGTGTGTGTGCATATGTGTATTCGTATTTGTTTATGTGTGAATGTATGTCTGTCTATAAGCCGAGTCCTGATTTCTCTGTTAGGCTGTCCTCCTTCTGATGACAGTGAGTGACACAGTGCTGCCATGAGTGGAAGAGGTTGGGTAAAAGAGAAGAAGCAAGGAGAGGGCCTAGGAGGAGGGCTCAGAGAGGAAGTGAGTATGTGCATGACTGGCTTAGAGCTGATATGCCTGTCCCTGTCTGACTGTGATATGCATCCACTAAAAGTGAATTTGATCAGATTTGGAATTATATGCTTCGTTCCATCCATGCAGCAGGCTGACCAATTGTTGAAGAAGGGCTCAACACACAAGAGGAAGAGGAGAGAGGGCAAGAGACACAGTGCCCCCTCTGGTGAAGGGCTAGCAGGCCAGACATCACGACACTACACATGTTAATTATTTATTTTACAGTGCCACACACTAAAGACATGATGTCTACATATTCATACAGCAGGCCTCTATAGCACAGTCTCACAAGGGTGTGTACACTGTATCTAGTGACATACATAATATAGCGTTTTATGTTATGTTGCATCTGGGGTCCTTTTGACTAGCAGGACTAACAGTGGTGCCTAGTGCTTTTCTACTAACATGTCATCTTGCCTTTATGTATGTATATAGCACCATCAATATCATCACACACTGGCTAGTGCCGTCTCCATGCACTTTGAAGTCCTTCCCTCCTGCAGCTGCATGTACATGCGATCTACATGCAGGCTAAAGTGCACGTCAGGAGAGAACCTAAACTTACATTTGGGTGCATTGTGCATGTGCTTATTTGAAAATTTTGTTTAAGTAGCTAGGCCTAGGTATTCCCATTGTACTGTGTACATAGTTCTTGTCCTTTGAGATGCAAAAGAGTGCACCCCACCCACTACACAGATTTGAGGAGATCTGAGCAAACCATCTGTATATATAACCTGTGAGTGAGATAGAGCCCTCTGCTCGGCTAGCAAATGAATCCAGCTGCTCCTTCCTTACAGCACATGTCCATGTACGTACATATTTTTGTGCAGCTGCAGTTTGTGTTACATATACAGTAAACAATGAGTGTTCCGAATCTCTGGTTCATGCTTAACCACTGGCATGACTCAAGGGTACACAATGGATGTTAGTGGGCCTCGTGGCTCTGCCCAAAGTGTCGTTGGGACAATTTACTGTACTTCCAAAGAGCCATCGTATAGTGTATATATATATATATAACGGCCATGCAGTCATAGGAGGACACATAACACAAGTGCAGCAATTGCCAAGTGTTATAATACAGCATTGAAAAGTAAAAAACGGCTAGTATGTATTGAGAATACAAGGACAGACTCAGTTACCATGCATACACATTGACAAAGCACAATGATACCCCTCAATATAATACTTATGGTTATATAATTTGTCTTCTGGTTCAGAGAATATGCAGTGCATGTGTACAAAAATGTGCTGCCATTAATACAATGCATGAGGCATATGTGTATACAAAGGTCATGATCACACTATTGCTCTACACAAAACGAATGGATGCTAGCAATTGTACATATAATATATAATTATATAGGAGACCAATGCGTATGTTCTCTTCTACCTAGCTTTGTCATCTTCCAATGGAGCTACTGCTTTGAAATGTACTCTCAGGAGACGCTCTATGAAGTTGACAAAACCGGCTTCTTTCAGTGCTGTCAGGAGGGTGGACCACGTCCGCTCCTTCTCTCCAGTGTAGTGATCTCTGCTCAGCCAGCGGTTCAGCATGACTAAACAAGCCTCTTCACAGTCAGTAGGGTGGTTCTTGGCAATGTTGTTGATGACACAGTCCCGCACACACAACAAGGTGGCCACACTCTTCCATTTACTCGCCACTTCTGTCACGACTAGCTTGCTTATATCTTCTGATGTGGGTGTAGACAAAACATCTAAGAGAGTTTGAGATTCGGCAGTGGGCGTGGGCAGAGCCTGAGGTGGTTTGGCAGTGGGTGTGGGCAGAGGCTGAGGTGGTTTGGCAGTGGGTGTGGGCAGAGGATGAGGTGGTTCGGCAGTGGGCGTGGCCAGAGGCTGAGGTGGTTCGGCAGTGGGTGTGGGCAGAGGCTGAGGTGGTTCGGCAGCGGGCGTGGGCAGAGCCTTAGGTGGTTTGGCAGTGGGTGTGGGCAGAGGCTGAGGTGGTTCGGCAGTGGGTGTGGGCAGAGGCTGAGGTGGTTCGGCAGTGGGTGTGGGCAGAGGCTGAGGTGGTTCGGCAGTGGGTGTGGGCAGAGGCTGAGGTGGTTCGGCAGTGGGTGTGGGCAGAGGCTGAGGTGGTTCGGCAGTGGGTGTGGGCAGAGGCTGAGTTGGTTTGGCAGTGGGTGTGGGCAGAGGATGAGTTGGTTTGGCAGTGGGTGTGGGCAGAGGCTGAGTTGGTTCGGCAGTGGGTGTGGGCAGAGGCTGAGGTGGTTTGGCAGTGGGTGTGGGCAGTGCCTTTAATCCTTGGAGATGACTGGCCGACAGGGAGTGCACTTTTATGTTTACACCAGCAATTAATATTGCAAAGTCATCTGCAAGCTCATCAATGATGGGAAATTGAACTTGGGTTTGGGAAAGAGGAGGAGCATTCACTTCCGGACCTATACAAGAGAGGAAATTAAATGATGGTACTTCTAAAGCCGTGGCTTTTACCCTGAGGATCTAGCTATAGCTATATGATTTCAAAGTCGAGGGTGGCGCTACGAAGCCCAGCAAACAAGTCAACCTTAATATTCATGTCCGTCACATAAATGTCGATGCAGGATGAATGCCTAGTGCACCCAGCTTAATCCATCTGCTCATTGAGCTTTTTCTGTAAAGTCCTCGCGTAATGTTTGTATACGTATATGCTTGTTTCTATTTAAAGCGACACAAAACATGTCAAAGTGCCTGTTCCCCTTGGTGAGCAAGATAAGTTCATTGACTCGTCTATTTCACTGACTCCAGAGTACTCTACATACGTATAAGAGTGAGGCGACAGGTGTCCTGTACCAGGTACCATGTGCAGGCTGCCTGGCCATCAATGTGGAACAGACAAGTCAACCAACAGCTATGAGAACACCGGCATGCAGTAGAGTAGATGCCTGAAAACTCAGCCCTGGCAGAGCATTTCTGGGCTGCTACCATCCGTGGATTGGGAAAATGCCGGGTACCGGACCACCACCACATTGTCCACTGACTGCTAACCTAAAAGTCAACTCTATGCCGCAATCTAATCCACTGAAAAGTGACAAGGGCTTAATGCCTCCGGCGTACAATTAAAACCAGGAACGCATAATGAGTTATAAAACGGAAGGAGTTACCCCCACTGTTTTATAACTCATTATGTGCTCCTGTTAAAACGTTTAGCTCCATTACATAATCTCACGTATGTTCTTTGGCTTGCTGTTACTTTTGCTTTATATTGCACCCATTACTTAACTGTATGTTATTAGTGTATTTATGGAACTCCACACCTCTGTGCCATTGCCATGTGCCACTGATGATGGCATCTGTATAGCTACTGAAACACTTTTTATTGGTAAGTTCAAAATAGTCAAAAATGGGGTTCAAAAGTTTGCCCCACAATGCAGGTACAACACATCCAGTACTAAAAGCACAAACAATAATACTTATGCTTGCACACACACAGACACAAACACATGCATGCAATTAAACACACACAAAAAGACATGCACCCACCAACCTCCAGGTGATAGTTCACTCATAATTTTTCTCGCGAGTTCCTGCATCCTTGGAAAGCCATTTGCTGCTATGGCAACTTTACAATATACCCTCAGGGTGACCACAGTGGCATGCTTCTGCAAGTGTTCGAACAGGATATCCTTTGCGTCGTCATCATTTGCACTGTCAATGGCTGTTCTAACATCTGACGAAATCACTCCCTTACGTTTCAGTTTCAACAGACTCAGCTTTGGGTTAACAACTTCAAGAAACTCGTCCTCATATCTCTCCAGGAACCGCGAGACTGAAAATGGTGAAACTGCAGGCAACAGAAAGGTCAAGATGAATGTACCATGTGACACACAGTAACACATGTCTACTTCACATGAAGCTGACTGAGAGACAAACAATGCTGGCATACGAGAGTCATGCGTTTTCGCTCAATCAGGTCGTGAATGCTTTGATGTCATGCTTACATGACCACATGCACATATGTACACACATGTATACCGTCTGCAAGTAGTTGACAGAAGATTTCAAGCTGAAACATCGTGTGGCCTCTCCCCTTCAAAGCTACAGTATTGCTCATTTCATTCATTCATTCATCCACATGGATGTTTCTCCAAATACTGGAGGTCATCCCTACATACATACAACACGAGCAATACTGTAGCTTTGAAGGGGGAGAGGCCGCACGATGTTTCAGCTTGAAATCTTCTGTCAACTACTTGCAGACGGTATACATGTGTGTACATATGTGCATGTGGTCATGTAAGCATGATATCAAAGCATTCATGACCTGATTGAGCAAAAACGCATGACTCTCATATGCCAGCATTGCTTGCAAGAATCCTGTGCCTGGCTTGCCACAACCACAAGACAGCATCGGTTATCCACACTATGTGGAAGGCGCGTTTTGGCATGTAGTGCCAGACTGAACTCCCTATGCTCTGCGAGCCCTTGACTGAATTGTAAACTGAATTGTATACTATATATGTGAAGGACACATTATCTAAACCAACAGTTTTTTTGTGAATATGTGGGTTGTTTGTGTATAGTGCTGCTTTGGGCCAGCTTGTGCCCTAGTGCCGTGTGGCATGATGCACTCAAATATTGATTGATTGATTGATTGATATAGGAGCCAAAAGGAAGTTCTGTAGTGACCAAATAAAGTTACTGATTATAAGTACAATGTATATATGATTATTTAAAATTGTCAGTCCATCTCAATCTCGGTCTTCCTCTGGGCCTTTTCCTCCCATCTCTCCTTCAAAAACCTTCCTAGTTGTCCTCTCCCCACTCATCTCCTCCATTCTGACCCTCCACCTCTCCTGCCTGCTCTTCACCATATCTAACACACCTTCCTGCCGTAGCTTCTCCCTAAGGTCCACATTCCTTACCCTATCTAATCTGCTCAACCCTTCAATGTGCCTCAGAACATTCATTTGTGTTGCCTGTATTCTTGATTGCTGACAGCCTTCTACGTAGCTCAGTAAAGTCAGCCTATCGGAATGTACGCAAAGTTTACCCCTATGGCCAAGCACCTAGCCAGTGAGCGTGCTAGCTACGTACATCTACATCAAAAGGAGCATAATTTATAATATGTACGTAGGTTATTTCATTCCAGGTTAAGCTAACCTTCGATTTCATCAGCTTTGTTCTGTAACTTTCCCGACAAGTGTACGTATCCGTTCTGCTCCAAAGCGGTGCAAAACGCGTCAAAGTGTCTGTTCTCCTTCGTGAGCAAAATCTCGATAAGTTCATCGACTCTTGAAATGTTGTCTTCTCTGTCTAGTATGCGGGAGTACTCTGCGCCTGTCAACTCTGTACGAAGGGCATGTAAGATGTTTCCGACCCTTAGGTCGGCCCGAAGGCCTTGACGGTTCCTCCTCAACGCCCCTTTTTTGCTCTCGTCCATGTTGAGGTAATCTCGTGAGTCGTGAGCCCCTCCCCATTGTCTGGCGTGGCTAGACCTCCCATCTAATCGCCGGGTGCTTTTACCGCCTCCCCCAACCTTCGTAACGTTCAGAAGAGCACTCCCCGCGGAAGGGAAAGGGGCAGCTTGTGAGATCATTACCCTGTCATATATAAGCACATGATATTGTGCTATTAGAGTGTGTCACATCTACAACATGGATCTTGGCAACCGCCGGCCAACTTTCACAAATCCCACTGGCTGGGCGGTGAGTCAATTCTGTTGCACATTAATTTGTATACCTATAGCTAAGTGTGTTGCGGTGGTCACATGCATCCAAATTCACATGTTGTGCAGCTGCTGTAGTTGGAGAGGTATCTCAGGAGAGCCATATATCACAAGTTGTTTTGAATTCAGTATACTCAGTCTAAAGCTAATGCAATCACATAAAGCTTTGATCAAATAAATGTACAACAAGGATGTTTGATTAATTAAGTACTACAATGTAATACAGCGTAGCTAGTACAACAGTACAGTGAACACAAAGCTCACAAAATAATGCACAAATCAGATTCTACATGTACAGCAAGCTAGTGATCATGTGTTAATGCATGATTGAAGTGTAGTACAAGGTAGCTAGTACACATCATTAAATGCAGCACAGAGTTGTTCTGTCTTATCTCTCACACAGTCCCTGCTCTTTGAAGTATGCCTATAGGAGGCTTTGCACACCGTGTTCAGACGCGTCACAGAGTCTCTGATCAAAGACATGTGTGTCCTGTCAGCACAGTAGAGGATGCTGTCGACTTGTGCTGCAACATTATCCAGAATGGTGTGGATTTGAGCCATTTCTTCTTTCAGGCCGAATGCAAAGCGCAAGAGAGTGTCAAAGTCGCCACGAATCCTCTTGAATGCAGCTTCACTCTTGACGTACTTAGTGGCAATGTAGTGTGTTGCCACGGCTGTCGTTATACCTGCGGCTGCACCAGCCACTCCAACAGTTGCAGTGACAGCGGCAGTGATGCCCAAACCCACAGTGGCACCAATCCCGAATGTGAAGACTCCTGCAACAGCCGATGCAGCGACGCCTGTGGCCACTACACCGCCAGCTGCAGCCGCTGTTCCCCCAGCCAGTGCTGCACCTGCAGCTGTTCCTCCAACACCCCTCACTGCCTTCTTCTTTCTTCAGGACTCTTCTTCCATGTGTGCACATAAGATTTCTGCTTCGCTACAGCTGTGAATAGCTGCATTGCAAGTGCCCTCAAGTTCAGAATACTTGGTTTCTGCCTGTGCCAATCAATTTCCCAAGTGACCCATGAAATCGTGTAAAGACTGTAGATTTGGACACGGACGGTTCAACTCTTGTATCACGCTTGACATTGAGTCGCTCTGGCAGTAGTATACATCATCCACCTTGTACAAGAAGGCGTATGCAGCCTCAACAACCAATTTGAGGCCGTGCAGGGCAGCTCTCACTTTGTATTGATGCTTGATTCCTTCAGTATTGTCAATCAGTTGAAGAACTACAACCACCTCTTGTTTCGCCACTACCACCACTGGAGCAAGTTCCTGCAATTGGGAAACGGCTGGACTGCCAACTTCAACTGTATGTGCAAGATCATTGATTGCCTGGGCACATTGAGCCATTGGTAGCAAGAATACTCTGCAAGTGCCGAGCAGCAGCGATCGGTTAGTATTCTGCAGAGTTGGATGCTTAGCTGTCTTATTATATACCGGCTGTGTCAGACAAGCAGGCTACACATATGATTGTATTAATTGTTAATAATCCTGACCATGAATAGCCGCAGGAGACAATGTGATGAATGAATTTGCTTGGTCCAATAGATTTTCACTTGCCACTATCATGCACTTAGATACTGTTGCCCTACCCAGAAAGGAGGAGGGATGACACTGCTCTTTACACCGGTTAACCAGCTCAGTCTTGGGCCTGGGGCCCATACCCGTACAAGTGATAAGGGGGGCAATGAACTCAGCAGTCCCTTGAACCATTAATACGCATACTGAATGTACATACACACCATACCACACACAAACCATACCACACACACACATACGCACACACATACATACCAGTATGTTACACGTATGAAATGTTTTAATTATGATATAAGTTTGGTAATGTAATGTATAACTACATGCATGCATATATACGTACTTATATAATTATATTTGTACGCATGTGCGCAGCTATAAAATGCTACCTATATGAGACTATATTATATAGCACATAGAGAGCTTTGTCATATATTTACTAACAGTAGATGAACCTACTGCTGCAGGCAGAAGCAATGAACGTTGCTATAGTTGTCAGAAATAGTGTATTGGTACATACAGGAGGGTGGTTTATCTTGCATCCCATCACTGCACACAGTGGCCTTGATTGCGTTGAACAATATATTGTTGTATTTAGCTGCTATTTATGATATTATATATACGTAGCAGCTAAGCTACAAAACAGGACCACTAACTCTGCATTTGATTGGTCTTTTGTGATGGGGGATAGCATATACATATATAGCCCCTTGTGTGTGGTTACTTTGTCATTGTGTGGATGCTGTGGGAATGGGAATTTGCCAGTACAAATATAATGAGCTGGAGTGACTGTCCTTAAGCAAACAAGTCTCAGATACTTCCCCTTTGAGAGTCCCTTATATTTATTAACTACGAATCACCTAGTCCTCATTAGCGATAGCCTGATGATAACGTGATAGTATGAGCAACATGCACATGCACGATACATCCACTCTATTGTAAAGATATGCATCTCTATTATAATTATGTGTGCATATATACATCCCATTGCTATGTACATATTTTTGGTAACGTGGCGGCATGAGGCGAACCAGCTGTACTTTGCATTGTGGTGTTCTATCGATCAATGTTCCTGCTAGCAGCCTGTCAGGGAATATATATACGTATAGTTATCATTACAGGAATACACTGTCCCTCCGGTCCCATGCATTTGA
Organism: Aplysina aerophoba; assembly: GCA_949841015.1. Taxonomy (NCBI): domain Eukaryota; kingdom Metazoa; phylum Porifera; class Demospongiae; order Verongiida; family Aplysinidae; genus Aplysina; species Aplysina aerophoba. The sequence goes on from OX465033.1 coordinate 1,343,901, forward strand.
TCCCTTCAAGAGCAGTATGTGCTGTGTAATATATAGAGTGCAGCTGCTTGCCTCTCAGGATATAGCTGGGAATTGGCAGATGGCGCGCATCTCGTACATACGTACAAGAAGTGCAGTTTTACCTTATGTGAGTGTCACTAACTGTGACAAGGACAAGCCTCTTTCCAGACGTTTCTTGCATGTGTGTGTATACCTCACTGTGTGTGTGTTCTGTGTATGTACTAGGGGTGGTAAACTAGGATGTAATCATAATATATTATATGCATGGAACAGTACCCTCCTCTTTGCTAACATAGACCTAGGGTATATACATCTGTGGCCATTTATATTTATATATATAGCTGTGTTACTTGGGGGACTGTACCAATATAATTTTATATTGTTATACTAAGGCATATATTGAGCCTCGCCTGGCAATAAATGAAGTGAATGAACTCAGCAAAATGGCAGATTTGACGGATTCGTGCTTGAAGCCAGTGTGAAAAGCCAACGTAGCCAATAGAAGAAGAACTGTTGGCAACGTGTAGCGTAGTGTAAATACCCATGCTAAATTGACACAGTGGCATGCCATAAGGGAAGCTCGTTTGCTCGTGGCTATCACATTCTAGCCATAGCAATCCACACATCCTTTTGATAATTGGTTTCCTGCATGGCCACATCAGTAGTGCGCTGGCTCTTCTTGGCATCTTCTGAGGCAGCAGCCCTGTACCACTTAAGCCTTAGGTGCTGGCATTCATGAGACAATTCCACGAAGGCCATGCTGCAAGTGCACTGAGCACTTACCATTGGCATTCCTGGGCTAGCAGAGCATGCATGCGTATGTAGACAATGCTGTAGTCTAGTGCATGTCATGGTCCCTTTAGGGAGACCATAGGCTAGGAGATTGTATGCGGGCGTTTGAGCAAAATAGCTATAGTATGACGTCATGCGCACACAGGCCTCTGATGATCCCAGGCCATCTGGCCAATATCTAGTGACCACGAATAATGCACTACACCCACAAGTATAGTCACAATCAATGGCTTGAGTAATATAATGCTATGTTTATGAAATACGTAATTAAGTGTGTATAATACACACATTATAGTGTCTCACTGAAAGGTTGACACAACCTCAACCCTGCACTGGTCATGCCTGAGTCACTCTCTAAAGCTTTCATATGCTGTCTGTGCGTGCACAGTGTACGTGGCATGTTTCATATTAATATATGATAGTGAAGTTGCAGAGAGTGCATGGACGGCAACATCACAAGCATACGTACAATGTGATCCAGTTAATGAAGAAGGTCTACATGTGCAAATTTACAACAAAAAGGGCACAAGGTACGAAAAATGCAAGAAAAAACAACAGTGTTCATTAGGTCACAACACTAACGAAACGTGGATGCCACTGACAGTGGCAGTCCTTGGTGTTTATACGTATTCCCTTGCAGCTTTAATTTGCCACCTCAGAATTGATTTCTCCTTTCCCAAAGAACTGCTGCCGCAGACTCTGCTCCAGATCGACATAATCGGCTTGGCCCAGTGCTGTTAGGAGGGTGGACCATGTTCGCTCCAGCTTCCCAGTATAGTACTCTTCGTTCAACCAGCGATTCAGCATGTCGTGGCAAGCCTGTTCACAGTGAGTAGGGTGGTTCTTGAAAATGGCTTCATTAACACAGTTGTCCACACCCAAATAGAGGGCCACATATTGCCAATTAGCTGCCACTGGTGTCACAACCAGTTTATCTATATCCTTTAGCGTAGGTTTAGACGAAACATCCAGACGGGTAAGGGTTAGTGATTGAGGCTGCGACAGACCCTGCTGCAGTGGTTTCCAGTGGATGCTCTCAACATCTTGCAGAGTGGGAGGATGGCCTCCGAATAGGTCTAATACTGGTACTCTAGAGGAACGACTGTCTTCACCTAGTCGTGAAAGTGTGTATCTCTTACAATCATGGATGGACATACTGATGCCTGCAACTGGAAACAGCTCTTTCTGAGATGGGGGAGGAAGTTTAACCAGCTTACATGGCAAAGCCTCTCTCACTGGTCGGTGCACTATATAAGGATCAGCCTTCAGATTAGGGGAGACCTTATGGACCGTTGAGAGGATGTCAGCAATGACTTTCATCAGGTACTGGTACAGCCTGTCTGCCGTTTCTTCACTTGCACCAATCACATGGAGTTCTGTGCACCCTTTGGGTATGTGTATGGTTACATCAATTCCTTCATTGGACTGCCAAGAGATGCCGTTCCGCCAGAAACTACAGCAGTGTGTTTGGCCTTCTGTAATGTCATGCTTCACAACAAACATGGCTGCCAAGTGCAGGAGGATTGTCTGCAGAACTCGAGCAAAAAAGAAATGCCTATCACATGTTCTCAGCTGCCACCAGAGGCTGCGGATACTCTGCTGAGAGTGGCCATCTGATGCTGCCTTCGGCGGATCTGCAGAAACAAAAGCGGGGAAAAAAAGCCATCCGCTGTCTTCTTCACTTGTAGTTAGTTTCTTCACATCCTCACTGAGCACCGTCAAGTCCACAGGAGTGCAGAACTCTAAACCAATGAGAAGCTGTTGAATCATTTCCAGGCTCATCTGAGGAAAGAGCCTAGCCAGCTCTTGGCGGTGAAGGAGACCAAACTTGTTCATGGTCTCCTTGGGCTGGGAGAAAAGGGTTCCGTAAACCACATGGAGAATGCTTGCCAGATCCAACACCAACCAGCTTTTGCACCAATTTGACACATCTGGGAGGTAAAGGGCATGTCCTGCAGCAGAGAGGTCCTTACACACCTCCTCTGGGGATGGGATGGCCTGAGGAAGATTGTCTCTGTTCTCCTCAATCCACTGCTCAAGTGTGTGCAACTGAACTGCCCGTTGGGTTGCAAATTTCAACTTGATCTGGGACAACACCCACGCAAGGCTGTACAATGTGTGGATGGCCTTCAATTCAGGGATGGGGACACCTCGGAGGAAGTGACAGAGTTTGTCGATGCCTTCAGACTGGGGCTGACGACAGTTGAGTAGGCACGGTCCCATAAATTTCAATTCCACAGTGCCATTTAGATGTGTTCTAGTTTTTTCAATGCACCTTTGCAGCTTGGCTGTAGCTGTTTTCTTGGACTCCGCCCTGTCCAGAAAGCTTCCAATGACAATGACATGAGGAGGATTAGCAGCAGTCGTGGCCATCTGCACTAGTGGAAACAACCAGTAATGGAGCTGGCTTTCAATGGCTGTTTCTTCTTCTGTCACTTTCACCACCATTAGGAGAGTCAACGACACTGCTGTTTTGCTTAGAAGAGACGTTAAGAATGGCTGGTGTGGGCCATGGTATTCATGCTGGCCAGCAAAGTCAAAGAATAGTGCTTCTCCATACCTTTGGCTATGATAGTGAATGGGTTCAATGCCAGCAGTTCGCTTGCGATGGTCTGATATTCTCATAACATACTGGTTCCAAGCCCTGCCAAGGAAGGAGGTTTGTTCAGCTTGTAGTGCAGCAATGAGTGTGCTCTTACCAACGCCTGTGTTGCCCAGAATACAGACAATCTTTGATACTGTGAACGACAGAGCCTGTTTGATGGCTTCTCTGAACTCATCCGAGCGAGCAACATCGTGGGCAGTTCGAGAGTGTTTGTCTTTGATGCCCACATTGGCTCCTCCCTCAGTCAATAGTACGCCACACTGAACGTGATCATGGAAGGCAGCATGATGCAGAGCTGTGTAACCGTGTGGGTCTTGCAAATCCACTTGTGCGCCTGCCAGTATCAGCATCTTCACTATCTCTTCGCAGTCTTCTTCTACAGCTTTCATCAGCAGTGTAATACCAGTAGCGTATCTGGTGTTTATATCGCAGCCATTCTCAATGAGTTTCTTAACAACAAAAACGTCACTCTCACGACAGCCATAACGCACCACTAGATTCTTTTGCTTGATTGGCAGCGTTTCGCAGCTTGCCCCAGCTTTCAGCAAGCAGTTTGCGAGTCCTTGCATGCCGCCCCACTTGGCTGCGAGGACTAGTGGGGTTCTTCCTTGTCCATCTTCTTCGTTCACAGAACACCCTTCCTCTACAAGGCGACATACCACTACCTCTCTACCTCTAACTCTGCACGCCAAGTGAAGCGCCGTCATGCCCTGGGGATCCTTCGCGTGTACGTTCGTTCCGCGGTCGATCAATTCCAAGGCTACGTCGTTGTGACCCTCCTTAATCGCTACAGACAACAGGGACGTACCTTTGCGACAGGCATTTACGTCCGCTCCGTCTTGAATGAGCTGTTGAACCCGTCCCAGGTTCCCACTGCGGACTGCCTCCTCCATTGGGAGCTTTGTTTCCGTCTCTCCAAGGCAATCGAGGGCTAGTCTAGCTAGCTAGACTGAAATCGAGGAGCACCATGGATCATCATGGATATGGACGGTCTAGCCATAGATAAGCAAAGGTTAGGTCTCTATATATAGCAAGCACCACTTCCATTTTGTTAGCGGAAGTGGTGGGATGAACGACTAAGCAAGCCAAAGGTGCCGATGACAGAGAGAAGCGCATTGTGGCACGGACTGGCTAACTATGCATTCATGAGAAGGCTATAGCTAGCTGGGAGGAGGCTTGCAGCAATGCTTGCAACGCAATATAAGGCTCACTCCACAATGCTGTGCATTCGTCTAGTATGCACCCTCATGATCAAGCATGCACAACACTGGTAGAACAACATCTACAGTGCTGCAAATTCATCTAGTAGTACTTAGCTACAGTAGCTGTATTTATTGTACCATCATGCATCCCTCAGCAAGTTGGCATTCCTTGTAATGTTCTGCCCAACAGGTGCATGTGTGCAAGCCTATTTGCGTGTGGCCATTTAGGCTGGCTAGCTATACCCCCATATCCTCTCCCTGATTAGATTGCGGTCTGAGTCTAGTATATAGACAGACTAATGGGGGTAATGGTTCAATGCTAATTGAATTTTGTTGCAGTATTAAGTTTCACAAGTTGTGGTGGTTTCTCCAGGGTGCAGCTCAAGTGAGCAACACAGGTGGGTGCTTCCCCCTATGGAGTCCCTTGCAAATTCCCTTCAAAGTGAATTAAAGGGTGGGCATGTAGGTGTGTGTGTGTGTGTGTGTGTGTGTGTGTGTGTGTGTTGTGTTTGTGCGTGTGTGGTGTGTGTGGTGGTGGTGGTGTGTGTGTGTGTGTGTGTGTGTGTGTGTGTGTGTGTGTGTGTGTGTGTGTGTGTGTGTGTGTGTGTGTGTGTGTGTACATGTGCGTGTGTGTGCCAATACTGAGGGATGCATGGTACGTAGCTACAGTAGCTATATTTATTGTACCATAATGCATCCCTCAGCAAGTTGGCATTCCTTGTAACGTTTGCCCCGCGTGTGTGCATGTGCAAGCTATACCCCTCTCCCTGATTAGATCATATATACTCTCTAACTATAGATACTCTAACTACTGGATTGGAAACTCGAAAAAAATGGGAACTAGGTGTATTACGGTGTTGCAATAACGGAAGAGTTCCGCTGTCCCCTTCCCTTTTGCGCCTCGGGCGGTTAAGTGGGACGGTCTAGCTAGCCAGACTATATAGTTGCTGTGCTCATTGCCTATTTACTTTTTCCGCTTTGCGGTCACTAAGTGCAAGGTGTGAACTAATCGCTATGTATGCTAGAACGGTCTAGCTGGCCAGACTAAGCAATAATACCACAAGAATGCGAGACCGGTGTCTGGTAGATTATAGTGTTAATTATTCATTATATAATTAGATTCATAATGTGCGATGATTATGAATATAATTGTAGTTGCTTCCCATGAATGTCATTAAACAGCTCTTCCTGGGAGTATCCATATTATGTGGACAGACTAATGGATAGTGGTTCATGCTAATTGGAATTTGTTGCGAGTTAAGTGTACATGTTAGACGTGTGTGTTAGGTCTCAATTCCACAGTTCTGTGCTTCTAGGGAAGGGAGGATACATGAATCATGGAGCACACCTGAAGGTACAGACACGGAGTGATCCCAATGGAGGAGGCAGTCCGTAGTGGGAACCTGGGACGCGTTCAAGAGCTCATTCAAGACGGAGCGGACGTAAACGCCTGTCGCAAAGGTATGTCCCTGTTGTCTCTAGCGATTAAGGAAGGTCACAAAGAAATAGCATTGGAATTGATCCACCGCGGAGCGAACGTTAATGCCAGTCGTAAAGGTACGCCCCTGTTGTCACTGGCGATCCAAGAGAATCGTAAAGAAATAGCATTAGAATTGATCCACCGCGGAGCGAACATACACGCACAAGATAGAGATTGGGGCAGGACGGCGCTTCACTGGGCGTGTCAGAACGCAGGCCGGGAAACAGTGGTAGAGCGACTCGTAGATCGAGGGTGTTTCGTAAACGCAGAGGATTCAATGCACCTTACGCCTCTCAGTCTAACAACCGAATGGTGTGGCGTAGCTGCGGCCAACCATTTATTGGCAGCAGGAGCAGACTGTAAGGCATTGTCAAAAAGGCAGATGAACGTCCTCTTTCTCCCTGCATGCTGGAATGGTGATGTATCTGTTGCGACGACTCTTCTTGAGAATGGATGTGACATTAACGCTAGAAATCAGGCGGGCGAACCAGCCATTGTGCTAGCTGCAGAGATTGGGCGCGAGGAAATAGTGAAGATGCTGATACTGGCAGGTGCCAATTTAGATTTGCAAGATCATGAAGACGGTTACACAGCCCTACACCGTGCTGCCATCAATAATGAGATTCAATGTGGAGTACTATTGACTGAGGGAGGAGCCAATGTGGGCATCAAAGACAAACACTCTCGGACTGCCCACGATGTTGCTCGCTCGGATGAGTTCAGAGAAGCCATCAAGCAGGCTCTGTCGTTCACAGTTTCAAAGATTGTCTGTATTCTGGGCAACACAGGCGTTGGTAAGAGCACACTCATCGCTGCACTACAAGCTGAACGAAAGTCCTTCATTGGCAGGGCTTGGAACAGATATATTAAGAGAATATCAGACCATCGCAAGCGAACTGCTGGCATTGAACCCATTCACTATCATAGCCAAAGGTATGGAGAAGCACTATTCTTTGACTTTGCTGGCCAGCATGAATACCATGGCCCACACCAGCCATTCCTAGAGTCTCTTCTAAGCAAACCAGGAGTGCCATTAACTCTCCTAATGATGGTGAAGTTGACAGACGGAGAAGAAGCCATTGTAGAGCAGCTTCATTACTGGTTGTTTCCACTAGTGCAGATGGCCACGACTGCTGCTAATCCTCCTCAAATCTTTGTCATTGGAAGCTTCCTGGACCAGGTAGAGTCCAATGATGCAGCTACAGCCAAGCTGCAAAGGTGCATTGGTGAAACCAGAGCACATCTAAATGGCACTGTGGAATTGAAATTTATGGAATCATGCCTACTCAACTGTCGTCAGCCCCAGTCTGAAGGCATCGACAAACTCTGTCACTTCCTCCGAGAGGTCTCCATTCCAAAGTTGAAGGCCATCCACACATCATACAGCCTTGCGTGGGTGTTGTCCCAGATCAAGTTGAAATTTGCAACCCAACGGGCAGTTCAGTTGCACACACTTGAGCAGTGGATTGAGGAGAACAGAGACAATCTTCCTCAGGCCATCCCATCCCCAGAGGAGGTGTGTAAGGACCTCTCTGCTGCAGGACATGCCCTTTACCTCCCAGATGTGTCAAATTGGTGCAAAAGCTGGTTGGTGTTGGATCTGGCAAGCATTCTCCATGTGGTTTACGGAACCCTTTTCTCCCAGCCCAAGGAGACCATGAACAAGTTTGGTCTCCTTCACCGCCAAGAGCTGGCTAGGCTCTTTCCTCAGATGAGCCTGGAAATGATTCAACAGCTTCTCATTGGTTTAGAGTTCTGCACTCCTGTGGACTTGACGGTGCTCAGTGAGGATGTGAAGAAACTGACTACAAGTGAAGAAGACAGCGGATGGCTTTTTTTCCCCGCCTTTGTTTCTGCAGTTCCACCGAAGGCAGCATCAGGAGGCCACTCTCAGCAGAGTATCTGCAGCCTCTGGTGGCAGCTGAGGACATGTGATAGGCATTTCTTTTTTGCTCGAGTTCTGCAGACAATCCTCCTGCACGTGGCAGCCAACTTTGTGGTAAAGCATGACCATGGAGATTGTCAGCCACAATCCTGCAGCTTCTGGTGGAACGGCCTCACTTGGCAGTCAAAAGAAGGAATTAATGTGACTGTACACATTACCACGACAGAACTCCATGTGATTGGTGCAAGTGAAGAAACGGCAGACAGGCTGCAGCAGTACCTAATGAAAGTCATTGATGACATCCTCTCAACGGTCCATAATGTCTTTCCCCACCTGAAAGCTGAGAAGATCTTCAAGACATCGCTGCAGCCTCAAGCACTAAACAGTGCATTGACCGATCAGCCAAAGCTTGCTCCCTCACCAAATGCTCCATCCCGGTGTCATTGTACCATCTCATGAGCAGTCTTGTGCATGTGTCAGTATAAATCCCATTGTATACATCCGAACTCTGCCATTTTGTTGTGTGTTGTGTTTTGAGCATTTTAGCCCAGTGATCCCTTTGTACACACGTTTGGACAGATTACACATACATGCATTATGTACTCGATGTCTCTCTGTGTTATGCACACATGTACAGTTCTTTGCGACATACGCACTTCACCCATGCAACATGTTAAGCTATAATTATAGCAAACCCACTCATTATTTCAAATCAAAATAGAAAAGTATAATTATACGTATTACATAGCAATAGATACAGTGCTAACTATGCATGTGCGCATATTGTAGAAATGCTATACACAGATCAATGTGGCCAAATGTTGTCTCTAGTTTATGCATGCGTGGCCACTAAAGTAAGTGGTTTGTATAATTATATATCACGCAGTGGTTCATTGAAAACCAAGCTGTTGGAACAGTTGCTGCATCTAGTTCATTCTGGCACGTGCTTAGAGGGTGTCGTTACACACCTGCTGGACAGTTACTGTTGTGTATAATCTGCTGCCACTCCACGATGCATGTAACAGCATGCATACGGTAGATGTGTACATCTCCAAGCCCAGGGTGGACCATGGCCATATATCTGATGTACTCTCTTCCTGAACTTCAGAAAATGAAAACACAACCTCACATTGCTTTCCTTTTCAGAATCAGTCAGACGCAGGTTTTAATGAATATATTGCATGCTATAATATCCATCCTCCTGATGTGACGATTCCCACATTCGATACACAGTTGGGCTTGGCTTGCATGATACAAGGTTGGCTCATTGTAAGAGCTGACAGAGCAAGTCTCTCTGCTCAACCAGTGTTTTAGCATGACAGTATAAACACCCCCCTCACAGTCATTATGTTTTTTCTTAAGGATGATATTGATAAACATAGGCATCTATACCCACACTAATGACCAGACATTCCTATGTAGTAGCTACTGGTGTCACAACCAGTTGAAATATAATTATACATCCTTTAGTGTAGGTGTACATGAAACATCAAATAGGTCATGCAATTGTTGACGTCAACGCAATTTAGGTGGTTTAGCAGTGGGATATAGAGGATGGGGTGGTTCGACACTGGGTGCTAGTGATTGAGGCTGCACGTTGGATCATCTGTTATGAAGCTGAATTATAATATGGTTCTCCATATTAGTCTCATTAAAATTAGCTACATCATCAGTTGTATATGCGCAATTTGCGAGCAAGTTTTTGAACAAGTCTCCCTGAACCTCTCTGCAAAAGGCTGATTCTTCTTCAAAATGCTGAGTAGCCGGTGCTCTGCAATCCCAGCGACCCCGGCAGCTACTCTAGCCATGCCTGCAGTGGCAGCCAAGCCCACTAGAAACATTCCAAGGTGTCACTACTATGTGGGTACTTCCATGGGCTCATGGTGCATTTTATGGCTTCACAGGGCAGCCAGGTAAGCAAATTCAGACCAGGTGCTTCCCCCCAAGTAGTCCCTTGCAGAGTCCCTTCAAAAGGGGGTTTCCTAACACAGATTCCGCCCTCGACAAGATGGCGACCGGAAGTGGGCTGGGACGAGGCCGCCGAGGCGGAGGAATGTCTCCGATTTAAAATGGCGGCTCCTATCTATTGTTTTAAAGGCCATGGATAGGGTTATTTTTCAAGGTGCTAAGTGCGACAATGCTCCAAAATGAAACCTGGAGTTCGCGTGAGGGAAAAGCGTTGTAGTCGCTGTTACCCTGTTTCATCTTTTCATATACTTCTCTTCTTATTTGCCACGAATTTTGCGCACTTGACACAGGACACCTAGCTATAGTCTCGCGTAGCCGCCCCTATTTCTGCCTCCATTTTTACAAGCTGACGTCATCGCTCGACAGAACTAGGGTCTGGGCCATACGTTCACATTTCTGGTGCAGCGTAGTCTCGTCCCCAGTCCACTCCCGGCCGCCATTTGTAATGGGGCTCGAAAGGTGGTCTGCACATTTAATGTCCTACGTTAGACAATGGGATGTGACCCACTGCAACTAGTCTAATCCTTGCCCAGCAAGCTCCCGGCCAAGATCTGAGGGTGTGTACGTGTATACAGCCTTGGACTCATGTATAACAAATACAGTGAGTTGGCGGAAGGCCAGGGTATGCAGTATTTAAATTTAAGGGTTGTGAATTTGCACACAACCCAATATATTGTTACTATGGCAACATACAACTCCTTTGATTTGTTGTACCAGCAACTAACTTTGTAAATGTAACCAAGCAACACTTTGCTTGCCCTAGTTGCTGAGCAACTGAGTATCCAATTATGGAAGTGGAAATGACAAATTTCCTTTGAATATTCAAACATACTGCCACGATTGCTTTGGGGATGTGGACTTAAACCACATACTGCCACAAGTTATGGCGCAACTCAAAGAGGGAGACATAACCCCCCAATGCAAGCGATGAACAGCCGCTAGAAAATATAATAAAACGGAAATGTCTGAACATGTGCAATAAAGCAGAATTCATTTACGCATCACAGTGTCATTCAATGCAACTCGATTACTGCCATGATCTCACAAAAATGTAATTGTGTAATGTGAGATGAGACATATAGCCGAGGTACCCCTGGCCAGGAATTGTTAAATGATACTGGTAAACGGTTCATGAGCCAGCTAACTAAGGGTGTTGGCCAGTGTAGAAGAAACTGCAGCAAGCTCCTCCCTTGGAGTGTGCAAGTGCACCTGGTATGCTGAGCTCTCCCACCTGCCCAACATTTTAATCTTGGCATCGGAGATGCCAGCACGTAAGGCTGTTGTAGCCGCACCAATGTGGAAACTGTGGCCACAATACTTGAGAACATCCATGCCCACAGATGACAATGCTTCTCTGACAAGGGAAACTAGCTTGACCCGTGACAGTGGTTGCCCATTCTCAAATAGGACAAGGGGCCACTCTTAGTTCCCCGCCTGTTAAGATAGTCCAATAAAGATGAAACGGGGCACAAAGAAGCCCCTGCACGGGAAAGAAAGACTGAGATGCCCTTGCATAAGAATTGGGACGCTGTCGTTAAGAGAATGGACTGTCGCTACGGACGCACCGGGATAGTGAATTGTACGGCGTCGCTATCGCTGCCATAATTTTTGCGCCATTTTGGCGGAACTTTTAGTCCGCCATATTATTTCCTGTGCCATTGTTGGGAATCGGGTCGACCGGCTTTAAAACGGGTTGACCGGCTTTAAAGCGGGCGACCAGTTTCGAATTGGCCAAGTTGCGAATCGGGTTGTAACATCCTCTCGCCCGCTTTAAAGCCGGTCAACCCGTTTTAAAGCCGGTCGACCCGATTCCAACTTCTTTCGAAACCGCTCGCCCGCTTTAAAGCCGGTCAACCCGTTTCAAAGCCGGTCGACCCGATCCCAAATTCTAAATGGCACCTGACCCGCTTTGAACGGGTGAGAGAAACTTGGCTGCTCTAAAACGGGCTGAGAAAAACGTCGCCAGTACTTGAAATGACCTCCTTATGGGAAGAATTGATCGACGATCTGATGAATGAATCTTAGTGACAAGTATCCAGTGAGCAGTGTGAGTGGAACCAAATGGAAAATAGCTATCTACTCGTGTGCAACGGTTCTTGACTTAATGAGCAATACTTGCATGACATCTCAACACAGTTTTATATCAGGTCGACCCAGTTTAAATCAGGTCAGCCCGGTTTTAAACCAGGTCGACCCAGTTTTAAATCAGGTCAGCCGGGTTTTAAATCAGGTCGACTCAGTTTTAAATCAGGTCAGCCCAGTTTTAAACCAGGCCGACCCAGTTTTAAATCAGGTACCCCCAGTTTCAAACCGATTGACCTGATTTTATACATGCAACAGTTCTTGACTTAATGATCCACTACTTGTAGGACATGTCAGCCCAGTTGTAAAATAGGTCAGGTTGTAAACCACGTCCACCTGGGCCAGCAGCTTGCATGTGGGTTTTGTATGTCCATGCATTTCTGCAGAAGTACATGTCTTATGCATGACTGATACTATATGTTTCTGCTTGTTTCTCTCACAACGTTCACTGGCTCAGAGTAAAACAGGTACCATCAGAAATACAAAGAAGTACACTAATGAAGAAACTAAGCTATTAAGATGGGTCCAAAAGGAATTTACACTCTAATGTAAAGCTTGGACAATGCAGTTTCTAAGTAACTAGTTTACTGAAGTTATATATAGTTAATGTCAATGCAGATTATTTAGAGCAAGAGTCACAAAACCATGGAGTGTCTGCATTCATCCAAATGTGGTGTGGCACCTTAGCACAGTCTTGGTGAAACCACCTCTCATACAATTCACATGCCACCATGTTCCCTCTTTCCAGAGTTCGACATGTGCAGTGTTTTGCAGGTTTTGCAGGTTTTCTTGGTCTTGCGTCTTCTCGTCACCTTTTTACATGGAAAAGGCTTAATCTCACCATCAGCTAGGCAGCTAAGTAAGTGACTCCGCATGAACTTCTGCTCAAACTGAAGGCCTTGTGGATCTTCGCCAGCACACAGAGCTGTGCCAAATGCCAGAGAATATCGGCCACAGTTCTCCGATACTGTCCTAAAACAGAGTTGTCTTCTACCTTCTGTATGAAGGACAAGGGAGAATGAAATCCAGCTCTTCATTAACTTTGGTTATAGTATAACCAACTGCAATACATTATAGTAGCTAGCTAGCTATTATACTCCTCCATAGCCAACTAGCAACGTATACTTAAGAATTAGCAAAAATTATATACCTGTTCCTTTGCTGGTACAACCAAACGTCTCTTGCACCAAGACTTGGGAGGTTCAACAACTGAAAATTGTTCTTCTTTACGTAGTAACGCAAGTTCTTGTCTGCAGAAGATGGGTCTTTGATGGCAGCTCTTACTTTGTCCCCAAATTCCTCGTAGAAGACGCCGCTTGTTCCGCCCTTGCTACCTGGGTGAAATTTCTGCGAGAGGAACGCCATCGTGGGAACTAACATGAAATATTTATGCATGTGATAACAAAAGTTACATTGATGATATTTGATGATGTACCCAATAGCATAATTACAACCATACATTCTGCAGCTGAATAGGCTCAACAAACATGAATCTGTAGCTATATGAAGCATGATTAGCACAAACTGTGAAAATGTTGATAGGCTGTCATGATGTCGCCACACGTTGCCAATGTTGTCATGATTAGCACATGCTGTGAAAGGTGGTTCAATGCCCAAGAGGAAATGTTCGTGCTCTCTAGCACGCAAACGCACGTAGACGGACCATTGTGCACAAATAAGCTACAGAAACATGGCATGTTCTGTGGTTTGCCCAAGCCAAACTGCCAGACAGCTTGCTTCGGCTACACATTCCCGGGATGGTGCTATTTGTATATGGCCATGCAAGAGCTATACAGCTAGCTACCAAATGCAAGAAGAGCTGAGAATTTAGCTAACAACAGTGGCACCATCAAGGCTCTGTCGTTGAATCACAGTCGTCAGAGCGCCGTTGAAGGGCCGCTGTCGAAGGAGCACCGTAGCAGTGAAGCCCGCCGAAGGCGGGCTTCACTGCTAGTTATTACATTATTATGGGTTGGATGAAACTCTAGAGTGGTTTGGCCAATCTTGACAATGGCCAAGCCCCACACTCAAATAGCAGGAGGCAACTGATGGGCCCATTGGCAGTGGGAGCTGCAGCACCAGTCTCAACTCTACCTGCATGATCATGAGCCCCTCAGTGCAGAAGGGCCTAGCTTGCTAGCTACATACATATGCGCACATGCACGCACACACACAGTGAAATGAATAAGTGAGACAATCAGATGTGACGCATGTGTTTACTGCACGTATACTGTATGTTCCAAGTATATATGAGAGGATCTTACCTCAGATAAGACGGGTTTTACTCGGATTGGGCCTTCTTCTGAATAACTGTGTCTTAGTATTTATGATTCAGAGTGCAGGAACAGTCTGAGACCCACGTTCGGGCTGCCACCGTCCGGAGATTGCCGTTTAATATCCTATTTCGCGCACACAGAAGCACTATTTGCCATGCATGCGTCACACACGTGACCACTCTGACATCACACGCAGCATCTCTATTCTATAGAATAGCACAATGTCATACAACCGAGCTCCTACAATATCCTGAATATCTGCTGAATCAAGCCTAAGATGTACACATTGCTGTAATCATGCATCCTGAAGTGAGGGCTTCTCAGCTGGCTCAGGCATGAGAAAGGGTAGTTCTCCAATACCAGCTTCAAAACAGGGTTGAAAATTAAACCTAGCTTGCCATAGTTTTCAACCCTGTTTACAAGCTGGTATTAGAGAGCTACCCTTTATCATGCATCCTGGAAATACTGGCAATATGTAATCTGGGCGTGCGCAATGAGCTCATTTGAAAGTGACCAAGCGGTATGTAATGATCCATGCATAATCGTTGTGTGTCTATATTATTTCCAAATAGCTACACCAAGAAATCCCTTACTCATTCAGTCATCCTTCTGTCCTCGAGAACTATTACCCACTCTATTTGAATGTTCTGGGCCATTCAAGTGTGTTATATGTGTACTACACATTGACACAATGTAATGTATAGAGCTATATATATAAATGGACTCAGGCATATGAACACAGTATTGAACACACTTGAGTTATTGTTGAGCAAGTATATGCAGCAAACAAACAGGGCATATTATAATAGTGAGACTATGGACTACAGAATTCCACCATTAACAGTGTAACATAGTTATAGATACCTAAATAATATGGCTGTGATCATGTGGCATGCTAGTAATACAACCCTATACATATATATACATATATAGACAGAACTATATTATGCATGCTGCATGCCCCACCCTTTGTGTGGGTGTTATTGTTTACTCATGAAATACTTCTAATCCCTTGTATAGTTAGCTGTACGTACAGTTCCAGTCATGTGGCTCTCCCTGTTGTGGTAAAAGTGAATGAGCATGCATGATGTGTGGAATGCACGTTCTAATGTGTGCATGGTCAACCTTAAAGACCTTCTAACAGACTGCATCTGTCCTCTATTAGGATAATTACGTGTGCATATTTGGATGACAGTACTTATATACATTGCAGTGCAGAGGATCAATTAATGGCAAGCAACATGAGTCAAATTCAATATTATGTGTATATACTGTATAATATCATTGTAGAATAATAGAATAATAAGTATATTGAAATTGATGGCACAGAAAAACAATATGAGTACCGAAATCTTGTAATACACCAAGATATCACTTTGAATGCACAAAGTGTTACATCACAGGATTAAATGACATATCATGGTCTGATTCTCCTTGCTTCTGACTGTGAAATGCCTATATGCTTCTTGTCTGTGTCACTGTTTGCTCCTGTTTTGTCCCTCAAGAGCCATCGAGGCCCCCTGTAGACACATGGGCAAGGGGAATGGTCCCTCTAGTGCAAGTGAAGGGGGCGGGGTCACAGGGGAGGTCAATGAATACGGATATCAGCAGACACAGCAAATAAGTGGTGTGGCAAGATGATGTTAGCGCCGCTGCTCTAACCATACCACACCACCTCACTTCTTTGTCATAGCTACCTTCCTCACTCAGTTGTGGTAGTGAACCACAGACCACCACGATCACAGCAGGTGCTCCCACTTTCACACTCCCGTGAGTCCCATGGAGGGTCGTCAAGGTACCATGCACTGGCACATTCCACTGGGTGTGTGTGACATGTCTTGCCACAATGCTTTGTGTGGGGGATTGGAAGGGGATGCGGGGGTGCATGAAGGCTGTGTGTTTCATGTGTCTCCGTGTTGTATACGTATGTACGTATGTCTGTCCACATGTTAGCCATGCATGCCATGTGTATAAGTCTGTTTCTCTCTCTCTCTGTGTGTGTGTGGTGTGCGTGTGTGCTTGCATGTGTTTGTGTGCATGTGAGTATGTATGTCTACCTATGAGTACAGGCCTGTTTTCCAATTTAGGGAGCTGGGCTGTCTTCCTTCTGATGAGAGTGAGAGACACAGTGCTGCCATGAGTGGAAGAGGTCGGGCAGAAGACAAGAAACGAGGAGAAGTTAGCTAGATCTTAATTATTGTCCTGTTGGTGTCTGACTGTGACATACACCAGAAGTGAATGTTGTCAGATTTTGTCTGCCTTCCATCCATGCAGCAGGCTGACCAGTTGCTGAAGAAGGGCTCAACACACAAGAGGAAGAGGAGAGAGGGCAAGAGACACGGCGGCCCCTCTGGTGAAGGGCTAGCAGGCCAGACATCACATGACACCACACGTGATATTTCACAGCACTGCACGCTGAAAGCATGATACATAATGGAGCCCTTCAGCATAGTCTCAATTGGGTGTGTGCACTGTATTAAGTGATCCTGTAAGTCGGTCCCTGCTGTCTTGCATTGCATTGATCTGGTCTTTGAGCAAGACTAGCACGCACGCATGTGCAGTGCATCAGAATGCTTTTCATGGACTGGTAACACCACCTACGTACTCCACAGCAAGTAGTTCGAGTTGGGGCGGCATTTCTAACTCGAAATACTTGTATGGACTGGTAACACCACCTACGCGTTTGTACACCTTTATATATAATCTGTTGCTGTCTCCACACTGAAGGCCTTTCTCCATCCCTTCTGTACATGTTATGTTCCACTGACTAGTCTAGTGCGCATCTGGAGTGAACCTGAACTTAATTTGTGTGTGCATTATGCATGTGATTACGTACGTATGTGAAGGTTTCATTTATGTACGTATGTAGGCCTATGCATTTCCATTGTACTGTGTACTTGTATGTACGTATGTACATAGCTCACATCCTTTGCTGTGCAAAAGGATGTATGTACGTACCTCACACCCACAGCAGAGGTTTGAGGCTGCGGACCATCTGGGAACCATCTGTATACGTATATATGTATCTATTTATCTGTATATATCTATGTACCTTCTCAGCCATTTGACAGAGTAGCAAATGAGTCTGCCTGTACCCCACACCCACAGCACAGGTTTGATGCGGAGGACCTTAGGGGAACAATCTGAATAATATAATATCAATGTACTTTCTTAGAGCATCTGGCAGGGTAGAAAATGAGTCTTCCTGTAACTCCTTGCAGTGGGTTTCCATGTATTTTGTATATATAATATATGTATGTATTTAGGCAGCTGCAGTTTCTTCTGTGATATATACGTATGTACACACATACAAACCAAGGGTGTTGCTGTGGGCCTCGATCAGAATCATGCTATGTATATAAAACCGTGGGTGATTACTTTCTCTTACGGTCTTTGTGGGTCTAGATATTCATTACCATTAATTGGCGGAGAAGAGCCATGACGAGAGAGGAAGGGTAACACAGAGATCGGAGTCAGAGTGAGTGAGGCGTGACTGGTTTGTTCATGTATATGAACGTATACGTATATACATTTGTGCGCAGCTACAGCCGTCTCTTCTGACTAAAGGTCATGTATACAATCAAAAGGGACAAGTGATTGCAGCAATTGCCAGTGTTAATTTAATTAATCAATGCCTGCCTGTGAAGTACAGCAATGAGAACTAGTAAAAAGTTTAATTAGCATATACTCAAACACTTGGAAAGTTGGCTTTCAGTTCCAGCTACATTGACAGCAAACAAAATACAACAAAGCTCACACAATCATGCACTGGCAATTAAAGTGATGACTACATACTGTATACCATAACCAGCTATATAGTGTTCCTCTCATGCATGTGTTAATGTATGATTGAAGTGTAGTACAGGATAGCTAGTACACATCATTAAATGCAGCACGGAGTTCTTCTGTCTCTATTCTCACACAGTCCCTGCTCTTTGAAGTATGACTATAGGAGGCTTTGCACACTGTGTTCAGACGTGCCACTGAGTCTCTGATCAAAGACATGTTTGTCCTGTCAGCACAGTAGAGGATGCTGTCGGCTTTTGCTGCAACATTCTCCCGAACGGTGTGAATTTTAGCCATTTCTTCTTTCAGGCTGAATGCAAAGCGCAAGAGAGTGTCAAAGTCGCCACGAATCCTCTTGAATTCAGCCTCACTCTTGGCGTACTTACTGGCAATGTAGTGTGTTGCCACGGCTGTCGTTATACCAGCGGCTGCACCAGCCACTCCAACAGTTGCAGCGGTAGCGGCAGTGATGCCCAAACCCACAATGGTACCAATCCCGAATGTGAGGACTCCTGCAATAGCCGATGCAGCGACATCCGTGGCCACTACACCGCCAGCTGCAGCCGCTGTTCCCCCAGCCAGTGCTGCACCTGCAGCTGTTCCTCCAACACACCTCGCTGCCACCTTCTTTTTCGGGACTCTTCTTCCATGCGTGAGCATAAGGTTTCTGCTTCACTACAGCTGTGAATAGCTGCATGCAAGCACCCACAAGTTCAGAATATATACTTGGTTTCTGCCGTTGCCAATAATTTTCCCAAGTGACCCATCAAATCATGTAAAGACTGTAGATTTGGATGTGGACGGTTCAACTCTTAATTGTATGACGCTTGACATTGAGTTGCTCTGGCAGTAGTAAAATACATCATCCACCTTGTACAAGAAAGCGTTGCAGCCTCAACAACAAATTTGAGGTCGTGTAGGGCAGCTCTCACTTTGTATTCATGCTTGATTTCTTCTTAGTCAATCACTTGAAGAACTACCACCACCTGTTGTTTCACCTGTACCACCACTGGAGCGAATTCCTGCAATTTGGAAACGACTGGACTTCCAACTTCAACTGTATTTGCAAGAGCATTGATTGCCTGGGCACACTGAGCCATTGGTATTATATATACTATGCAAGTGCCGAGCAGCAGCGATCGGTTAGTACACTGCAGAGTTGGATGCTTAGCTGCCTATTATATACCGCCTGTGTCAGACAAGCAGGCTACACATATGATTATATCAATTGTTAATATTCCTGACCATGAATACCCTCAGGAGACAATGTGATGAGTGAATTTGCTGGGTCCAATAGATTTTCACTCGCCACTATCACTTAGATACTGTTGCCCTACCCAGAGAGGGGTGACACTGCTCTTTAAACCTGTTAACCAGCTCAACGGTGGGCCTGGGGCACTGGTACAGATCAAGTGCTCTGAACAGAGGTAGGTCAGGGATCAACGTGAAGGAGAAGAATACACACAAAATTTGAGAGTGAGTAAACAACTTAGTTTGTGATGTGCTACCTATAGGAGGGTGGTTTATCTTGCACCCCATCACTGCACACAGTTGCTCTGATTGCGTTGAACAAGTATAATGTTGTATTTAGCTGTTATAATTATTAATTATTTACACATAGCAGGTATAAGTGGGTGTACAAAAACAAGACCACTATATATAGCTCTGCATTTGATTGGTCTCTTGTGATGGGATAGCATATACATAGCCCCTTGTGTGTGGTTGCTTTGTCACTGAGGATGCTGTGGGAATGGGAAAATGCCTGTACAATAATGAGCTGGAGAGACTGACCTTAAGCAAACAAGTCTCAGGTACTTCCCCTTTGAGATTCCCTTATTAACTACTAGCAGTGAAGCCTGCCTTTGGCTAGTCTCGTACCCATCCCCACTTCCGGCCGCCATTATATAAAGCACGGAAGGTGGGTCTGGGGACTACGTGCAGTTTTCTTGGCGGAGTCCAGCGATCCGCGGCCTCCAATCAGATTGCAGATACGTGAATAATAATGAGCAAATCACATGTCGGTCTCATGCGCGTGCGTTGGGTGCGAACAACGGAGATGGAGCTTCTTTTGGGTCGAGCTAACGGTCGAGCCATTGCGCATACAAAGAGTCATCGCTAGGGACTTGGGATACGAATCGAATGGTTGGGCAAAAATTATCGTTGCCCTAACTGCTAAAGGATAGTACTCAGAGCTCGAAAATGATCCTTCCAGTTTAGAAATGGATTGACTTAGCGCTTCAATCCGCTTTGAGCCGGTGTCCAGATCTTGAAAGCACCGTCGGCAAGCGTACGCAGTTTGCGTACTCACTGTCAACTGGTGCCACAATGCAGGCCAACCGTCCTCACGAAGCTTCCAACTATGCTACCACCGCGCAGAAGGGAAGATAGATTGCAATTCTTGCCTCCGTATCGCTAGGAGGCTGTGCACAGAAGGAGCATCGCGATAGTCTTGGGCTGCCATATAAACGCGATATGGAAGCATGTGCCCATCATGTGATATTGTGCAATCACCGCCAAGGATTATGTACATAGTCCCCAGACCCAACCTTCCGCGGCCCATGTTTGCGGAAGTTGGGGCTGGGTACGAGACTAGCCTTTGGCGGGCTTCACTGCTACGGCGCTCCTTAAACAGCGGCCCTTCAACAGCGCTCTGACGACTGTGATTCAACGACAGAGCCTTGATGGTGCCACTGTTGTTAGCTAAATTCTCCGTTCTTCTTGCATTTGGTAGCTAGCTATATAGCTCTTGGCCATATACAAATAACACCATCCCGGGAATATGTAGCCGAAGCAAGCTGTCTGGTAGTTTGGCTTGGGCAAACCACAGAACATGCCATTTTTCTGTAGCTTATTTGTGCGCAATGGTCCCCCTATGTGCCTTTGCGTGCCAGAGAGCGCGAACATCTCCTCTTAGGCATTGAACCACCTTTCACAGCTTGTGCTAATCATGACAACATTGACAACATGTGACGACATCATGACAACCTATCAACATTTTCACAGTTTGTGCTAATCATGACAACATTGACAACATGTGACGACATCATGACAACCTATCAACATTTTCACAGTTTGTGCTAATCATGATTCATATAGCTACAGATTCATGTTTGTTGAGCCTATTCAGCTGCAGAATGCATGGTTGCAATTATGCTATTGGGTACATCATCAAACATCATCAATGTAACTTTTGTTATCACATGCATAAATATTTCATGTTATATGGTTCCCACGATGGCATTTCGATGATGGCGCTTCCACAACGATGTGCGGACCGTGCATGGAAGTCTGTATACTTTCTCCGTAAAACCAAAATGGCGGACGGTCGTTTTCTGCTTTTTCGCCGCGCACCCCTCGGCTGTAGCGTATTTGCGCACGTTGCCCCCTCGAGGACACTCTACGGTAGGGGTTCCAAAGCGCTGTGAAGGTTTTGTGGCAATTTGGCTGCGCGCACGCGAGGATATCGCGCACAACCATTTTCAACTCCTCTTTATTAATATAGATGAACCCCAAGTCCTCATTATATAGCAATAGCCTGATGTTAACATGATGGAATGAGCAGCATGCACATGCACTGTATATCCACTCTATTGTAACGATATACAGCTATTGCATGTATACATCCCATTGCTATGTACATATTTTTGGTAACGGGCAGGTATTAGGCGAACCAGCTGTACTTTGCATTCTGGTGTTCTATCGATCAATGTTCCTGCTAGCAGCCTGTCAG